>CM046946.1:28619789-29092594 GCA_025698515.1 Gossypium sturtianum
CTCTATTATCTTATGTTTCCGCTCATAATAGGCTCAACTTGGATAGCACTTTGAAGGATTGGGTTCTTCCGGATGGTTCATGGAATGTTGACATGCTTCGTATTTGGCTACCTGAGGACATGTTGAAGCGTATTGTAAGTATTCCCCCACCCCATCCTGATGGTGGCGAAGATGAAATCATTTGGGCTCGCTCGGGATCCGGTTCTTTTTCTATCCGAAGCGCTTATTGGACATTAAAGGAAAATTCTTGGAGACCTAGAGATGATAATTGGAAAATCATTTGGAAATATCAAGGACCTCAGAGAGTCTGACTTTTTCTCTGGCTTGAGACCAATCAGAGGCTCTTAACTAACTCAGAGAGGAGTTGTAACAGCCCGAATTAGACCCTAGTCGGAATAGTGGTTTCGAGACCACAAATCCAGGGTTGGAATAATAATCTAATAATATTTTCTGTGTGAATAGTATGTGTTATAGCTTGTGTGAAAATTTTGTGTGGTAATTTTATTAACTGTATGCTGAATTAAGAGAAAGGACTTAATTGCATAAGGTGTAAAAGCTGTGTGCTGATTGTTAAGTGTCTAATTGTTGATGGCTTTTTATAGGGGAGGTCTTATGTTGTTATTAGTCCATTTTTAAGATAATGGGATGTTAAATGACAAGATAACCATGATGATAATTTATTTTATATGTTTAAAGAATGGATAAAATGGTAAAATGTTTAATAAGGTATTAATAATAAAACAAAAGCATGAAAAATTATGAGTGTTCATCTTTCACCCACTGGAAATTAGAAAAGAAAAGAAGGAAGAAAAGCTTTGAAATTTCGGCTAGAGTTGAGCTTGATTCAAGGTATGTTTGAGCTCGATTTTTGATCATTTCTATGTTTTTGTGATCGTTGCTTTGTGCTCTTTAAAACCCATGCTTAAATTTTGTAAATTGATGATGTTTATGAAATGTGCCATTGATGAAATGGTGAGCTTTGTGATGAGTGTTGGTGTTAAATGAAAGATATGTGTTTAATGAACATGTTTTGTTCTTGAATTTTTGATGAATTTAGCTAATTAGGGTTAAATTGAGAAAATAGCATTTTGAAGGATTAAAATGTGAAATAAATGAAATGTGTGGGCTTGTATGAATATAGTGAGAATTCGGCTAGGCATGGGTGCAAGCTAATTATGTGTATTTGATGATTTTATGAATTAAGGACTAAAGTGTCGAAATGTGAAAATGTGAGGGCTATTTTGTAAAATTCCCTAAATATGTGTGTTTGGACTAAAATGAATGATTTGGTGATTGAATGGATTGAATGGATTGAATTTGAATGTGTATAGACCAAGAAAGGAGAGGTTCGGATCGAGATCGAGGCAAAGATAAAGTGCTCGATTAATCGACCGTTTCGATAGTTCAACATCCGAGGTAAGTTCGGATATAATACATGTTATTAAGATATGTTTTAGTACTATGGAATGAATAAGTATATGATTATGAGATTTGAGATGTTATGTGCAAAATTAAATTGGATGGCACTAAGTGTGCGAAATCGAAATTGAAACAGAGATGAATAGCACTGTGTGTGCGATGTTATGAAAGCTTCGGCTTATTGATTTGGCACTGTATGTGCGATATCGAGATAAGTCGGTTAAAAGAATAGGCACTAAGTGTGCGATGACGAATATGCTTCAATCATGTATATGGCACTGGGTGTGCGATTAAATTAGACAAATATCAGAGGATGATCGACATGTAATATTGAGCATTAAATAACTATGTGTTAGCTAAGGTATGTATTGAACCTTTTTGGTTGACGAGTTTATAGATAAAGCCATGAATGGATGAATGAGTATTTTAGCTATGGATGATATGGTATGAATATAAGAGAATTGAACTATGTGATGGTTTAATTATATACATTGGTTTGATCTGATAAGATAATGGTATTGTATTTCGAACTTACTAAGCTTTGAAAGCTTACTGTGGGATTATTTCTCTGTTTTACAATGCCAGCAAAGCTAGCTCGGATTCGGGAATCGTCAGCACATCTATCACACTATCGGTAATCTAATTTGGTACTTTTGGAAAGAAGTAAATAGATGAAATATGGCATGTATAGGCTAGAAGTTATGGTATGTTTTGGGAATGTTTAATGCTTGCCATGTGAGTTGGCTTGGAAGTGAAATGATGTTAACTTATGAATGAGTTATGTTTATGATATGTGAAGTGCATTTTGGTATGGCTTGGTGATAATGATATGTTTTTAAGTATGGTAAGATTAGTGAAGAATTGATGTCATAATAATATAATGATTTTGTGGATGAGTCATGCTTGATAATGTATGTGATTTGGTTGAGCAAAATGGTATATAAGTTGACATATTTAGTAATGAGGTTGTATGTGATGATATGATGATCACTTGACTTGAAATTGGTTGCTAAATTGTGTGTGGGATTATGCTTAAATGTGCTTGTAGGATTGACCCTTGTGTGGGTGGAAAATTGGCCTTATAAATGGCCTATTTTGTCACACGCCAGGCACAGGCGTGCCTAGTGACCGTGGGGCTAAGTCAGTAGCTGGTTAAGAGTACACGGCCTTGGCACACGGACGTGCCTGGTAGCCGTGTGATTTCAACAGGATCGACCATAGCCAAAGTACAAGGTCGTGCTTGGTGGCCGTGGAGCCAAGTCAGAATTGACCACGGCCAAGGTACACGGGCGTGCTTGGTGGCCGTGGAGTAAAGTCAGGTTCGAACACGGGGAAGACACACGGGGGTGTCCATCAGCCGTGGGAGGCACACGTCCTGCCCACACGGGCGTGTAACCCCTGAAACTTTGAAAAGTTTGAAATTTCTAAGAATTTCTGTATGTGTTCCGGTTTAGTCCCAACCCCTTTCTAACACCTGTTTAAGGTCTCGAAGACCTCCATAAGGGGCTATATACTTATGAATGAATATATTTAATTGATGTTTGACTTTGTGTCGTGAAATAGTAATGAAACGTTCTAATTTTCTGGTAATGCCTCTTAACTCTATTCCGGCGACGGTCTGGGGTTAGGAGTGTTACATTTTATTGGTATCAGAGCTACAGTTTAGTCGATTCTTGGACTAACGTAGCGTGTGTGATTCTAGCTATACATGTCATATATGAAATTGCGATAGTGTGATAATTTCTGACAGTTATAAATGTGTTTTCGTATAGTAATGGATCCCGATCGAGCAGTTGCTGACGATGTAGAGAGTAACACGCCTGCTCCCGCTCAAGGGACAGTGCCGTCCACGTCTAGGCCACATGAAAGTAGTGAGGGAGGAGAGGCTAAGCAAGCTTTCTTTCGTATGATGAGTGAGTGGTTTTCGGAGTTCGTTCGAACGAATCCGGCTGGTCCACAACCTCCACCCCCACAAGTACCTGTTATGCCACAAGTGATAGATCCAATTCGATTGAATAAACCTCCTGTGGATAAGATCCGGAAGTATGGGGCCGAAGAGTTTAGGGCCACAGCTGACGACGATGCTGAGCGAGTTGATTTTTGGCTCGATAACACAATTCGGGTATTTGATGAGATGTCGTTGACCCCTGATGAATGTATCAAGTGTGAAGTTTCTTTGTTGAGAGATACGGCTTATAATTGGTGGAAAACATTGACATCCGTGGTTCCAAGAGAGAGAATCACTTGGGATTTCTTTCAAGTTGAGTTTAGAAAGAAGTATATCAGTCAACGCTTTATTGATCAGAAACGTAAAGAGTTCCTTGAACTGAAATAAGGTCGTTTTTCCGTTACTGAAAATGAGCGAGAATTCGTAAGATTGAGTCAATACGCGAGAGAATGTGTTTCGACCGAAGCTACTATGTGCAAACGCTTCAGAGAGGAATTGAATGAAGATATTAAATTGTTGGTTGGAATACTTGATATAAATGAATTTGTTGTGTTAGTTGAAAGAGCATGCAAAGCTGAGGAGCTCAGTAAAGAAAAGAAGAAAGCTGATTCTGAAGCTCGTGATGAAAGAAATAGATCGATGAATAAGTTTTCTCAACCTTCGACGAAGAGATTTAGAGATGCAAGCAATCGTTCAAATGTTTCGTTTGGACATCCAAGTAGAGATCGTTCGAGACAAAGTGCTGGTCCACGAACTCAAGCTCCGATTGAATCAAGTGTTGGCATCGTTAAGAGTAACAAACCTGAGTGCAGACAGTGTGGAAGACGACATGTGGGAGAATGCTGGGGCAAGTACAACAATAGAGTTTGTTATAAATGTGGATCCCGAGATCATTTTATTCGAGATTGCCCAAAGATGGTCGAAGAGGAAAATGTTCAGAATGAAAGACCGAGTAATGTGATGGCTAGAGGTAGACCATCCAGAAACACCAGAAATGTGAGTGGAAGCAAAAGGGGGACTACTGACACAACTGTGAGGTCAGAGGCGAGAGCACCTGCCCGAGCTTATGCTATACGTGCACGAGAGGAAGCATCATCTCCAGACGTCATCTCCGGTACTTTCACTTCATTTGATACTGATGTCATTGTATTGATAGATCCAGGATCTACTCATTCATCTGTGTGTGTGAATCTAGTATCAAGTAAGACTCTACCTGTTGAGTCTACTGAATTTGTGATTAGAGTATCGAATCCCTTAGGCAAGTGTGTTTTGGTGGATAAGGTGTGCAAGAATTGTCCATTGATGTTTCGGGATGTTTGTTTTTCAATTAATTTGATGTTACTACCATTCGATAAGTTTGACATAATTCTAGGTATGGATTGGCTTACTCTGCATAATGCCATCGTGAATTGTAAAAGAAAGAGTATTGAGTTGAAAAGTCAGAATGGTGAGCTAGTTCGAATAGAATCCAATGATATGAAAGGATTACCAGCTGTTGTATATGCGATGAAAGCTATGAACTATGTGAGAAAGGGTTTTGAAGCTTATTTTCCGTACGTGATTGATACAAAAGTGTCGGAAAAGAAAGTTGAATCTGTGCCTGTGGTATGTGAGTTTCCAGATGTGTTTCCTGAAGAGTTACCGGGATTACCTCCGATTCGGGAAGTCAATTTTGGTATTGAATTAGTGTCGGGGACCACTCCCATTTCGATAGCTCCGTATAGAATGGCACCAACAGTGTAACACCCCTTACCCGAGACCGTTGTCGGAGTCGAGCATGAGGCATTACTAGACTTAACTACTAGTTCGGGGCATAAAAATTGAAACTGTCCATTTGCGTCATATTGACTAAATTGACTATAACTCGAGTTAAAAAACTCAAAATTTATATCCGTAAATTTTCCTTGAAACTAGACTCATATATCTTCTTACTATAATTTTTCCAGAATTTTTCGTGTGGGCAATTAGTACAGTTTATTCATTAAATTTTCTCCTTTTTCACTGACCAACGGTTCTGACCTCTCTTAACCTAAATTAAAATATCTCATTTTAAAATTTTTATATGTTGTTCCCACTTGTTTCTATTGAAAATAGACTCATTAAGGAATCTAGAAATATAAATTATAACTCATAACTCATTTTGTAAAATTTTTAATGATTTTCTAAAGTCAAAATAGGGAACTTCAAACACCATCTTGACCCTGTCTCACTAAAATTCAAATATCACAGAATATAAAATTCCTTTGCCTACTCTGTTTCTTTCATATAAAAATAGACACAATAAGATTTAATTCTATATCTTATTCACTTTCTAATTCCATTTCTCCTATTTTTGGTGATTTTTTAAAATCACATCACTGCTGTTAACCAAAAACTGTTTCATTGCAAAATATGGTTAACTAGTTTATAACATCTTTACTCCATTTCATTTAAACTCTATACATTAACTTAAAAACAAGCCATTTTCACATGGCTATATACAAGGACAAAATACATCGATTCAAAACATAATCTAGTCTATACATGCCACAAGTTCGAACATAGACTTTTAAAAGTACCGAAGGTTAACGATAGTGTAGATGACTTCGATGGCGATCCCCGAGCTTGTAACTTACAACCAAAATCTATAAAACAGAATAACAAAACACATAGAGTAAGCTAACTTAGCTTAGTAAGTCATAAGCAATTATCAACTCAATAATATTATAATTATGTCAACTTCTTAAAAATCCCAATATCATTATAAAATTCAATTAAGCTTCCACACCTTTATACTAGCTCACAAAACCAAATTTAACTTCATATACCATCATCATACTTACTCATTTGACCAATATGTAAGATCAAATATATTATTACGCATATATACACCTATTTGGCCGAATATTCAAAGTCAATTATAACACCACATAAATACTTACCTATATAACCGAATATACAAGATACACCATTATCTCATAATACTTACTTGTGTGGCCGAATACACAAGGTTCTTTAAAACATCACATGTAGCCAAATATATACGAAGTCGTTTATCTCAACTTTAGCTCAATTTCCACATCAACTTGAAATCTTATAAGCATAGGCTTGAAAATAAATCACCGGTATAAAACTCATAGCATAAGCTTGAATCACACACCCAAGCACAAGGCCTGCTAGACTCAAGGTCTAATTCTTATTCACCTAATATAAGCTCGCTAGGCAATAAGCCCGATTACATTCACCAGCATAAAGCTTGCTAGGCTCAAAGCCCGAATATCACTATTATGATGTTGTCTCGTACACAATTCATATAACAAAAATAAACTCCATATATTTCATATAAATCATACGAACTTTTAAACGATATAACCCCGTCGAATTAAACTTAAACACTATACTCAAACACATTCGACTAGCTCTTTTATGAATCAATAGATTCCATACAGCATATTAAACTAAGTTATATAAAAAATAAATGATGTTTAATTGCCTAAAGACTTACCTCGGATATCGTCGAACGACAAAAAAACGGCTATTCAATTTTCGTTTTTCCCCGATCCAAGTCTGATTTCTTTGGTTCTTGATCTAAACATATTCAAATTAAGCTCATTCAAACATATTTTCACTCAATTTAATCCAAAAACACATAAATGGGCAAATTACCATTTTGCCCCTAACATTTCACATTTTTACAATTTAGTCACTATTGCACAAAACACAAAATACTCAAAATTGGACTAAGCTTCTTAAGGGCCGAATATTCCTAGCCTTAATTCAAGCTCATACAATTCATTTTTTCTCACATTTTGACCCCTTCAATTTAAAAATTTCACAATTTAATCCTATTTAAACATTTCCAACAAAATGTCTTAATTAAACTTATCAATCTAACATCATATTTTTATTTTCCATTACTAAACACAAATTTCATCAAACTATCAACAATGGCATTTCATGAATACTTCATCAAATTCAAAAATTCAAGCTTGGGCTAGCTAGTATTCAAAGCAACGATCTCAAAAACGTAAAAATTATCAAAAACCGAACTCAATTACATACCTTAATCAAGCATGCAAGGGCCGAAAGTTTTGAGAGCTCAAGCTCTTTCTTTCTTCTTCAGTTTCGGCAAATGAGGAAGACAAGATGATAAAAAAAATGTTCCCCCACTTATTTTATGCTTTATTACTATTATATTATTATATTATAATTTATAACAATATAACATAAAAATATAATAAATAAATCCCAAACACTATTTCATGCAAAGTTTGGCCGGCCACTAAGCTTAATTATGGATAAATTATCCTACCAATACTTTAATTTATAAAACCATCATCAATTCAGTACTTACTCATTTAACCACCAAATTTTCTTTTTATGCGATTAAGCCCTTTTTCACAATTAAGCACCAAAACGATCAAATTTTAATACGAAAATTTTGCACACATCAATTCACACATAATAAACATGAAAAATAATATTAAAATATTTTTTTGAGTCAGATTCGTGGTCCCGAAACCACTGTTCCGATTAGGGTCAAAATCGGGTTGTTACAAATAGAATTGAAAGAGTTAAAGTCTCAGTTGCAGGAGTTGACTAACAGAGGATTTGCACGACCGAGTTTCTCACCCTGGGGAGCTCCTGTGTTATTTGTGAAAAAGAAAGATGGAACTATGAGAATGTGTATTGATTATCGACAGTTGAACAAAGTAACGATAAAGAAAAAATATTCGTTGCCTCGTATTGATGATTTGTTTGATCAGCTGAGAGGAGCTACAGTGTTTTCAAAGATAGATTTGAGATCAGGTTACTATCAGTTAAGAGTTAAAGAATCCGATGTGCCAAAAATCGCTTTAAGCAGGTACGGATATTACGAATTCTTAGTGATGCCTTTCGGACTAACAAATGCTTCTGCGTTGTTTATGGATCCGATGAATCGATATTCGCACCGTATTTGGATCGCTTTGTAGTGGTGTTCATTGATGATATTTTGATCTATTCGTGTGATGAGACGCAGCATACCGAGCATTTGAGAACCGTGCTACAAACTCTGCGTGAGAAACAGTTGTATGCTAAGTTTAGTAAATGTGAATTTTGGTTGCGTGAAGTTGGTTTTCTGGGGCATATTGTGTCACCACGGGATACGAGTTGATCCTAGTAAAATCTCTACTATATTAGAATGGAAGCCTCCGAAATGTGTCCGAGTCCGTAGTTTTCGGGACTAGCGGGATATTATAGACAGTTTGTGAAAGGCTTCTCGATGATCGCGACTCCGTTGATGAAGTTGCTACAGAAAGATGTTAGATTCGAGTGGTCGAAAAATGCCATCGAGTTTTGAATAATTGAAAGTGTTGTTGATGAAGCACCGTGTTGGTTCAACTGAATCGGGCAAAGAATTCATAGTTTACAATGATGCCTCGTTGAATGGTTTGGGCCAGTGTCTTTGATGGAAGAAGGTAAAGTCATTGCTTATGCTTGAGGCAACTAAAGCCGCATGAAAAGAACTACCCAACGCACGACTTTGAATTGGCCGCGATTGTGTTCGCATTAAAAATATGGCGTCATTATTTATTTGGTGAGAAGTGTCATATCTTTACAGATCACAAGAGTTTGAAGTACTTGATGACTTAGAAAGAATTGAATTTGCGACAGAGAAGATGGTTAGAGTTGTTGAAAGATTACGAACTTGTGATAGATTACCACCCGGGTAAAGCTAATGTTGTAGTTGATACTTTGAGCCGAAATTCCATATGTGCTTTGCGAGCAATGAATGCTCAGAAAGATCTGTGTGATGATAGTGCGGTTATGGCCGAGTTAAAAATAAAGCCGATGTTTGTACATCAGATTTGTGATGCTCAGAAAAGTGATGTTGAAATGATGGCTAAACGAACTCAATGTGAATCGAATGCTGAATCAAAATTTCGAGTTGATAGTGATGATTGTTTGAGATTTAGAGATCGGATTTGTATTCCGAGAAATTCAGAGTTGATTCAAATGATTTTGAAAGAGGCTCATAATAGTCGATTAACTGTCCATCCTGGGAGTACAAAAATGTATAATGATCTGAAACAGTTTTATTGGTGGCATGGTATGAAACGAGACATCTCTGACTTTGTGTCGAAATGTTTAATTTGTCAGCAAGTTAAAGCTGAACATCAGGTTCCGTCTGGATTGTTGCAACCGATTATGATTCCTGAGTGGAAATGGGAAAGGATCACGATGGACTTTGTGTCGGGATTGCCTTTATCTCCGGGAAAGAAAAATGCAATTTGGGTGATAGTTAACAGATTGACGAAATCAGCTCATTTTGTTTCGGTGAGAACATATTATTCACTCGATAGATTGGCTGAAATATATATTGCTGAGATTGTGAGATTGCACGGGGTGTCGCTATCTATTGTATCTGACAGAGATCCGAGACTTACCTCGCAATTTTGGAAGAAATTGCAAGAAGGTTTAGGCACAAAATTACATTTCAGTACTGCATTTCATCCGCAAACGGATGGTCAGTCCGAGCGGATCATTCAGGTTCTTGAAGATATGTTGAGATGTTGTATTCTTGAATTCAAAAGTGCGTGGGAAAAGCATTTACCGTTGATTGAGTTTGCGTACAATAATAGTTTTCAATCTAGCATTAAAATGACACCATATGAGGCTCTCTATGGTCGAAAGTGTCGAACTCCATTGTATTGGACTGAGCTGAGTGAGAATAAGATTTACGGGGTTGATCTTATAAAAGAGACTGAGCAGAAAGTGAAAGTAATTCGTGGCAGTTTGAAAGCGGCCTCAGATCGTCAAAAGTCTTACGCAGATTTGAAACGAAAAGATATTGAATTTGAGGTGGGTGATAAAGTGTTTTTAAAAGTATCTCCGTGGAAGAAGATACTTCGATTTGACCGGAAGGGCAAGCTGAGTCCGAGGTTCATTGGACCGTATGAGATTATTGAACGAGTTGGCCCGGTTGCTTACAGATTGATGTTGCCACCTGAGTTAGAAAAGATTCATAACGTGTTTCATGTGTCGATGCTTCGACGATACAGATCAGACCTGTCTCATGTGATTGCTCCTGCTGAGGTTTAGATCCAGTCAGACTTGTCGTATAGTGAAGAACCGATCCGAATTTTGGCACGAGAGACCAAAGAGTTGAGAAATAAGAAAATATCTTTAGTGAAAGTATTATGGCACAAGCACGGAATTGAAGAGGCTACGTGGGAGCCTGAGAATGTTATGAGAGAGCAATATCCACAGCTATTCACCGGTAAGATTTTCGGGGACGAAAATCCCTAAAGGGGGGAGAGTTGTAACAGCCCGAATTTGACCCTAGTCGGAATAGTGGTTTCGAGACCACAAATTCGGGGTTGGAATAATAATCTAATAATATTTTCTGTGTGAATAGTATTGTTATAGCCTGTGTGAAAATTTTGTGGTAATTTTATTAACTGTATGTCGAATTAAGAGAAAGGACTTAATTGCATAAGGTGTAAAAGTTGTGTGCTGATTGTTAAGTGTCTAATTGTTGATGGCTTTTTATAGGGGAGGTCTTATGTTGTTATTAGTCCATTTTTAAGATAATGGGATGTTAAATGACAAGATAACCATGGTGATAATTTATTTTATATGTTTAAAGAATGGATAAAATGGTAAAATGTTTAATAAGGTATTAATAATAAAACAAAAGCATGAAAAATTTATGAGTGTTCATCTTTCACCCACCGAAAATTAGAAAAGAGAAGAAAGAAGAAAAGCTTTGAAATTTCGACTAGAGTTGAGCTTGATTCAAGGTATGTTTGAGCTCGGTTTTTGATAATTTCTATGTTTTTGTGATCGTTGCTTTGTGCTCTTTAAAACCCATGCTTAAATTTTGTAAATTGATGATGTTTATGAAATGTGCCATTGATGAAATGGTGAGCTTTGTGATGAGTGTTGGTGTTAAATGAAAGATATGTGTTTAATGAACATGTTTTGTTCTTGAATTTTTGATGAATTTAGCTAATTAGGGTTAAATTGAGAAAATTGCATTTTGAAGGATTAAAATGTAAAATAAATGAAATGTGTGGGCTTGTATGAATATAGTGAGAATTCGGCTAGGCATGGGTGCAAGCTAATTATGTGTATTTGATGATTTTATGAATTAAGGACTAAAGTGTCGAAATGTGAAAATGTGAGGGCTATTTTGTAAAATGCCCTAAATATGTGTGTTTGGACTAAAATGAATGATTTGGTGACTGAATGGATTGAATTTGAATGTGTATAGACCAAGAAAGGAGAGGTTCGGATCGAGATCGAGGCAAAGATAAAGTGCTCGATTAATCGACCGTTTCGATAGTTCAACATCCGAGGTAAGTTCAGATATAATACAGGTTATTAAGATATGTTTTAGTATTATGGAATGAATAAGTATATGATTATGAGATTTGAGATGTTATGTGCAAAATTAAATTGGATGGCACTAAGTGTGCGAAATCGAAATTGAAACAGAGATGAATAGCACTGTGTGTGCGATGTTATGAAAGCTTCGGCTTATTGATTTGACACTGTGTGTGCGATACCGAGATAAGTCGATTAAAAGAATAGGCACTAAGTGTGCGATGACGAATATGCTTCAATCATGTATATGGCACTGGGTGTGCGATTAAATTAGACGAATATCAGAGGATGATCGACGTGTAATATTGAGCATTAAATAACTATGTGTTAGCTAAGGTATGTATTGAACCTTTTTGGTTGACGAGTTTATAGATAAAGCCATGAATGGATGAATGAGTATTTTAGCTATGGATGATATGGTATGAATATAAGAGAATTGAACTATGTGATGGTTTAATTATATACATTGGTTTGATCTGATGAGATAATGGTATTGTATTTCGAACTTACTAAGCTTTGAAAGCTTACTGTGTGATTGTTTCTCTGTTTTACAGTGCCAGCAAAGCTAGCTCGGATTCGGGAATCGTCAGCACATCTATCACACTATCGGCAATCTAATTTGGCACTTTTGGAAAGAAGCAGATAGATGAAATATGGCATGTATAGACTAGAAGTTATGGTATGTTTTGGGAATGTTTAATCCTTGCCATGTGAGTTGGCTTGGAAGTGAAATGATGTTAACTGATGAATGAGTTATGTTTATGATATGTGAAGTACATTTTGGTATGGCTTGGTGATAATGATATGTTTTTAAGTATGGTAAGATTAGTGAAGAACTGATGTCATAATAATATAATGATTTTATGGATGAGTCATGCTTGATAATGTATGTGATTTGGTTGAGCAAAATGGTATATAAGTTGACATATTTAGTAATAAGGTTGTATGTGATGATATGATGATCACTTGACTTGAAATTGGTTGCTAAATTGTGTGTGGGATTATGCTTAAATGTGCTTGTAGGATTGACCCTTGTGTGGGTGGCAAATTGGCCTTGTAAATGGCCTATTTTGTCACACGGTTGTGGCACACGGGCGTGCCTAGTGACCGTGGGGCTAAGTCAGTAGCTGGTTAAGAGTACACGGTCTTGGCACACGGACGTGCCTGGTAGTCGTGTGATTTCAACAGGATCGACCACAGCCAAAGTACAAGGGCGTGCTTGGTGGCCGTGGAGCCAAGTCAGAATTGACCACGGCCAAGGTACACGGGCATGCTTGGTGGCCGTGGAGTAAAGTCAGGTTCGAACACGGGAAAGACACACGGGGGTGTCCATCAGCCGTAGGAGGCACACATCCTGCCCACACGGGTGTGTAACCTCTGAAACTTTGAAAAGTTTTAAATTTATGAGAATTTCTGTATGTATTCCGGTTTAGTCCCGACCCCTTTCTAACACGTGTTTAAGGTCTCGAAGACCTCCATAAGGGGCTATATACTTATGAATGAATATGTTTGATTGATGTTTGACTTTGTGTCGTGAAATAGTAATGAAACGTTCTGATTGTCTGGTAATGCCTCTTAACTCTATTCCGGCGACGGTCTCGGGTTAGGGGTGTTACAGGAGCAGAAGAGGAATTGCACAAAGTAGTGCGTGTCCAAGATGCGGTCATAATCTTGAAGACGTCATGCATGTACTTCGCGATTGTTCAACGGCCAAGGAAGCTTGTATGCTTGTAGTCCCTCCAGAGAAGCAATCCAGGTTCTTTTCTGACCCTTTACAAACTTGGTTAACAACTAACCTTAGTTGTCATCTTAAATTGCAGGATAAAGGAATTACTTGGTCGTGCCTTTTCGGGTTCATAGCTTGGAGAATTTGGAAGAACAGGAATCTTTTCATATTTCAAAACATTGATTGGACGTCCTTCGAGCTCGTTAAATCATCACTTAGTTGGGCACAAAACTTTGAGTCCTTGATCATTAAACCCAATGATGCCGTAATTTTTTCGGGGGCTCAACAGCATTGCTCTGACAATTGGGTTCATCTTTCCTCCGATGGAGCAGTGGCTAGAATGTCCAGAAATGCCTCAGCGGGTGGCGTGGTGCGTGATCGGGATGGTAATTGGATCTTAGGATACACGCATTATTTGGGCAGCTGTTCACCATTGGAAGCAGAACTTTGGGGTATTCTTGATGGAGTGCTTATTCTAATGAATAAAGGTTACAAGAGGGTCAAGATCCAGACTGACAACCTTGAAGTGGTTAGGCTTTTGTCCACGGAGGATATGGTAGACTCTGGAAATACACTACTTAGAAGAGTTAAAAGACTTTTGCATTCTGAAGGCCAATGGGAAATTAAGCATGTTCCCAGGGAGTGTAATTTAACCGCGGATCAACTGGCGAAGATTGGACTCTCTTGGCAGACTTCTCTCCGGATTTTTGATGTACCACCTGATGTGGTGGTTACGGCCTTTTTACAGGACAAAGCTTTTAATGTCTCTTAGGAGTTTCTAAGTTGTCATTTTATTTTTCACCAAAAAAAATGTGACATCAACAAAATTGACAAAAAAAATAATAATAATAACAATGTCAGCAATGGAACTTGATTTTTAAATCTGAAAAGTAGAGGGATTAAATTCTTGAAAATAAAAAGTACAGAGACTAAATTACAAATTTGTGAAGAGTATATAGACTTATGACATATTTTAACTTTTATACTACAAAATATTTATTATTAATATATTTATAATTGTAATAAATATTAATTATTAAAATAAAATTGAAATATTAAATAATTTATTAAAATAATAAATTATATTAATAATTTACTATATTACTAAATATAAATAATTAGATATGTATGTTTAATAATATTGAAAAATATAATATTTTATATTAATATTTTAAATATTTTTAAAAATAGAAATAAAATTTATTATCAATATAATAATATTAAGTTTGATTTAAGTTAATTTTTACATAAAAATAAAATTGCCTATAGAGAAGTGCTTTCTCGAAAAATGACTTACGTTTTACAAGTTGTTTATAGGAAAAAAGACTTATTTTATAGAAAAATGACCAAGGTGTTTTCTATGAAACAAACATAAAAAAATACAGAAAATATTTTTCGTAAAATCTTTTACATATAAATAAACGGATCTTTAGTGAATAATAACAAGTTATAATAAAATATTAAAAAAAATAAAACCAAAATCTGTCTAGAATGTCCATAATGTCAAATTTTCCCTACTAGAGTTTGATAAAAAAAGTTAAAAAATCTTTGGTGGAAAAAAAAAAGTTAAAAAAGTTTGCTCTCTCTCTCTCTACCATATTTTCTCCCTTTAAATCCGTAACTAATGCTAATCACTTCCCAATAAATGTTAACCCCCTATTATTGGCCAACGTATTTTTGCTCTCTTAACACAACTTCAATATTTTTCTCTCTTAAAATTTTTTAATCCGGGATTAACCCATATTCTAAATCCTGTGTTTTTCCTTCTTCCTTTTTTCCCAAAATAGTATCATAAGAATTCTGTAAACGAAATATTAAATAGAAGAAAATCCACACATTATGAGTAACATAGGAGACATCTCTATTTTTTCTCGGGGAATCTTTAGAATTACCACTGCTTAGCTTTCAATTCGCCTCTGACCATTAAATGAAATATGAATAGCCTCTCCTCCTCTCTTTGAAATAAGAGGCGCTTTTAATTTTATTGGTGTTTGAAACAATTTTGCCTTCTCCATATTACTATATCTCTAGAGGTAATAATTTTATATGAGCAACCGGAGAAGTTGTATATTATATTTTGTAGGAAGAAACTTGGAGTGTATCGATCTCCTCTTGTTATAGGAGTTAATAAAAGTCATTCGATAGCGAGAGTGAAGCAACGAAAGCCGGAGAAGTTGTATATTATATTTTGTAGGAAGAAACTTGGAGTGTATCGATCTCCTCTTGTTATAGGAGTTAATAAAAGTCATTCGATAGCGAGAGTGAAGCAACGAAAGCTTTTAAGAGGTTCAAAGGAGAAGATCGGAGTGGACGATATTGTTCATATAATGTGATTTCATCAAAATTGTGTGAAGAAATACAACTGCACTCTGCTATGTTTTATACTTTTATTACTGATTTCATTTTTGACTTAAAATATTTTAAAGAGTTGTAGTGACATATGGTTGCTGAAAAAGGAACTTGATTACGAATGGCAAATAATTTAATTACTATGTGTTAGTAATTGATTTTTTTTATATCGAAAAATGTAATGGATATTATAAGATAAAATATGATTATATTGAGAAAACGAATTTTATTCCGAAGAGATTATAATATTCTATCAAGGTAACACACTTATGACAAGGTTTTTGGATGAGCATTAATTGAATAATTTTTGTAATGGTATATAATAAGGGAGAGTTTAGTCGTGGTACTATAGTGGAATGACTTTATTATTAAATTAGTTGTAATTAATAGGCGAAGAGTTAGAATTTAATTATTACAAATTATTTGAGCTCTAATTATATTTGTCCAACCGATTCCTCAACTAGCTTAAGATAACCCAAAACAAATTATATATAGAATCGATAGATTATGCAATGGATGGAAACGATAAGTAAGAGAAAAAGATCGCATATATCACTATTCACAGTAAAACGTTTTCTCGTCAAGTACAAAAAATGACTTAGAAATTTTAATTTAATTTCTTTGGATTATTATTTAATTAATTGAATAAGATAATTAAATTATTTTCCTCATGAATTCTAATATGGCAAAGTTGTCATAACTTTAACAGAATTAAAATTGAGTTGAGAAGATAATTTAATTGAGAAATTAATTTAGTTAAGTTAATTAATTAAATTAATTATTTGGATAATATTTTGGATAATAAAAAATAGTTATTGAGTAAGAATAAATTATAAGTGTTGGATAAAAGTTAATATAACACATATAAATTGTACTCGAGAATGGCTTGAAAGCCCAACCCCATGTGTGAGGGGCAACAAACCCTAATCCCAGAGAGGGTGTGCCATTGCCCCTATGTAGAATACTATACTTCATATTAAAATTTTATTTAGTTAGATCTTATTCGAACAAAACTCTTGCACGAAATCTCTATAAATAAGAATTACGAGTTAACCTATAATATAGATCTTTTGAGCACTGATATTTTGTTGGACAATAGTGGTAATTTATTTTAAGAATAAATTATATTTTCTAAAAAAAAAAAAAAAACTTCTAGTTTCTAATTCATAAAGAGAATTAACTTTTCTACTAAAAGTTAAATAAAGTTTATGTTTGTTGATTCGATTTGTTTGAGCTCACACTCAAAGCAATTCAGGGTTTGAGGATAGCGAAGAAGATCGATCGGTTGAAAGTCGAAATATGACCTAGGCTACCTCTGCATAATGCACATGTTTTCTATAAATATCACAATGACTCAGTTTAAAAAAAGAATTTTAAACTTCCATTGTGCCTAAAAATACTATTTTCTAAATCGATTTTAACTTCATAAATACAAACATAGAGTTTTTGTTTAAAAAGTAAGAGTTGGAAGGGGAAACAATTCATTTTCAGTCACCTTTTTGCAGGAGTAATAATAGAATATGAAAATGGTAATAAAACATTAAAACTAGCCGCTACAATCAACATTCGGATAAAACTTCATTAATAACATGTTTGAGAGGGAAACTTATCAATGATGTGGAAGCAAAGAGAGAAAACTACATCCATGCAAAGGGTAACACTATCATGAAACAACTCCATATATATACACACAAATGAAATGTGACATGCAACAAATACTAACCTATAAAATATATAGTCAATACTTATATTTTGAAAATAAATTTATAAAAATTCCAGGTTAATTAGCCTACTCTCGGATGATTGACAAATAATAAACATCTCACGTTAGACAAATTTTGATAGAACATATTGATGATGTTAATGATTAGATTAGTATTTTTAAATAATAAAAAAAGTAAGAAGATTTAAACTTACATTGTTTAAATGCAAAAACTAATGTCATGCTTGATAAAGTGTTGAAAAAAAATTCAATCAACTGAAAATTAATATTTTTAACTATACCTTCGATAAACCACAATGAAGTTTACTAGATAAAATTTTTCAACATAAAAGTGTAGAAAATGATAAGTAGATAGGAACCTATTTATCACTTAATAGATAATTATTTTATTATTATCCTTTATTAAACAATCTAATTATAATCAATATTTAATTTTCAATAATACACCAAATAATTTTACAACTTAAATTCAACTTTTAATTTTTGTTTCAGCACTTAATTTTTTAAGTTTATCAAACATAGTCTAAATATCAAATTTAATCAATATAGAAACTAACAATCACAATTATATCCTCGCAAACAAATTATTAGTTTAGTAATAATAATTTGTATGTTTGTCTCAAAAAAAAAAAGTATAATATCAAATTTAGTTGTCAATATTTATATTTTTTGTCAATTTGATCATTATTATTATTTTTAGTTAAATTCGACTCTCAATCTTGTAAAAACAGTTGATTTTGACTACCAGCCTTTTAAAAAAAGTTAAATTGTTGTTCTTTAATGGAAATACTAACTAAAACATTAATTTTTCAAACATGACAATCCTCATAGCAATCCACACATACTCCATGTTTTTTTTTTTCCAATTTATTAACTTTTTGTAATTTTGATTTTTGATAATTTTTAAATTCTTTATTGCGTGATATATAAGAGAAATAGCATTATATTAGTCTGAAGTACAGGTGAACTGTCACACAAGTTGTCATGCCAACATCGTTAAAAAATTAATGTTTTTATTCATCATTTTCGTTAAAAGAACGATCTGGCGCTTTTTGAAAGGTTAATGACTAAAATTAACTTAAAAAGAGAAAAAAAATAAGAACCAGACTGACAAAAAATTATAAATCTTCATAGCTAAATTTAACATTACTGCAAAAAAAAAAAATTGTATGGGTTATAAGTTTTGTGATTTAAGATAGGATTTTATGTGCAACATTCTTGGAAATGCACATTAACAGATGAAGCTAGAACTTTAACGCCATTGAATTTGAACATATAAAGCATCAAAAGTGAAAGAAAAAAAAAGAAAAAGGAAACCCATATTTTACATCATATTAAAAGTTAAAAACACAAATACTGTGTCCTCTTCTGAAGCAAACGAGTAAGTATTGAGCCTCCAATCTGCTTTCCTGAAAAAGTGACATTGTTGACAAGTACAAGAAATATTCGGCCATCAATGTATGTACAGTGAGAAATATGGTGTTGATGGCTGAAAATGGTCCTGTAGATGGAAGGTGAGCCAAACTCATCTCAATGCTGTCCAGTTGCTGGCTGAACAAGAACAGGAAAGAATGCATGTACCATTACCAAACATATATCCATCAATCCAGTGCCAGAGCAATGGACCCCCCCCCCCCCCATCCTTCCCTTTCTTTTCAATTTCATATTTCTCATCACAAACTCATAGCCAACAGAATAATTAAACATGATTTTGATCATTAATAGCAGGCAAAGACATCAGTAAGACTTTGGTATTGAAAAGAATATCATACCCTTTTTCTTCTTTTACACATATTCCTTAATATGTATGGAAGAAAATGAATATGTTTGGTGTACACAAATTGCAGGATATATATATTATCTATATATATATGAGTAGGTTTTCCTCTTCTTTTTTTTAAATTTTTATGATGTTGGAATCCCAAGCTTTATATGGTAAAAACAGAATTTTTCTAAAATTAAGAATGCTTTAATATGTTTAGGAAAGGGTCAAGTATGAAAATAGTAATGGAAGGAAACTTGCCTAAAAACCTTGGATTATTCATTCATGATTGCAAATAAACAGAAACGAAAACTTGAAATCTCAGCCATGCAATAAAATCTGTCATAGTTTTAGGGCAAAACCACTTGAAAGAGACTAAACAAAACCAGAAAGGCAACAAAGAAGTATGTTACAATAACAAAAACAACAATGTCAGAAGCCAGTGATTTAAATCTCTTTTTATTTCTCATCTTGGATCTCCTCTGACTCCCCATGAAAAAAAAAAAACAAAACTCAAGATCTGCCAAAAAAACCCCAAACTATCCTCTTATCCGTTGCGTATTTTGATCTCAGACCAAAGTTTGTCTCTATCGAATCCCAAGGTGCTTTTCCAGCTAAGTCTGTTAGTGAAACATGGCACACCGTGAAGGGACCAAAGACATTTAATCCAGATTCAAGGTACTCAGCCACCAGCACACCCCCCCTTATTCTCTGAACTCACATAAACTATTGCTTTCTTGTCTCAACTTCACACGCTGCAGTTGAGTTAGCCCATACCCAACTTGGTCCTTCCTTGTCTCGGAATAGGTCTGATAATAATGGTGTCTAATTCTTGGTTATATAGTTCCAAGTATTGGGGTTCTAGTATTGTACAACAAACAGAAACTTGATCCCTGAATGAGCCTTGGGATCTTCTTCTTTTATCAGGGTTTTATGAACAGATATATATCACATATTTGCTGAAAAATTGACTACCTGAAAATGGTTAAATCCTGTTGGAAACCATCTATTGAGGGTGATTCTAGAGGGTGCCTTGATGGTTTACTGTGGTATAAAGATATGGGGCAACATGTTTATGGAGATTTTTCAATGGCAGTGGTTCAAGCCAATAGTTTGTTGGAGGATCAAAGCCAACTCGAATCGGGATTGTTGAGTTCGAGTAGTTCCGGTCCATACGGGACTTTCATTGGTGTGTATGATGGACATGGTGGACCCGAGGCTTCAAGCTTCATCAATAACAACCTTTTCTGCAATTTTAAGTGTACGTTTTATTTGGACTAATCATTTATGCGGTTCTATATAGGTTGGCCAAACGCTTATTTATGTTTCCCTTGATTTGCAGCATTTGTGTCTGAGAATCAAGAAATGTCAACAAATGTTCTCAGAAAGGCTTTCTTGGCAACAGAAGACAAATTTCTTTCCCTTGTGAGGAAGCAATGGCTGGTTAAGCCGCAAATGGCATCGGTCGGATCGTGCTGTTTGACGGGAGTGATCTGCAATGGACTGCTATACATTGCAAATGCTGGTGATTCCAGAGTAGTCTTAGGCAGATCAGTAAGAGGGGCTAAGGAAGTTATAGCAATGCAATTATCGACCGAACACAATGCAAGTTTTGATGCCGTAAGAGATGAGCTTCGGTCGTTGCATCCCAATGATCCGCAGATTGTTGTGATGAAACACAAAGTTTGGCGTGTTAAGGGCCTTATACAGGTAAGCTAAACGTTGAAACTGAACTGAAAATGAAATCATTTTCATTTAAGTCTCTTATTTATCCCCTCCTTTTTATCATTGCAGATTTCAAGATCCATAGGTGATGCATATCTAAAGAAGGCAGAATTCAACAAAGAGCCTCTCCTGCCTAAATTTAGACTGCATGAACCGTTTCGAAAGCCGATCCTTAGTGCCGAGCCGTCATTGTTAGTACATAAACTCCACCCTGATGATCAGTTTCTCATCTTTGCTTCTGATGGTCTTTGGGAACACTTGAGCAACCAGCAAGCTGTTAGAATTGTGCAGACTAGCCCACGAAATGTAAGTTTACCTTGGCGAAATGGCTGAACACAGAAATAAGACTGTTGAGCATTGGGTTAACTCTTCTTTTGATGCAGGGAATTGCAAGGAGACTTGTTAAAACAGCACTCAAGGAAGCAGCACAGAAAAGAGAAATGAGATACTCAGACCTGAACAAGATTGATAGAGGGGTGAGGAGACATTTTCATGATGATATAACAGTCATAGTTGTGTTTCTAGATCCCCATTTGATCAATGGAAGCTCATGCTACAACTCTCCCATGTCAATAAAAGGCGGAGGAAGACTTGCCGGCCGCTGCTAGTATCGTTGCTGGTGTCTCATAGCTAGGAAATTAAGATGGAGAGCTACATGTCTGAAAAACTTATCCTCAAATTTCCTTACAAATAGGGGACTAACCTTGTTGAGAATTGCAAGACAATGTGTAGATATGGTTTCATGCAAATTAGTTGGTAAATTGTCTGCTCTCCTGCTACCACAATTGATAATGTCTCTCATTCAGTCCAGATTTATGTTATCTTAGGCCTTACATGGTGAAGAAATTCCCTTTTATATATTTATACAAAACTAATGGCTCGTTTGCTTGTATCGTTTAACATATTTAGATATAGTTTAGCATTATTTCTTAAAAGTACTTTTAGACTAAAATGTACTTTTCAGCAAAGGTTAAAATTTGCATAACCATGTATTTTTATCCTAAAAATATTTTTGAAAAGCTTAAAAGTATTTTATTTAGCAATGTTTTTGTCTCAAAAATTTAAAAATACTTCTTAAAAATAATGCTAAACTGACATTTAATCTTTAATCAGACTTATCAGGAATATTGAAGTATTGTTTTATGAAATTAAAAAAAAAAAAACCAATAAATTAAACATTAATTTTTTTTTAAATATCAATCATGTGAACATGAACAAGGCATAAGCTATTAATGGTGTATTTAAATGTCTCATGTCATATTTATTAAAACTTAATTATTGATTTTAAATTTAAATGCTTGTAGAATTCTTTTTTTCTTTTTCTTTTTCTTTTTTTTTATACATGGAACTTGTGTATTAACAAAGATAGAGATTAATATAAAAAATTATGAAGCATGGAAACGGACATGCAATACAGGTACGACACGATATTAACACGGCGATACAGTAGTTTTAAAAAAATGATGATACAAATACAGAAGGACACGATAATAAAAAGATATTTTTAATATTTTTATGTTAAAATACTTATTGTAAATGAAAATATTAATATTTTTCATTAATATATATTCTATTCTACTTTTATTTTAAATATCTGCTGAATTAATAAAACAATACCCAAGACAATTCCTTTGGGCTTCCCAAAACACTCCGAAAGCAACAATAATAAACATAAACTAAATTCAATCCAATTTTCTAGACTGCTTTATCAAGCATAGAAAAAGTAATTCTAGAAAAATCTAAAAGCCAAATGTATATGAGAAAACAAATTTCAGGGGAAAAAAAAACCTTTCATGTCCTAAACTGCTTCAGAACTCTGCTTCCACTTTCATTTTCAACTGTGGTTTTTCAATCCGGGGCCCCTATTCATTGTGACTCTGTATGGACTGTGTCCGTTTTTAGACACATGTGTTGGGACAGTGTCCAACTGACGTCGAAACCACCAAATATAAATTTTTATTCTCTAACTTAATTTAATAGTAATATAGAGTAGTAATTTAATAGTAATATATAATAGTAGAGTCAATCCCACAGGAACGGGGACTTCTAATCTTTCTATTTTCGTGACCAGATTTCTGAGTCTAGACAGCTGTCGTGCCCTCAACTTATGCATGCAGAAGTGTAAAATAAACGAAAGGGGGGAATTTAGTTGATAGAGAAAATAAAAGAAACAAATTTATAATATAATAAAAATAAAAAAAGAATTATGATTGCAAAATAAAATTAAGTGAATTAAATTAAATCGGTGAACTAAATATATAAAAATTTAGCCTCAGCCTCGGTACACTTCGAACTCGAACCGATCTTTGAAAAAAATGGATTTTTCCTTCCAAACGATAAGCTGGTTATAGCGACCAAGAACGTCTCGACCGCTAACTTTTCCTTGTGTAGTCGATTCCAGTACGACCTGCAAACCGACCCTTGTCGAGTTTCTAACTACGTGACTCGTGCCCGTAATTTAAGATTTTGATAGTCTTGCAATCTGAAAAGCCCAACTCGAATCAATGACCTCAACCACGTGGGTTGTTTAAATTCAATCACAATCTCCCTTGACGGAATCTAACTGGCCGTTTCCTATCTGGATACGCCAATTTTTTTGCGGGAATTCGAATACAGTACGGCCGACTCGACTTCCCAACTGAACGCCAAATAATTCCAACCCAACGCATGCTTTTTGAATTGAAACTGAATTGACTGGATGAATTTATACTATCCCATATACTGGAGAGATAGCAAATACCGTGTTGAAAAGTTTTTAGTGAGAGTTCATATCTCACGATTGTTTTGTCAGAGCTATAACCAAGTTAAAGCTAAAAGGGAACTAGTTGAGCATGAAATTAACCATGCTAGTTGACGTATGGAAATGATGGTAAGTGGAAAGGGGAAGGGACTTGGGAAGCAATTTAACCAAAGTGTTGAAATGAAAAAAAGAATCGCAGAATGCCAAAACTTCACTCACGCATAAATGGAGAAAAGAAATGAATTATTTTATTCTCAAACCAAGTTGTATTCAAGTATGTCTCTCAAAGGTCATCAACACTAAGTATTCAAGTGTGTCTCTCAAAGGTCATCTAACACTAAATATTTATACATATTCCTCGTGATAAATTTTGACAAGATTTCGCCAAAAAAATATCAACTAAAAATCAAATTTAAACTATTTATAGAATTTTGACAATTTTAAAATATGATTTTAACCAGTTAACCACTAATTCTTCAATTCTTCAATTTGGTCCCCCTCTTTGCTTTTCGTTCTAATTTAGCTCATTTTGTTTGATTTTAAATTTCGGCACTCCAATTTCATCCGTGATAAGAAAAACACAAGTTTAGTAGCATCTTGTTTGAAAAATAGCCAAAAATAAATATATTAAAAGCACAAATTTAACTTACTATCACCGACATGACACCGGCACAAGGAGAGATGAGCAGTGTCTGAGCTTCCTAAATCAAAACAGTATAGTAAATATATATTAAAAAGATATAATAAATAAAATAATGCATAATAGGTGACTAGAATAGTCGACCAAAACTGGAAACAAATGTGAGAGTGACAAAGTCTGTAATTTTCTTTATAGGGAGAAGAAGATGCTTGGAAAGTTAAAATAAAATGGATGATGGGAAAAACTGCAGGACAAAAATAATGTTAGAACCAAGGCTGTTTGCTTTGGTGTTTCGATACGTGTTTGGATGTATGATCCAACACAGGTTGTTTCAACAGATAAGCACTTGTTTGGGGATAGTCTTGGTGTTTTTGTTATGTTAACGTTTTTTACTTGGGATATTTTTTAGTGTGTGTGAATATCACAAGCAAATGGGCTTAGAGGACATGTTATATCTTGCCACAAAGTCATGATCGATATTGAAACCTTTAAAAAAATTGTGGGTTACTTGGATAAGACTTGTATTTATCTTTTATGCTTATCTTTCACAGATTTATATGTTGATTTTAAGAGATTAATAAAGATTATTTAAATAGATTCTTATGATGATAAAGTTATGTTTATCTTGGACTACGCTGATCGACAAAAATTGTCATATTAATATTATAAATAGACAGATGATTCGCATGCATCAATTGAAAGAGTGTTGTGCTAGTTTTGATATTTCATTTGTAACAAGCCAGGATTAGTTACTGAGGGTAAGTTGAAATTTAACCAATGGATCAACTATGTGCAAAATGTGACAAACTGATCTGTTTCCTCAAATAATAATAATAAAGCTCACGAGAAAGATTGTATGTTTTTTTCCCTTATCTTTGGTAATATTAGGTCATAAGTTGATTGCCACACCATGCAAATTGGGGAAAACTAGCTAAAATATTTAGGCGATCCCCACCCTTTAGTTTTAACCCTTGTACGATACTACTATAGAGTTGAGTAAATTAGTCATTTTATACACTTAACGCAAACAAATAAAAATATGACACGAACTCTTGAAATATGACATACATGAAATGAAATTTAACAGAGCATATAATCCTAAGAAGAAAAAAGTTGTTTTGATACCTTAGTACCCAATACAAGATTTAGATGAATTCCCATTTACAGTTTTACACCAACTTTGGGAAGTAAAATTAACTAAAATATTATCAACATATAGAAGGAACCAATCATGTTTACCCGGCCTGCCATGCAAACATATCCAACCACAAAGAAGCTAGTTATTTTAATAAAAACAAAATATTACATGAGTGAACATTGAACGGCATTCACTTCCACCACAAATTACCTTGTAGAGATTACCCAAATTCATTCACCTGGTGAGACCTACGGAAGCTAGCAATCACCTTAAAGGGGAGTGTTCACTCATCTCAAATACTAATCACTGAATCCTGAGATCCTCAAGTAACAAGATCAGTGAGTTTTTAACTTATGGATCCCATAAAGCTCATCATCTATTGAAAATATTACCCACAAAAGCAATCTTCATATTATCAAACCATTCCCAATTTTCATCATTTCTCTAATGATCAGGTTGTGAACAGCACTTGTAAAATATCCTAACAACATTGCATGGACAATTTATATTGGGAAGATACTAGCTAAGTTGAACTAATGCCATTTCAGCCAGCAGTCTCATCATAGAGCAAACATATGCATACAAACATGCAAACAAATGCATGCAGTCCTGCAACCATCGTGTGAATTAACATGCATGCTCATGCACATACCTGAAAATTGGTTTTTATTTCTTTTTAAAAAACAGGGTCAAGTCTATTTTAGAAGGAACAAAAACAAGAAGATGACAGACCGAATGAACAATAACAATCTAATTTGTCTATAGATAAGCCTCCTAACAAACTCCCACTCTACAGCCTTTCTAATAACTTTTTAATCTAAATGCAGAAAACAAGTTATGCATGTTTGCTTGAAGGCATCTATGTTCATCAATGTCCAAGATATGAAAAGCAGAAAAAAGGATGCAAATATCTTTTCATCTAGAGATTAGGAAATGAGAAACAGAGCTCAAGAATTCCTAAGAAGCCATTTGCTATTTTAACTATGGAAATGGATGTCGGACTCAATTTTGAATACTACTGCTGTCTCACACTTGATCATATTATGCAACTTAAAACAGTATAAGATGCTGCCCAATTGTTACAACAGCAAATAAACAAACTCATTAATTGTTAGGATGAATCCAATAACCACCCCCATACTTTCTCAACTAAATTATCTAACCGGGAAAGTAGAAAATTTATAGCCATTACTCCAGAATTTCTAATGCTTTTTGTAAGATTTAAGGGAGGTTAACACTCCAGGTGGTTGTTGATTCCAATAGGCCTCACCAAATGAATAGACACTGTAAAACACCTTCCAAACTGCCAAAAGAACATTGCCAATTCTTTAGAAATTCATCTGGAGATGGAGTATTGCATCTTAGATTTTGATGTTAGAAATAAAACATTGTAAGGAAGCTGCTGAGGGAATCACAAGCTGTTAGGACACTAGACCTGAAAAGGAAAAGAAAATAATAATGCGACGTCTAAGTTAACTGATATAGAACTATTTAAACAAGTATATTTCTGAGCACAGACGCAGACATATACATGATTAAAGCAATGCATATCTCCAAAGATACCTTATAACTATGGTAATTTCTATTTAGAGTCCTCCAACAGCCTTTCCAGCAACAGGAGGCTCCTGTAAAAAAATGTATACACCTTTAAAACACTGGATTTTCTATGATCCAACAACTTTGCCAGAGAAACAACTAAATTAAACCCTTACTGGTTCAATATTCCCCTTGTGATTTACCTGTGCTAAAGAAGTTGACAGGGGATCCGAAAACCTGGAAAGACCAGAGGAAAAAAAATCAAATTCCAACCTCAACATGCATAAACCTTTGTCAATAGTGATTTCTATAGGCATTTATAGATCTCTAACAATGTAAGAAGCAGTTCTTTAGAATTGGTACCTGATTGCCCTTGCTTTTCTTTTTTCTCCTTCAATGGTGTCAGGTTTGGAATGTGGTGCAAATCGGGCAAGACGAGCTTTCCTTTTCTCTTCCTCATCAACAGTTGTAGAGGGTACAGCAAGCCCAAACCTGAGAACCCACAAAAAGAAATAATAATTAGATTAAATGCAACTCCGAGTAATATCATCACTGGGTAAAGGTGGTATGGACAAAAAACCTCTCAGCTCTAGCCTTCCTCTTCACCTCCTCTGATTGCTTCGATGCTTCTGATCCCTTTGGGCTGGGTGCAGTGCCAAACCTGAGACATGTTTGGTTCACAAATCAACAAACACAAAGAAAACTCAAGGAATGGGGGTTCAATATCCACAACTACTGTTACTAAACCTTTACCATAAAAAATTAAATGAAAACCCAACAGAACATTATAATGAGCCAAAAACACAGGCATGCTTATCAAGGCAAGTAGGTAAGATTACAAAGGGGTTACTAATTTCTAGAGAACAAACGGATAGATTGATCAAAGAAAGAGAATAAATTAGAAAATTATGCGCTGCTAAGAGATTCCAAACAATCAAAACAATAAACAAATTCAAGAGTGTTAATCTATACTTCTCAGCGCACAAAGAATCAACAATCACGTTTAAACAATAATATCAGAATAATCTTTTTTTAGAAATAAATCAAAAAAGAAAATTTTCCCTTCAGAGATGTTCGTCAACTAGGTACAAACCAAAAGGAAAAACATAAATAATACCTAAAACCAAAAAAAGGGGGGGAAATTGAAGAATTCACCTCTCGGCCCTTGAATTACGCTTCTCTTGCTCGGACAACTGTACAGGTACGCCGAACCGCTCAGCTCGGCGAATCTTCTTCTGGAAATCGTTAACGGGACCGCTTTCATCCCCGACGACCGAGCCCACAGTAGTCCCGGTGGTCTTCGAACCCCCACTCTCCTTCAGAGATCCTTCAGCGTTAGGAGGATCAGACTTATCCGTGGAGGATGACACGATCTTCTTAGGGTTTGGTTCTGCAGATGAAATGGCGGCGAGAGTGACGGATGCAGGAGTCGTGGAGGTGGAGGTTGCGGCGGCGACAGGTTTCTGGGTGGTGGTTGCCATCGGATTGGTTGGTTGGTTGGTAAGTAGGGTTACGTGAAAGAATATAGAAGGGCCGAGGAAGAGGCTCGCTGTATCTTTTCCTTTGCGATAAATGGGAAAGCGTTGCGATATTTTCCCTTACGAGAGCTGCCGGCCTTGCTAAATTCGGTTTGTACAGATTGAGATTTTTTTTTTTTTTTGGGGCTGATTACTTGGATGAATTTTAAATTTAGTACAAATATTATTTTTAAATATATAAATATTAATAACATAATTGATAACATCATTTTAAATAATAAAATGATATCTTGAATGTTTACTAGGGTTTGAATATTTTTATACATACATATAAATATTAAGTCTAAAAAAATATGAGTGTAAGTTTTTAGGCAAAGCTCCCATATATACCAAAAAAATAAAAAATTACCTGAAAATACTACTTTCGAAAAATTTACAGGAATGTACCACTTTTCCCCAAAAACGCTGGCGTGGCGCGTTTTTGGGGTTCCTTCCCGTCCACTTGCAATGTGAAAAATGAATTGAGTTTTTGGCGATGAGTCTCCGTGAAATAAATTTGAGAGACGTTTACGAACAAGCATGGCCAAAAATCTTTGCGTGGGCGCTCTTTTGCTCTGATGGAGTCCGCAAAATTATTTTGAGAGACGTTTACGAACAAGCGATGGCCAAAAACGCTTCCGGCAAGGTGCACTTTGAGCGGAGTATCAAAAAGCGCTCCCACGTGGGCGCTCTTTTTTTGCTCTGATGGTATCCGCAAAAACTTAGGCTATAAATCGAGCAAATTTCATTCTCAAGTTGCGAAAAGGCAAATTCGAGGCAAAAGAAAAAAATTTGAAAATGAGTGAACGTATTAATCTTTGTTATTTACTACGATGGTGAAGTTCGTGACAAAAAAATGGTGTTGTTTTCTTATCGGAGAACACAGTAGCGATTGAGTTTTAATTGGAGCGTTGATTTGGTAGAACTTCGCAAAAGAATTAGGCGTAAAATATTGGAACAACGCTAATGAAAGTTGTGTCTATTAAGTATAGATTTTGCGCTTTGGTTGATCCGGTGAGATATGACTCATTCGACATCAAAGGTCCTCGGGCCTTGAGGCAATGGTGGAGACTCATCTTGCGGTGGTTCACCCTATATCGAGGTATATGTAGAATTTTCATCTCCAAGTGATCTTTCTGCGACCTCAACATCTAGTATCGTTCGAGGGAATACACGACCCCAGCCGACACTCTGTAAGTGGGAGGCAAAACACGAAGTGCCCGTGTGCAATAGTAGTATGGAAAACATAACCCCCGCACGACACTCGGTCGGTGGATGGGACATGCATATCCGTCGATCGACGTCCGATGTAAATACGTTTTGGGGCGTCATCAACTTCTAGTGGTTGGCAATTCACATATGATTGGGATCTTTACGAAAGATGTTTAAGGAGGGATGATGTACTCCCGACGACATCCACCAATGAGGGCCCTCGTTTGTTGCGAGTTATGGAGAGTCGGACGATGAATCCGATGTGGATCCACCTCGGGAGCGAGGGCTGTGACGGTGCGAAGTTGGATTATTTTACGAACCGGGCCCGTTCCAATTGTACTGAAGACGCTGAGGGCGGTTCGGATTTAAGAAGAAAAGATCCGCTATTCGGGGCATACTCACCTCCAGCCCACATGCATAATGTCGATCTATCTCAAGATGATGCATTGGAGTTTCTGAACTACCACACCGGACGCGTGACCGTACAAATTCTTCGTTGAATTCGGACCAATTAGAAGTTGGTAACCAGATTTTCCGACAAGAATACTTTTCTTCTTTGCATTAAAACAATACAACATCGACAGCGGGGTTAACTACAATGTGGTTAAATCCAGTGGGATAAATGCGAGGCGAAGTGTGCGATTCAAGACGGCACATGTTCACGGAAAATCATGGCGTCGTTGAGGAAAAGGACAGGGGTTGTGGGAGGTTAAAAGTACAAAGGTGCGCATACATGTCTTACTGCAGTGCGATGCGACAATATGTTTAATGATTTGAATAACACTAATATTATGTAATGTTACATTATTTAACGTTTCTTACGTTGTGGTGTAACACAAGATCATCCGATGATGGATTCAAATATGTTGGCGATTTAATAATCCCGACGGTGAAGGCCGATCCCAAAACTACGATGCGACCTTAATTGGCAATATTCGTAGCCAATTGGGGTACACGCCCTCTTCTGAAAAGGCTTGGATAGCCAAGCGAGAAGGTGTTGGAAAAGTTGCGCGGTCGGTGGGGCGCTTCATATAATGAAGTGTGGCGGTGGTGTCAGTCTTTGGAGAGGTATGTCCCAGATAAAGACTGCACCTTGAAACAGAACCGGCGTACTACAAAGATCATCTGCTCGTGGATGCGCGGTGTTCAAGCGTCACATTACGGACATTTAAGCAATGCCGAGATGCTTTTACATCTTTGCAAGCCATTGGTACAAATTGGCGGTACCTTCATGTATGGTAGATATACGCATCGGCTATTGCTAGTTTGTGGCACAAGATGGTACGTGGGAGAATCCTTCCGATTGCGTTACGCAATAACACCGAAGTCGGTGATGGTGGGACTTCTTCCTATCTAGGTTAAGGAGGCATGTCGCCTCAACTTTGACATATGCGTTATATCGGATCGGGGCCTGGAATACTTGCGGCAATAGAGCGCCCGAGGAAGCATGTGGCATCGCACACACCATCGATATTGCACGAGGCATGTTTCATCCAACTACTATGGGCAACATCAATCTAAAAGACGAAAGCGGCAAGTGACCGATATGGGTATGAAATATCTATTAATATAATTTCTTTTGAAAAATTCAATTTATTTGCAATTGATGAGTGGTATGTAATATTAAGCTATCAACGTATATTGGCGAGTGGTGCGAGATCAATCAAGACCGTTTTCAAGAGATGTTGGCGACTTACGCGCAAATAACGCCAAAGCGCAGAGTACTGTGCAATATTCCTTTTGAGCAGTGGACACAAGCATATGACGGCGGCCTACGATATGGTCATATGACCACAAACACTGGCCGAATGCATAAATTACGTGCTAAAAGGAACTGTCATCTGCCGATTCACAGTTGTTGTCGCGGGAGACATATTTTCGTTTAAGCGGCACTATTTCCGAAGAGAGCGGCGAGTTATCGAGGGCAAATGCAAGGAGGCCATGTATGGAGCCCGAAGGTCTTGCAAGAAATTAAGCGTGGGAAGGCACGGGCGAACACCATGCACCGCGATGTGTCACGACCGCGACATGCTATGGTTTCGTGTCACGAGTTTGACAGACCGAACCAAGGTATTGTTGGCGGGCATTATCGTGTTCACTTGACAAATAGGACATGCGATCGTGGGATATTTGATGCACCGTTACCCATGCGCTCATGTACTTGCGGCTTGTAATAATCTCCGTCTTGATCCCATGAGCTATGTCGGCCGAAGTGTACAAATTAGAAAACATGTACAACGTGTGGAGACACGTATTCCCACCAATCCCAGATGAACGTAAGTGGCCATCGGTATCGCTTGCACCGTATAAGCTGTTGCCGGATAGACAATTGAGGCGCAAACCAAGAGGTCGACCTTGCTCGACTAGAATACGCAACAATATGGATATCAGAGAATCGACCAACCAAAGTCGGCGATGCGGGATGGTGTAGGAACCGGACCATACATCTCGCTCGTGTCCAAATCGGAATAGTTGACCGTGTTCTTAGCTTGTTTGTCTCTGCTGGCTATGTAATTTCTATTTTTTGGAGAAAAAGCGGTGAACTTTTGTACAATAACTCAAATTTTATGAAATATAAAAATTTGACCGTTACAGGCTAAAGCGCGGCCCGTAGGCGCGCTTTATATTTTTCCTCAAAAACGCGCTGACGTGGCCGCGTTTTTGGGGAAAGTGGTATATTCCGTAAATTTTTCCGAAAGTGGTATTTTCCGGTAATTTTTGTTTTTTTTTGGTATATATGGGAGCTTTGCCCAGTTTTTTATTTGAATAGAACGCATGTTTAAAATTTTTGCTAGATATTTGTTTGAATTACGTTATTTCATTGCCAACTCTAATATTATATAAAAAAAGGTTTGAGTAAAATTTATATTTGCTGAGTTGTGCTTAAACTCTAATATTTAAAGTTGATTAGTTTTTCAATTTTAAAATATATTATTATATATATCTTATGAAATTTAAATATATTTAATTCACGATTTGACCCTTAAAGTATATCTATTTTTATTTTAATATTTATTTTTTTGTCTCAATTTAGTACCTAAAGTATTAATTTTCTCTACTTTTTGGTCTATTTTGTAATGACCGTTAGAAAATCCGTTAAACAACTTTGGCCAATAGGAAAGCGCCACGTGGCAATTAAATTTATTTAAAAGAAAACAATTAATTTAAAAGAAAAAAATTTTAAAAAAATATCATATTAAATATAAATGTTAAAAAACACTTTTAACTTTGATAGATTGTTGATGGGCTATTGACCGGCATTCACTGGCCATGTGACGCAATTAGAACACACCACATGTCCTTTTTAATTTTTTTTAAATATTATATATATTATATTAATTATAAATATAAAAAAACATATATAACATATATAATTTTTTTAAAAGTTTAAAATTATTTTTTTATAAAATTCTAAAATATATTTTTTTATATAAATTTTTAACATAGTGTCACGTGGTCAGTCAACATCGGCCAACGGTCTATCAAAGTAAAAAGTCTTTTTTAATATTTAAATATTTAATATTATAAATTTCTATTTTTAATTTCCATTTAATATTTTTATTTTAAATAAACCTAATTGTCATATGGCATTTTTTTTATTGGTCAAAATATACAGCGTGGTGCTTTTCCATTGGCCAAAATTGCCAAACGGATTTTTTTAATGGCCGTTACAAAATGGACTAAAAGTAGAGGAAATTAATACTTTAGATACTAAATTGAGATAAAAAAAAAGTTTAGACACCAAAATGAGAAAACGGGTATACTTTAGAGTTCAAATAGTGAATTAAGCCTATAATTAAATACCAAAAATAATATAAATTATTTATGCTTAAAATATTAAATAAAAAATAAGATATGATTTTAAAAGGTTAATAAGCCAACTTAAACAAAAATTGAATATAATTTGATACACCTTAATTTTGCAATTTGACGATATTTTTTCTCTACTTGTTATCAATGAACAGATTGGATAAAATAAAATGTAATAGGTCGATTGAGTATTAGTTCGATTGGTATAGGCATTATTGCTAATGTAGGAGGATGTGGATTCGAATGCACTGAAGCGCATTATCCTCCTATTTATGGGTTGAGGGAGGGGCTATGGGTAGTTTCATACATTGTGTCAAAAAGAGCACATATGATCAGAATTTATAATAAAATTATTCAAATAATAATAAAATAAAATGTAATAGACAATACTGAAAGTTTTGAATGATAACCTAGTTTTAGTTTAAGCAAATATTTTTAAAGAATGTTAAAAAGGAAAGAAAGAGTTTTGTAAAGTTAGGGTGTGAGTTCCATCAAAGAAAGGGACACAAGACATGATGACGTGGATTGAAAGATTAACTATCCATATAGGTCTAGAAGAAATAATTCTTGTGGAGCCCATTGAGTAAACCTTACTTAATCAAACTCAATCATACTCGTCTGTGACTCACAGTTTAAGCATCAAACTCATTGCCATGTCGTCACCAATCCAAGTTCATCAGTGATTTTAACGTTGCTTGAAACAAAAAAGCTCACTAATTTAACACACGTGTCTATCCGCTTTCTAATTGTAACAACTAGAACCCAAAACAAATATCGAGCTTATTCAAGAATTTTTGTTCTTTTTTTTTTGTTTTTAAAAGGGCCCTTAAAATTTAGTTGTAAGAAAAAATCAAGAAACATCCTTGGATCTTCCCAATCATACAAATAAACCCACAATTTTATTAATCATAAAAATACTATAAAAAAAAAAAACAATTTCTAGCTGTGAATCAACATTCAAAGCAACAATGCCAGAATCGATCTTGACTTTCTTTCAATCTGTGGAACCAAAGAGGTACTTGAGTTTTTCTTGTTTCTACATTTGTCTTTTAAACCTTGATTTCTCCTTTTTTTTTGCTTTGACAATTTATGGGTTATATATATTTTTTATCTATTTCATCAAATGTGCTTTTGAATTTTTTCTTTTTATTTTGGAGCTAAAAAAGGGGCAGATTTTTTGGTTTATTTTTAATTGGATTTTGTAATTTCTATAGTAAACAAAGAGTGGTAAAGGGGTTTAATCCATTCTGAAATGTTGAATGAGTTTAATTTAAAACAAAAGAAAGTTATCAACAGTTGTAGAATTGTAAGTGTTTGCCAAGTATGTTGTTGTCCTTGTTGAGTAGGCGCTCTTTGGAAAGTGATTCCAAGCAAGTTTCTGGCTTTTTCTTTTATAAATTATATTGTTTTTTGGTATAAATTTCTAGTCATTTTGACATTGAAATTGTTTGAAGTTAGGATCTTAGCCTTATGATTTTTTTTATTTCTTTGGTTTAATTTTCATTTGGAAATGAGTTCAATAATGTGAACAGGGACACCTATGGATTTGCAGTGAGACCTCAACACATACAAACATATAGACACTATGTTAATATCTACAAGGTAGAAATTCTCATCTAGGTTTGATTCTTGTATTCTAATGATTTGTTGCATTAATTTATGAAAAAATATTTCAATATAGTATTTATGGTTGGTTACTTGGTTTTGGTTATTGATATATTAATTACTTTTCCAGAAAGAGGAAAACGAAAGATCAGAGATATGGAATGTCTTCTTTGACCGGCTTGCAAGACATATAGAACCAAGCCTTTTCGAGGAGGAAGATGGAAAAACATCCCAGGTTGGGGATACTGAGCTAAAAGCTAAGGCTCCTCGTGAGGCAGAAACTAAAAAGACATTGCATGCAGGGGCAGCTGAGGCAAATGAAGAGGCGACTAAATTGAATGAAGAAGTTGCTTGTGAGGTGCAATATAAGGAGGCATTCCAAAGTAATGCTATTAAAGTCACAGAAGAAGTTGCTTCTCTACATGAAAGCAAAGAGATATCACGGACTGAAACCACTGAGTTAAATGAAGAGGTTTCTTTAGAGAGAAATAGGGAAGGAGATACTCCAAGTGCAAAGCTTGATTCTGTCGGTTCGCTAGAAAGTGAAACGGAAGAGCCTTTTTTTGCTTATTCAACTGAAAGTGAAAAGGAGGTGCAACTCGTAGAAGAAACAAGGACATGCAAGGTTGAAAGATGGGTCAAGACTAGACCAGCTATTTGTGTCATTGAGAATATGATGGGTTCTAGGGTTAAAAAGCGAAAGAATATGGAAAATATGAATATGAATGAAAGTCGTGACCATCTTCCATCAATAAAAGAGGCAAGATTTCCAGATGGAGAATCCGATGATGAGTTTGAAGAAAAGGTATGTGTTAATGAAATCCCAACTGGGGAAGAAAGTAATGCAAGCAATGAGGCTTCTCAAGAACCACCCTTTCCTTGGAAAGAAGAGCTAGAGAGCCTTGTTCTTGGAGGAGTGCCAAAGGATCTCAGAGGGGAGGTAAGATTGAAAGTTCCCTATTTGTTATTGTCATAGTATTTGTCAAAAAATGAATTGTTTGCTATACTATGTTCCTTGCAGATATGGCAAGCCTTTGTAGGTGTTAAGGCACGACGAGTGGAAAGATATTACGAGGATTTGCTTGCTCATGAAAACTATGATGATGATCAACATAATAACTCGTCAAGTGTGTTCAGAAGATGGAGAAAGCAAATTGAGAAGGTCATTAGATCCAAGATTTTGTTGTTCAATCCTTTAAACAACTTGGTGCTACATCTTTTGCTTTATCTTGACTTTTACATTCCTCCTTAAGCTAACTTGTTTGTTTGTTTTCAGGATTTACCGCGGACTTTTCCAGGTCATCCAACTTTGAATGATAATGGTAGGGATTCCTTGAGGCGTTTACTTTTAGCATATGCTCGGCATAACCCCTCCGTTGGGTACTGTCAGGTAATTAATGAATTATAATAACTTTGTTCTCCTTTATCAGTAGAAACCTACTGATACCTTTCATAATTGTGCATCTACATCAAAACTTTTCATTAATTTATATCTAGAATTTTCGTTTAGTTTGCCCTCTTATGTCCTTTAGAATCTGTCCAAGAAACTTTTCTTTAATTTATATCTAGAATTTTATCCAATATTCTTATCTCTTCCTTGTCCAAGTCATGTTGTTGTTGTATAAGAATAGCATAAAGAAGTCATAATTCTTTTGATTTAAAACAAAATCTTGGGATGTCAAGAACAACTCTGATGATTTAATTTTAAACCATGACTGTGCAACTTGAAATCGGTAACGTCTAGTGGAGAATTTGTTGACCATTGACAATTGGCAGGCTTGTTAATTAAGGTTGATCTGATTTCTTAAGTCTAAAGTATTGGGATTTTATTGTGAAGATTGTATTTCCTTAAGTAGTTCAACATAGTTGTGTATATATATCCATGTAAATACTTGAGTTAATGGATAAGAAAAAGAATTCCTATTTTCAACATTGTATCAAGAGCTTGAGAACCATATTTAGGGAGCCTTTTTTTTTTTTAAATTCCAAACCCTCCCAAACCCTAGAAAATCCAATTTGGTACTCTCTATTTTCCGGCCTATTTTTTCTCTCACTGCCCCCTTCAACAGGGTTACAATCTTATCTCCAATGAAACCTTAAAATCCGATAACCAAACCCCTTACGCGTGGCCTTCACACGCCACCCACACCTTTGGCGTACTTGCCCACGCGTCGGCGTGTGTAGCTTACATCCTTCAAGTTTGATTCTCCGACCACCACCATTGACTTTGTTGGTATTTCTCTGGTTTCCCTTGCTATTATTGGCTCTTGTGGTGCTTTTTTTTAGAAAAAAAAAGAGAGAAAAATATGGCAGAAACAAAAAAAAAATATTTATGATAACCCTTTTTTGCAAATCAGTCCTCTAAAACTTGGTGGGCATAATTATCTTGCATGGTCACGATCATGCTTATTGTTTATCAAAGCTAGAAGAATGTGGGGTATATTACTGGTGATTCGAAAAGCCCGCTGTGAATGATTCCACTTATGATCAGTGGGACTCAGATAATTCTCTTGTTATGTCTTGGCTTATAAACTCTATGCAACCTCATATTTCCAAAACATACCTGTTACTTGACTTTGCAGAAAAAATATGGAATGCAATTGCTCTTACCTACTCACAAGTTGGGAATAATGCTCAAATTTTTGAAATCTGCAATAAAGTTCCCAACACTAAGCAAGGTGATGTCAATTTCTCAATATTTTTCTGAACTAAGCGGTTTATGGAAGGAGCTAGATTATTACCAAGACTTTCAAGCAGACTATACTGGAGATGCAGTGAAGTTTCAACAGCTTGTGGGAAAAGAGAGGGCTTACGACTTTATAGCCGGGTTAAACACCGAGTATGATCAAATTTGGGTTCAAGTTCTCGAAAAAAATTTGTAACCTCCCAAACCCAGCCTAGACGTTATGGCTAGATTGAGAAGGCTACATTAGCCACCGAAATGGCTAAGCTAACTTACATTACTTTTGAAGACCTTAAATAAACTCATTTAGAGGAAAAACCGTAGTTGTACTTTGAGTTAGCTTAAAAGCATTCATTCATTAGGTCGTGTATACTTAGGAGTCATTTTATTGTTGATAGTGTTGTTTTAGAAAAACTGTTTGCTTGTCGTTTTTCTTTTAAAAAAAAACTCAATGTTAAACTAATGCAGCGGAAAAGCCATTTTTCAAGTCATTTTGGAAACTTAGTTACCTTATCGATTTGTTTTTCAAAAACAATTCCTTTGCAATGCAGCGGAAACTAGGGAACAATATCAAATTTTACTTAAGCCCGATATCATGCATTATCCGGTTATTATGCTTGAGTAATCCATGCATGCAAAAATCCCCAAAAGAAAAGTGACCAAGCCACAGACCAGAAATAATTAAAAATTACAAACCAAAACCAATAAAGACTTAAAATAATACTTATTAAAAATAGTTCGAGGTCCAAGGAGATTCTCCGTATGCCAGGTCCGATCCTAGTTTCGAGGTTTACCTGAAAAGTTAAACACTATTGGGGAGTGAGCTTATGAAAAGCTCAGTGTGAGTCGAACAATTATTTAAACAAACAAAAATATCGAGTACAGTGAAACATATTAGCTTTATTAGAAGAATACCAAACCATCATAGGAATTTCATATCATTACATAGCCATTATCAATATCGATGTCAAATCATGTATGCGCATGGGTTATCATTCATTCGAGTAACAATCATTAATTTCAATATCATTCAATACAACTAAATATAATACGTAGCATAAATCAATAACATTCGAATATGTCGTGCACATGATGAAATGTAAAAAGGTTCCTACCCATACCATCCGCTACACACCACAAGTTCCCTAGAACCCATCATCCGAACTCCAACACATTATGGGCTTAAGCCCGTTGTGGTTAAAACTACCGATAACAATATGTAGAAAAATCTGTCAATAAAAATGCAGACAAGCTGCTAGTAAAAATGTTATGAATCACCATTCCCCTCGGTACTATAGGTGCAGTGCACTGACTACGAATAATGCGAACTTAATATGCTACCGGTACTCCATGAAACTCCTCCATCAACCAAAAAATCCCAACCCAATACATATGCAATATGTCACATAATCTCATACATAACCATATCTCAATACTTTTCACATTCATTTGACATGCTTAGCATGTCCTTAATAATCATATACTTTTAGTAAATGGAAACAGTGTTCCAATCTTTCAAATTACCATTGTGTTGGTATCAATCAATATCGTTCAATTTCACATACTTTACGAATTTTCATTGTGCATAAATAACACCCTTTTCAGTACACAATATAACAAATATCTCATGCATTTAAACCATACATAAGCTTAATATATCAACACATTATATCATTCAGTCAAACATTCTCATATCTCACAACTCAAATATGCAATTACAAACTCAATCAAACATTTATACTATCAAACTAACAATTTTGCCAACATGTCAATCTTTTAAGGCTCGAAACATACCTGGTTCGACCACTCACAAAATCAATAATTTGGCTATTAAGCCAATCCAATCAGCAAGCTAATTTATCAAATATAACATGATATTTAACATTTTCAAACAATTTTATGAGTTTAGGACCCACATCTTATTTTTCGCTTCATCCAGCACATTAGCGAATCTTCCAATTTTATTTAATAATTCCTTAAACGAACCTAAACCAAAATTCAGTATAAATTCAATCAATTTACCATTAAACTAGCCCCCAAACATCCACTTATGAGTTTAAACCAATTATCGAAATTATAACTATTTTATGAATCCAAGCTAGTTAGATTCCTTACACTGTATCGATGCGAACCGTACGTACAATCGTTCTTCGCCTTTATGGATGATTTGAGGCGTTTGGGTTAGCACCTAATTCAATAATATACTGGAAAATCAGTAGCTAGTTAATGATTAAATTCCTTCATTTAATCAATTCATAACCTTTACCTAACAACTATGTCAAAATAACAAACTAGTTATCCTTAATTGCACTTACGTTTCCCGAATTGTGAGATCCGAATGGCTAATTGATCAAGAACGTCTTTCCCTAATTAAAATGTGATTAAATACTGATTAGGAGGATTCAAGAACTCAATTTAATTCTAGAAAAATATGGGCAAGAACCAAGAAACAAAACAACCCCCTTTCTTGCACATAGGCGCACGCACCACCACCCATAGTGGCTAAAATTGGGGATGAATTTTAAAACGGTTTGAGATCTCATTAAAATCTGGAAAATAAATTTGAAATCATTTAAAATCCCCAAAATTCTATATCTATAAATTTTTATTTTTAATTTATAATATTAATCAAGAAATTGAATAGAAGAGATCTTACCCAAGCTAGTTGAGAGAAACGACAATGACACTTTCTTGGCAATGTTCAGGATAAATCTTGGGATTCAAGATTTTACATTTGGGGATTATTTAGATGAGGATAAATGGCAGAAATAGAGTAAAGGATATGGTCACAATCTTGATGGAAAAAGAAGAATAAAGAGATGGTAAAATGGGAGGTGTAGGCGACGACAACAATGGGAGAAAGAAAGAAAATTGAAGAGAAAAGAGGAGAGGAAGAGGGTGAATGGCTAGGGTAGGGAAAATTGAATTAAAGGCTGAAAAATACTATTAAAATTTATATTTATAATTAGGGTTCAAGGGTATGGATGACACACACATTAAATAAACAATGGATTTTGCAAAATTTAATTATTTCACAAAGGAAAGGATTCGAACTTGAGACCTCATTTAATTTCTATGCTTTCTCATATTTCTTTTAACCATTAGGCCTTTTCCTCATTCTTGAAATAATTTTGCCATATTTATTTTGAAAATAAGGCATGCCACATACTAGGGTTTAAGGCAAAATTAGCAAAATAATAAAAATGATGAGAGAATGGATTTGAACTTAGGTTTCAATGAATGTTTCACTAACACTTATCCAACAAACCAACACCTCATTTATTTCCTAAAAATGCATAGATAGTCTCAAAAATTGAGGCATGACCACTCTCTCTCGGTTCACAAACCCAATTCTACTAACTCCTGATTTTTGGGATGTTACAAAATTCCTTTTCCTTCTCTTAAAAAAGTGTAACACCCTAAACTCGACCCAATTACCGGGTCTGAGCTACAATTTAAATGATAATTATCAGTCGAATATACATTCCTTAATCATACTAAAGTAAATTTATATTTCATTCATATATGTACTTAATAACAAAAAACAGTCCTATCATATATATTTTACTACTAGGTTATAAGATATAACATTTAATTATAATGTCATTCAACTACCACAAAACCTAACTTATCATGTACATGCCAAATATAAATAATGATGGAAACCAAAGGACATTGCTGCGGTCAGGATTGTGGATTGGATGCTAAGGTTGATGTTCGAGAATCTCGAATTCATCTCATATTCGCACAGGGAGAATAAACTGTACGCTAAGTAAAATACTCAGTTGTATTTCTATAATTTAAGTATGTAAATTAGCATTAACAATTCTACAGAAAGTAAACATTTATGTCTATATTCTCATATCTACCTTATTCTTATAACTTGGAGTTACCAAGCTTCATATTTTCAATATAAACATATTAAGTGTGCAAAACTAACAACAATATTTCTCACTTCAAACATTAAAATATATAGACATTTCATCAAACTTATTATAATAACATTTTTAATCATGTCATAGCAAAGCATGCCCTTATTGGCCCTATTTTTTTTCCAATTTACCACTTATAATATCACCTAATTCCTTCATTTAAATTAATATACAATTATTTCCAGGTTTAGTACAAGTTTACAGAAGCTCAAATACTACAACTTATTAGATATTGTATTTCATACAAAATCATGTACAATTGTAATTAATTCATCAAGTTTACTAACATCTTAGCATAACAAAGTTTTAAACCATTTATAATTCGTGTCCAAGTAGCCATATTCAAACACAAATATATAACCATTTCATTCCTAATCTAAACTCATACCATTTGTGACACATATATTCACTGTAACACCTCTTACCTGGTCCGGTCGTCAGACCCGAGCTATAAAATGTTACAACTATTAACATAACAATAATAAGATCAAAATTTCAACTAAGCATTGAATAAAAACATACATTCACACAAATCATGCTTTGCAAACAAAATCGGGATTAAAATTGAGGTTACGAAAGCTCTAGAATTGACTTGAAATCGAACAATGACTATTTTGAAACTTTTACAAAAAGAAGGTCAATTGTGCAGATCAGGGGTCACATGGTCGTGTACCCAGGCCGTGTAACAAGTTGTAACCCTGCAGAAATGGAGTCACATGAACTTGTATCAAGACTGTGTAACTCATTGAGGTCGTGTGGGTCAAATTGCAAATATTCAAAAAAAGTCACACGATCGTGTGGCTGGGCTGTGAAACAAACTAAAGTTGTGTGAAAACTAAATGATCAATATCTACAATACTCACACGGGCGTGTGGCCAGCCTGTGTGATAATCGAGAACCATGTTATTCTATTATTACCTATTATCCAATAGACACACGACCGTGTCATCGCCCCGTGTGTCGTGTGGACATGCCGTGTGGTACAAAACATACCATTAATGCCTACATAATACCAAACTCAATCAATAGCTTGCTTATTGAGCAAATGTACAATCTTGCTTACATTAAGCCTTACCAAAACATGAACCAAAACATCCATTTAAACAACTATAAGATCATTCAAATAATCTAAATGAAATTGTCATATTTCTAAATCTAAAAAACCATGTACTCATCAACTAAGCAAACATAGTTCATTATTTATATTTACATGCCAAACTCAACCAATTTACAATCAAAATATACTTGATGTGTCTCTAACTAACTATTATCACAATAAAGGCAAGCGCACCTATCGTTTAATAGTATAGTTATGGTAAGACCGAAAATATCGTATCCATAAGGACCAAGAGTACTAGTAATTACTATCTTCCTATTATCTAGCCTAAGAATTGTAGTGATTTCTTTTAAACTAAAATTAATTAAAAGCACGATAGAGAATGAATTGGGGAAATACTTTTAGACACTTTATGAAAGATGCAATACCCAAGGAAGAATCCACCTAGACTTCACTTATTACTTCCGATTCATACGATTTATTCACTTGACTTAATCCGTAGAAATCCCTGATTTATGTTAATATCTCTTTCAAGACTAAAAACAACTGACTCTAGGTTGATTAATTGAAATCTCTTTCTAATTAAAACCCCTATCGTCGCATTAACTCGATCTATGGATTCCCTTATTAGATTTGACTCTAATCTGACAGATTTATGTCGCCCTATTTCTAGGGTTGCAATCAACTCCGCTTAATTGTGTTGATCTACTCTTAAACAGGTACTTTTTCTCCTCTGAATAAACATATTCAACTTGAATCAATAACCTGAATTATCAAAACAAGATTAAGAACTCACAATTAAGAATAAGAACAAGTATTTATCTTATAAATCAAATAGTAATAAGATCCATCTTAGGTTTCATCCCCTCAGGTATTTAAGGGATTTAGTTCATACTGATAGAGGAAAACATCTTAAAATAAGGAAAACAACAAAACATAAGAAAACCCAAAAACTTCAAGAGAAATTGATAGGAGATCTTCAGTCTTGATGGAGATCCTTCCTCCGAGCTGCTCCCGATGGCTATCTTCGAGTATTTTCTGCCTTCTACTCTCTGTGTCCCTTTTAGGTCCTCCCCTAGGGTGTTTATATAGGCTTTGGAGCACCTATCTTGGCCCACAAGTAGCCTTTTTCGAATAAAATTAGACTTGGGTTCGGCAGGGACACGCCCGTGTACGATAGTCCAGGCCGTGTTCGCTTCTGCTTGTCACACACGGCCGTGTGGTCTGCCCATGTGAGATAGTCCATGCCGTGTTGATTTCCGAGGTAGGCCCATTTTGTCCCTTTTTGGCCCGTTTCTCGTTCTTTTCGACTCCCTAAGCTCTTCTGAGTGTAAAACATGAAATTCAAGGATTAGGAGCATCAAATTCATCAAATCTAATGAAAATTCATCCAAAAATAAGCCAAGCATGGGGTTAAAATATGTATAAATTGTGGTTTATCAAATATCCCCACACTTAAGCCTTTACTTGTCTCAAGCAAAATCCTCAACTCACAATTAAAATTAACTTCCTCAATTCAGAATTCTTATCAATAATGTCTCATCATAATTCACAGATAATTTATACATTGATAATTTAACTAAAAGAGTTCCAAAGATTCAAACAATCCAAGTCACAATTTTTATAGCAGGAAAGCATAGGTGTTTTCCCTTATCTAAATAAATACCTTTGATTCAAAATCGACAAAAATTGACATCCTCACTAAAGATTCACTCAAATCACTCAAAGTGTTTAAGGTTCAAATTAAGCATTCAAAAGTCAAACATGAAAAGTTATTACCATAGGCTTGCATGAAAATCAAATCTCCACCACTGAAAAATGAGATGATACACAAATCAAAAGGTCTTAAAAAGGGCTGTAACGGGGCTTGGGTTAAAGGTGTGGATAAAGGCTGAATTAGAAGGTTAGAACCGAGATCGAATTGACAATTTACCTAACTAGAAAAATGAACTAATACTGAATAATTACATTAATTAAAAACTTATCACTGATAACACGAGCTTCTTCTCAAAATGTGGAATTAATCGTTTAAGCTCAAATAACATAGAACTAATAATGAATAAATTTCCAACTTTTTTTTTAGAGTAAGAACAATAAGAAAGACTTTAACAACTGGAATAAAGAACATAGCTAGGCAACTGCTCAAGTCAAATCTCGACAAAAAAAGAGCTAAAACAATAGAAAAAATTCTCAATGAATCAAAAAGAATGGGTCTTGGGTTAATGTTAAGGGTAAATCAAGAAACGGTTTATTAGGATCAAAGGGGTTCACTTGGGGTTGATTATGAAGGTAGGCTTTTTGGGGTAAGTGGGTTAAAACCTAGATGCATTTATCATCTCAGTATATCAAATCAAAAGTATGGTCTCGACATGCATAATCGAAGCAAGTTCTAGAATAAAAAATCAATATTGACACACTCATATCCAACAATAAAGTGAGCAAGGAAAGTATATGCTCTAAAAGACTCCAAATCTCACGTTATGGTTTTTGATGTCAACCTTGCAAATTTCAAACTTCAAAGTAATATTTAAATTTAGGGAAACAACCTAACAAATTTTTAATTCTGTAAATAGACTTATCATGCTTGATTCTCTAATGTCTTAAAGTTTAAACCATCACTGCACAATTACCTATGACTTAATCCAAAACATATCAATGAAAATCATAAGTCAATAGAAGTTTTATTCTAATAGTAATATGAGAAAATTACTTAAGAACAAGACATAATTCAGGGATTTTCTGATATAATAAACCTCCCCACACTTAAGATGTACATTGTCCTCAATGTACCAAAATAGATAATGACAAGATAATAAGAATATCATAAGAGAGGGAGAGAAGTGAAACTTCCTGAATTATGGATGAAATCCTTAGAAAGTGAAAATTGTAGAATTAGATCCAATGAGAAGCATGATGAACTAGGCAGAAGTGAAGGTGGGGGAGAATACTCCAGTAGTTTGGTCGTTCCTTAGTAGCACCTTGAACCTTTTGAAACTGCGGAGTCATTAGTAAAGTTTTAGGGAGTTTTATTAATGGACGTTGTTATGGTTACTCGATAATAAATAGCCAGAGATAAAAAGAAATCAAAATATACTAATATAATTCAAAGACAAGAAAGATAAAGAGAAAGAGTTTAAAAATTAAAATAAAAGAAAATGAAAAAATAAATGGACTCAAAAGTCCTCATCAGTAGATGGATCGCGAGGTGGGGGTGGTGGCGATATGTGAAAATGCTGACAAATCTGTTGCAGAGTCGCCTCGATGCCGTCGAATCGTCGAGCATTGTCATTAAATTGTTGAGTGCAGTACTGCTCGAAACGAGTGAGGCGCTCAGAGATGTCAGTCAACGAAGCAACCACATGAACTGGTCGGTGAGGCGGGGGTGGCGCAGAAGGTGAAGAAAAATGAATAGTGGTCGGGGTTTAAATAGAGATTGGACACGACCGTGTGCCCTGTGTTTAGCCCGTGTGTTTCGTAAATTTTGAATTAGGGCGTGTCTGAGTCTTGGCCCACGCCCGTGTTCCCTGGGCGTGTTGGGTTGCACGGTCGAATCGCACGGCCGTGTGATGCTTCGTTCGTTTCTCCCACGCCCGTGTAGAGGGTCACACGCCCGTGTTAATTAATCAGTATTGACCACGGCTTATAGGCACGGGCATGTCGCACGCCCGTGTCACTTACTCAGTATTGACCACGGCCGCATCGTACGGTGTGGCATTTTATCGTAACCCGTGTTCTTTAGTCAATTTCGACCACGGCCGCATCACTCGGCTGTGGCGTTTTATCGTAGCCCGTGTTTTCAGGAAAAAATTTCATCCCGTTTTCGCACGGTTCCCGCTACGCTGATGTGCCTCCTTGTGGTATCCACACGGCCACGGCCCCGCCCGTGTGCAAGGACGTGTGGTAGGAAACCTGCGCCTATTAATTTGGTTAGATTTTTATTAGGTGTTAAAAATCGAAGATATGGAAATTAATGAGGTTAGTGCTCGGGTTGCCTCTCGAGAAGCGCTTGTTTAACGTCCTGAGATAGACTTACCTTTCATTTGAATAATCATGGTGGTTCGAGGAGTTGAAACTCCTCATTCCTGCTATCAATTTTGTGAAAATAAGGTTCTGGACGAGTACTATTTACCTTGAATGTGCCAAATTTGGAATGAGTTACCTCGACTGTACCGTATGGGAAAATATTAAGTACCGTGAAAGGGGTTGTTCCATTAGGTTCAGAAGTGGCAACACGAGGTTAGAACTCGGTCTCCAACCTTAATTTGACTCGTTTTATTTCTAGGCTCGTCATGGTTCTGCTTCGGTTCATCGTGTACTTTTAATTTCTCCTTAGACTGTGTTCGCCATTCATCTAGTTCCTCAATCTGGAGTCTTCGCTCCTCATGACCTATTTCTTTGTTTGCACGAGAACTAGGACGTTGCTCATTTGTATATTTTCGAGGTGCTTCCTGAAAAGAGGGTTGAACCAAATGGTTATTAATAGAATTTATGTACTCACCTTTATTACTCGATGTCCTAACCGAGTCACGAGCCTGAAGAGTGATCGTATCGTCACCTACACGAAGTGTGAGCTCACCTGTACCAACATCAATTCTAGTTTTAGCAGTTGCTAAAAAGGGTCGCCCTAAGATTAACGGTGCGTTACTATAGGGCATGACGTTAATACTTGCCCCTAAATCAGCCAAAGCATTATTAACATCTAAACTACCAATTAAACAAGGAATAGTAAAACTCCCTGGATCTTTTAATTTGTTCGGTAGTTTATTCTGTAAAATGGCTGGGCAGACTGCATTTAGCTCCACGTGTGACGCGTCATCTAACTTCCACTTGTTTGCTAGAAGCTCTTTTAAAAATTTGACTGAGTTGGGCATCTGCGAAAGAGCTTCAATAAACGGTAAGTTAATATGTAGTTTTTTTAAGAGTTTCAGAAATTTACGAAATTGATCATTAGTATGGTATTTCTTCGTCACGTTAGGGTATGAGACACGAGGTACATGCTCTTTACTTACCGGCTCCCGTGTATTGTGGCTCTCCCCACCCTTACCTTTACTTACCTCAGGTTCTTGCCTCGATCCAAATTCAGATTCTACTAACCCTTCGTAGTCGCACACCGTGATGGCATGGAGTTGCTCCCTTGGATTAGGTTCGGTATTACTTGGCAAGCTATCTTGTGGTCGTTCTGAGATCAGCTTAGCAAGCTGACCTATTTGGTTTTCGAGCCCTTGAATCGATGCCTGCTGGTTTTTGAGTGCTGTTTCGGTGTTTTGAAAACGGGTTTCTGACACCGAGATGAATTTTGTTAGCATCTCTTCAAGGTTCGGCTTCTTCTCCTGTTGATAGGGTTGCTGTTGGAAGCCTGGAGGGGGTTGTTGTCTCTGATTTCCTTGACCACCCCATGAGAAGTTTGGGTGGTTCCTCTAACCTGGATTATAAGTTTTACTATAGGGATTATTCTGAGGTCTAGAATTATTACGTATATAGTTCATCTGTTCGCTTTCTATGCCAGGGTTGTAGGATGGATATTCTGTATTGCCCACTCCTCCTCCATTCCTGTCGCACTGCATCACTGGATGTACCTGTGAAGAACGACACAAACCATTAATCTTTTTATTTAAAAGCTCTACCTGGTTTGATAGCATGGTAACTGCGTCGAGGTTGAAAACACCGGTTGCCTTTGTTGGCTTCGTCCTCATAACTTGCCACTGATAGTTATTTAGTGGCATCTCTTCAATGAATTCGTAGGCAGCCTCAGGTGTTTTATTGTTTAGTGTACCACCGACGGCTGCATCAATCAATTGCCTAGTTGAGGGGTTCACACCATTGTAAAAGGTTTGAACCTGTAGCTATAATAGTAACCCATGGTGAGGGCATCTTCTCAGTAGATCCTTGTATCTCTCCCATGCATCGTAAAGTGTTTCTAAATCAATCTGCACAAAAGAAGAGATATCATTCCTCAACTTAGCCGTTTTAGCCGGCGGAAAATATTTAAGCAAAAAAATTTTGGTCATTTGTTCCCATGTAGTGATTGATCCTCGTAGTAATGAGTTCAAATACTGTTTCGCTTTGTTCCTGAACAAGAAGGGAATCAACCGAAGGCGAATGGCATCATCAGAAACACCATTAATCTTGAAAGTGTCGCAGAATTCTAGAAAATTTGCCAAGTGATTGTTTGGATCCTCATCCTGCAAACCATCAAATCAACAAATCTTTGAATCATCCGAATAGTATTACGTTTCAGTTCAAAATTATTTGCAGCAACAGCAGGTCTAACAATACTTGATTCAGTTCCTGTTAAATTAGGCTTAGCATAATCATACATAGTATGAGGAGCAGGATTTTGATTCACCGGATTTGCGGCAACTACAGGAGGTAGCGGATTATTATCAGCCATCTCCTCGGTAGTATTATTATCGTCCTCTTGCTCTTCCTCTATGTATTGTAGACTTCGCCTTATCTCTCTTCGATTTCTACGAGCGGTGCTCTCTATCTCACTGTCGTAAAGCAATGGTCCTGACGGGTTTCTTCTAGTCATAAACTAGAGACTCCTGCCAGAAGCAAAGAAAGTGTATAATTAGAAAAGTAAAAATAAAAAATAAAAATAAATTGCAATAAAATAAAAATGGCTAAAGTAATAAAAATTTAGTGTTCCTAATATCTTAGTCTCCGGCAACGGCGCCAAAAACTTGATGTGTCTCTAACTAACTATTATCACAATAAAGGCAAGCGCACCTATCGTTAATAGTATAGTTATAGTAAGACCGGAAATATCGTATCCACAAGGACCAAGAGTACTAGTAATTACTATCTTCCTATTATCTAGCCTAAGAATTGTAGTGATTTCTTTTAAACTAAAATTAATTAAAAGCACGATAGAGAATGAATTGGGAAAATACTTTTAGACACTTTATGAAAGATGAAATACCCAAGGAAGAATCCACCTAGACTTCACTTATTACTTCCGATTCATACGATTTATTCACTTGACTTAATCCGTAGAAATCCCTGATTTATGTTAATATCTCTTTCAAGACTAAAAACAACTGACTCTAGGTTGATTAATTGAAATCCCTTTCTAATTAAAACTCCTATCGTCGCATTAATTCGATCCATGGATTCCCTTATTAGATTTGACTCTAATCCGGCAGATTTATGTCGCCCTATTTTTAGGGTTTCAATCAACTCCGCTTAATTGTGTTGATCTACTCTTAAACAGGGACTTTTGCTCCTCTGAATAAGCACATTCAACTTGAATCAATAACCTGAATTATCAAAACAAGAATAAGAACTCACAATTAAGAATAAGAACAAGTATTTATCTTATAAATCAAATAGTAATAAGATCCATCTTAGGTTTCATCCCCTCAGGTATTTAAGGGATTTAGTTCATACTGATAGAGGGAAACATCTTAAAATAAGGAAAACAACAAAACATAAGAAAACCCAAAAACTTCAAGAGAAATTGATAGGGGATCTTCAGTCTTGATGGAGATCTTTCCTCCGAGCTGCTCCCGATGGCTGTCTTCGAGTATTTTCTTCCTTCTACTCTCTGTGTCCCTTTTAGGTCCTCCCCTAGGGTGTTTATATAGGCTTTGGAGCAACTATCTTGGCCCACAAGTAGCCTTTTCTAAATAAAATTAGACTTGGGTTCGGCAGGGACACGCCCGTGTACGATAGTCCAGGCCGTGTTCGCTTCTGCTCATCACACACGGCCGTGTGGTTTGCCCGTGTGAGATAGTCCAGGCCGTGTTGATTTTCGAGGTAGGCCCATTTTGTCCCTTTTTGGCCTGTTTCTCGTTCTTTTCGACTCCCTAAGCTCTCCTGAGTGTAAAACATGAAATTCAAGGATTAGGAGCATCGAATTCATCAAATCTAATGAAAATTCATCCAAAAATAAGCCAAGCATGGGGTCAAAATATGTATAAATTGTGGTTTATCAATACTATTCATGCTTGAACCTTTAATAAACACAATGTCAAAGTAACCACCTCTATGCACCATACTTATATCATTCAAATTTAACATCAAAGTAAAATGTCTCATTTTGTACCAAGCATTTCAATTATTTGAACATCTTATGTCACATTCAAACATACCATTAACTCACATTGTTCCATCACATTTTCATACCAAACAACCATATCAATATCATCACTTAAGCTTGGTCACCTATATTCAAAAGTAGCCATTCACAACCTCCAAGTTTAACTTACCATATTTGTTAATATGCATATGCAATTTTATACATCACAACTCAACCTTATACCATTTCAACTATGATATCAAACATATCAGAATATTAAAATGACTCCACTAGGTACATGCTCTATTGTATACTATCACAACGCATATCCAATTTATCCTATAGCCAAATCGCATTCATAAAATCCTCTCAACCTGACTCGGATTCTTAGAACGAATACTCAGTTTAGTCAACCTGCATCTCATCTGACACTGCAATGTACTATCAAATATCCCAAAATATAAACATGTACATTTAATAGAGTAACCAACTTCTAACTTCATGACATAATTCAATTTATATCCTATCATTCTTATTTCAACATTAATTCATCAATTTATCACGTAACATAACATATTTTAACTCAATTTCTATTAATAGCCTATCTTAATACTATATAATGCAATATATCATGAATATTCATTAACTATAATTAGTTTCGGGTTATAGAAATACAAACCGAAAGTTCGCGTCACTCGTCGTTGACTCTCACATTTTCTTTCCCTTTCAACGTTCCTGTGTCATTTTTAGCTACAAATAATAATTCAATAACGGTTTTATCCAAACCATATTCAATCACAAGGTCATAAACATTTTATAAACTATTCAATTTAATCCTCTATCTCAATAATCAGTCAAATTCATATCAATACGATTCGATCAGTCATAATCAAATATAAATTCATTAAATATCCCAAATTGAAATTTATCATATTAAATTTATCAGCTAGTTTATCATTTCTTTACGATTTAGTCCATATCTCACTTTTTGTACCGAATTGTAAACAATTCAAATTACTATCAAACATACTCAAGTCCATAAGTCAAGTATACAAAAAATTAAATGTAATCATATCATATGAACTTACCTAGTTAAATAAGCAAACAAGTTGAAACTTTAAGGACTATTCAATAATTTTGTCTTTTTCCCGATTATTTTCGATTTAGTCCAATTTCTGATCCATACAATTATTCAATTCAATTTATCAATTCCACACATCTTATATCATCCTATTATGTGCATATATCAGTTCAATTTCATTATCCAGATTCCTTTTAAAGTATTTCATTTTATTCAATTTAGTCCCTAAAAACAAATTTGTCATAACTTTCAAATTTGAGCTTCGATTTCAAAACCGATCTCAGTTACATCCTTATAAAACCCTATATTATCAATAATTATAGAAATAATACACCAATTTCAAAATTTATGCACTTTAGTCCTTTTGTTCAAAAACTAGCAATTAAACTTTACAAACTAGTCCTTTTTCACTTCTAAGCTCAAAATCTATCAATTGAACACCTAAAAATTTTGATTCTCAACTATAACAATTTTGAAAACTTTAACAGTTTAATAAATTGAGACATGGGTTAGCTAGATTAAGCTCCCACGATCTAAAAAACATAAAAAAAATACAAGAAAATGATGTTCGGTGCATGGAAGGAAGAATAGAAATGTTTTCTCTTTCTTTCCACCATGTTTCATTATATTTCATATTTATTTTATTTTATTATTAATCTTAATTTTATAATAATTTTCTTCATAAATTAACAAAGCTATCTTCCACTATATTTATAAAGTGGTATAATTACCATTTTCGTCCTTATTCCATTTCTAATTAATAAAAATTCATAGCAATTACAAATTTACCATTTTTACAATTTAGTCCCTTTACCTTAATTAATCACCAATTCATCAAAATCACCTATCCAAATTTCAATTCACCTATAATATAACTCCATAAATATTTATTAAAAATATTTACGGTCTCAGTTTACGAAAACAGAGTGTCAAAACTACATTTTTTTATACCACTAACTTTATGATCATTACACTTGTACTTTAATTAACTATTAATTAAACAAAATTATTAGACCAAACTTTAATGTATTTCTATAATAGCCTCATAAATATTAAATAATAATATTTACAAACATAGTTTCCTGAAATGGCGTTTCGAAATTGGAGTTTCTGACAGCACTGGAAACCGAGTCATTACAAGAAGCATACTCCAATGTCCAACAAGAAGAAAGAAAAATAAGTGTTATGCTTTATACAAAACCAACTAAGAAGGCTGGATTGAGCGCTAGTGGCTCTCAAGAGCAAAAGAAAAATGGTAACCCTGATAAAGATAATCTGCAATACGATCATTGTGGGAAGCCACGACATACTAGGGACATGTGTTGGAAGTTACATGGTTGACTCACCAGAGGCCGATGAGGAAAACAAAATAAGTCAAATCAGGGTCAAGTAAACTTTTCTGAGACTACAGAGTCATCTAAAGAAACTGCATCCACTGGAACATTTTATTCATTTGAAATTCAACTATTCAAATGTCTCCTGTCCCAACTTGACTCTTCCTCAAATCCAACATCCAATTTTGTAAAGTCAGGTAATCCTTTAATGTTTACATTAATACTGACTCATGGATTATTGATTCTAGTGCGAATAGACACATGATAGGTTCATCTAAAAGTTTTTTAAACTACTTCCCAAGTCAAAGAAAAGATAGTGTCATGATAGCCGATGGGTTTTTTACTCCTGTAACTAGACTAGGTTTTGTCAACTGTACACCCAATACTAAACCATCCTCTGTACTACATGTCCATTGTTTTTCGGTTAATCTTTTATCTATCAGTGTCATCATTAAAACCTTAAACTGAAAATTGAGTTTTTCCCTGATCATTGTGTATTCCATGACCTTCAAACAGGGAGGAAGATTGACAGTGATAGATTGCATAATGGCTTATATATGTTGGAGGGTAGTAGTGGAACTGTTCAAGCTTTTTTTGGAGGTAATAAGGTTATCAACCAAGATATAATGAAGTGGCATAAGCGGTTAGGACACCTATCATTTTTTGTTATGAGAAAGTTATATCCCAATTTATTTCAAAGACTCGGTTTGATTCATTATTTTTGTGAAGCTTGTGAGTTTGCTAAACACACTAAGAATTCTTATCCTTTGAGAAATAATAGAAGTAATACTCCTTTTATGACTATTCATTTTGATGTTTGGGGATCAACTTGACATATCTCATTATTTGGTAATCGATGGTTTGTTACTTTTATTGATTGTTGTACTAGGATGACTTGGGTGTATTTGCTAAAATCGAAAAATGATGTGTTTACATGCTTCCATTCTTTTCATAAAATGGTGTATACTCAATTTGACGCTAAGATACAGTTTTTTAGAATTGACAATGGTACAAAGTACAATTTTGATACCTATTTGGAGTCTTATGGGATAATTCATCAAACAAATTGTCCCGGTACTAGTTCACAGAATGGGGTTGCTGAAAGGAAAAACATGCATTTGCTAGAAGTCACTAGATCTCTTATGTTTACCATGAACCTTTCGAAACCATTTTGGGGGGACGCAATTTTTGTAACCACCTACCTTATCAAAGAACCTTTAATTTCAAGAGTCCCTTAGAAACTTTACAAGGTAAAAATAATTATACTGTTCCTCCAAGGGTATTTGGTTGTGTCTGATATGTCCATGATAAAAAAGCAGACAAATTAGATTCACGAGCCCTTAATGTGTGTTCATTGGGCATTCTCTAACACAAAAAGGTTACAAGTGTTATCATTCTTCTTCACGAAGAACTTTCGTTAGTATGGATGTAACATTTAGAGAAATTGAGCCCTATTATGATACAACTCAATCACCTCTTTAGGGGGAGAACAATGAGAGAGAAGAAGTGATACATGGCTCAGTAACTATTAAAAAATTTATTCTAGAAAACACCATTATTCAAGGGGAAACTACTATTCAGAGGGAGACTACTGTTCAAAAGGAGATTGTTGGGCGTTTGGACAAATTGAATTTAAAGAAGTATCAAGAAGGCTTAGAACAAAAGAGACCATCATGCAACCTACTATGTGCCAAGAATCTTCCTATTCTGGTGAGTTACCTAATGATTTAGATAAACCTATTTCCCAAAGAAATTGTGTTGGATCCTTACTAGTTACCATATGTCTAAATTTTATCTTTTATGACTCATTGTCCCCTCCCTATAAAGCCTTTGCCTTGTCTTTATCCTCTGTGTCTATTCCATAGGATTGGTGTGAAGCATATGAAGATCATAATTGGAAAGAAGCCATGGTTGAAGAAATGAAGGCACTGGCAAAGAATGAGACTTGGGAGCTAGTAACTCTTCCAATAGACAAGAATTTGGTGGGTTACAAATGGGTGTTTACTGTGAAACACAAGTATAATGGTTCGATTGAAAGGTTCAAAGCCAAATTGATTGATAAAGGTTTCACTCAAACTTATGGAGTGGATTATCAAGAGATGTTTGCCCTTGTTGCAAAAATGAACACCATTAGAATTTTGTTATCTTGTGTAGCCAATATTGACTGGAACCTACAACAGTTTGATGTGAAGAATGCATTCCTACATGGAGACTTAGAAGAGGAAGTATATATGGAGATTCCTTCTGAATTTGATAATGCAAAAACTCAAGTGAAAGTATGTAGATTGAAGAAAACTTTGTATGGACTGAAATAATCTCCCAAAGCATGGTTTGACAGATTCTACAAAACTATGATTACTTTTGGTTATCAACAGAGTAATGCTGATCATACCCTTTTTATGAAACATCACAAGGGTAAGATCACTCTCCTTATTGTATATGTTGATGATATAGTGAAGACAGGAGACGATGAAGAAGAAATGACTCGACTAAAACAATGTTTGGCTCAAGAATTTAAAATCAAAGATCTAAGAAAGTTACAATATTTCTTGGGAATTGAAGTTACCAAGACCAAAGAAAGGTATCTTTATCTCTCAAAGAAAATATATCCTAGATCTTTTGACTAAGACAGGTATGATGGGATGCAAACCTGCAGAATCACTTATAGAAAGCAATCATAAGTTGCAAGCTGGAATAGGAGAGTCAGTAGATAAAGAGAGATATCAAAGACTAGTTGGTAGACTAATTTATCTCACACACATTAGACCTGAAATAGCATATGCATTCAGTTTATACACGATCCTCGTGAGTCTCATATGCAAGTTGTCGTTCTCATTCTACGCTACCTGAAGTCTGCCCCAAGAAAATGTCTCCTCTTTTCTAAACATGGTCATCTACAGATAAAAGCTTTTATAGATGCAGATTGGGCTGGATCTCTGGATGATAAGAGGTCTACATTTGGATATTGCACACTTGTGGGGGGAAATTTAGTCACTTGGAGAAGCAAGAAGCAAAGTTTGGTTGCTTGATCAAGTGCTGAGACAGAATATAGAGTTATGACTCAAGGTGTTTGCGAGCTATTATGGTTATTGAAAGTTATGGAGGAATTGAAGTTGTCGAATAAAGGAAAACTATCATTATATTGCGACAACAAGGTCGCCATCAGTATAGCCCAAAACCCAGTACAATATGATCGAACAAAGCACATAGAAATTGATCGACACTCCACCAAAGAAGAGTTGATTGCCGGAATCCTGGACTTAAGTCATGTAGCCTCTGATGAGCAAATAGCTAATGTGTTCACTAAAGGACTCAACAACAGAATTTATCACAATTTGGTCTACAAGTTGGGCATGTGTGATATCTATGCACTAACTTAAGGGGGAGTGTTGACTATTGACAGACTTGTTAATCAAGACTGATCTGATTTCTTAAAGGCTAAAGTATTGGGATTTTATTATGAAGATTGTATTTCCTTTAAGTAGTTTAACATAGTTGTGTATTTATATCCATGTAAATACTTGAGTTAATTGATAAGAAAAAGAATTCCTATTTTCAACAGAATCAATGGAAGCTTTTACTATAAAACTCAATTCGTCGGTTTTACCTTCTGATTCCTAGGATATAAATTTGATTGGAATGGATCTTAATGACCTCTTTTTGCAAGTGATTAACATTTTCATAATTAGTTTTCGCTTGTTGAACTTATTGTTGTCATTTAATTTTACATATCAAATACATGCAGGCGATGAATTTCTTTGCTGGATTATTGCTACTTATGATGCCTGAGGAAAATGCATTTTGGTAGGTTCAAGTAGCTTTTATATTGCTTTCTGAAAGTTGTTATTTCTATCTAGAAATACGTTGTAAATTTCTATGTTGTCTCCGGCATGTATTTAGACATGAGGATGGCAATATGACTCTCCAAATACAATGAAAAAGTTAGAAAAAAGTATTAAACAAACTCATGTCAAATGCATACCCTTGTACAGCACTCATACTCGGGTCATAGTAACATAGGTAAATTTTACCCTAGAATGATTATTGGGTGTGCAGAACCACTTTTGGCTAACTGTTAGACATATGCATATACTCATCGTTGTACAAGAATAGCTAGGTCACCTTTAAAGACTGATTTCTTTCAACTTATTTCAGGACCTTGGTGGGCATTATTGATGATTACTTTGATGGGTACTATACAGAGGAAATGATAGAATCTCAGGTTTTTAATTTTGTTTTGGATTTTTTTTTTTTTTCTGATGATAGAAGATTTCTCTAGTTTCTTTTATGTTTAGCATTTATCTTCATGGTTACCATGATATTTCAGAATTTCTAAAGTGATTTGCCAATTTACAAACTTGTAATTCTAAATATTTCCATTTTATAGGTTGATCAACTTGTGTTTGAAGAGTTGATGCGTGAAAGATTTCCCAAATTGGGTTGTTTACTTTTTAACTTTTTATTTATTAATTACCTTCACAAGCATTTTGTGAAACAATTTGGGTGACTTTCAATTTTTGGTCTATGCTTCTGGTGCAGCCAGCCATCTGGATTACTTGGGAGTGCAGGTGACATGGCTTTCTGCACCTTGGTTTTTCTCCATTTTTATTAATATACTTCCATGGGAAAGTGGTAAGATTTAAAGTAGCAATGCAAGTTCGATTTAATTCTTTCTTCATTCAAAATGTTTATGCACCCTCTTTGTTAGAAATCGTGTTTACCTTGTAATGGATTCCTCTATCTCCAGTTCTTCGCATTTGGGATGTGATTCTATTCGAAGGAAATCGTGTTATGCTATTTCGAACAGCCCTTGCTTTGATAGAGTTATATGGTATTGAGATTTTATATTTATGAAATATGTGAAACATTATATATGGATGGTGAATTCAAAAAGCAATCTAGTAATGTGACATTTTACTCTAGGTCCTGCGTTGGTTACAACTAAAGATGCCGGGGATGCCATCACTTTGCTGCAATCCCTTGCTGGCTCGACGTTTGATAGCAGCCAACTTGTTTTGACTTCCTGCATGGGGTTTTTATCCGTGACTAATGCTAAATTATACGAGTTGAGTGAAAAGTATAGACCAGATGTGCTACTAATTGTTGAGGAAAGAACAAAAACAGGCCGTCAGGTTTGGAAAGATTCAAAAGGACTTGCATCTAAGCTGTACAATTTTAAGCATGATCATGAATCGTTGATGGAAGAAAGAAAGTCGGCTAAAGATTCGGCTGATGGAGATGCATCTAAGTCAGAGCCTCGTTCATCATATCTGGAGGAATTGCTCTCTAGCCCAAGTGCAGATTCCCTACCAGATCTTCAGGAGAGGGTACTTTTAATTAATGCATTTCTAACCTAGTTACCTGGACTGAGCTGTAATTGTACTTACTGAACTCATTTTAGGTTTCTAACCGTGTTTAACTTTTGATTAATTTATGGATATCAATAACCACTGTGCAACTCCTTTGAAGTTTCAATCATTAATAGTTTATGTTCAGGTTGGTTGGATGAAGGTCGAGTTGTTTAGGTTGCTTGAGGAAAAAAGAGCTGCTGTACTCCGGTTAGTATATTCTACAATCCTTGGTTTCTGATTCTTGATGCTATTAGGCTTTCATTTGAAATTTCATTTTTATCCATCATAAACGTCTCATCATTTAAGGAGTTGCTTTATCCATTATAGCTATGGATGAAACTGCATCTTGTGGAACTATAGATAGCGGTCTGCTTCAAGAAATAGGATAAATTGTTTATGATATTGTTGAAATGCTTCTACAACTTATCTTTTTACTTGTAACTGCGGTTCCTGTTGTTTTCCAGAGCTGAGGAGCTAGAGACAGCACTTGTGGAGCTGGTCAAAGAAGATAACCGGCGTGAATTGAGTGCAAAGGTATAGGTAAACTTATTTGTACCAATTTCCTGCTAGATAAGTTGCTCAACGACAATACTTCTTCTGTAAGCTTTGGGCTACTCAAGTTGCTTTAGTTTGTTAATGATGTTGTAGATTGAAGAGCTGGAGCAAGAGGTTGCTGATCTACACCAAGGTCTTGCCGATAAGAAAGAACAGGAAGCTGCAGTTCATAAGGTATAATTTTGCCTCTTCTCTAATGTTTTTTTTCCCTAGAACTATGGCTTAACTCTTATTCTATTACGAGTCATTAGTGATTTTTAGTTTCCACGTGCTACAGGTTCTGATGCAGCTAGAGCAAGAGCAACTAATAACTGAAGAGGCTCGTAAACATGCAGAACAAGATGCAGCTGAGGAGAGAAACGCAGTTATCGTGCTTCAGGTTCTTATCTGTTCCTGATGTCCTAGCTATCACGGATAATGTCAAACCATAGATTTCATATCTTTTCATGTAGGAGTGAAAGCCGAAAGGCAAGTTCAAATACATTCAATTATACACCAAGTATGAATCTACCCTTTCTATTTAAGCTACTAATAGGAAAATTGTTCCACTGACAACTTCATGACTGGTTAAGCTATCGAAATAGTTCATGTATTCATGTTACCCTCTACTTGATATGTTGTATTCTCCTGAACTGTTTCGAGTCTTTCACCATAGGAATTGATGTTGGTTCCATTCTTATATTCTTTAATTCTGCAATTCACTTTAAGACGCCTTATAGTGGTTGCTATTTTCCTTTCCGTGCTTAGATTAAATTCAAGATCCCTTAAGTCGATTTTTCTTTTTTGACTATATCAATTCTCAATCGGAAGTAATTTGCAGGAAAAATACGAGAAAGCTATGGCTTCTATTGCTCTGATGGAGGATAGGGTGGCTATGGCAGAATCAATTTTGGAGGCTACCATGCAAAGTGAACCTGGACTAACTAAAGTACCCTCTCCTCCACAGTAAGAAACGCTTTAAGCTTCATTCTCTTTTAGCATTCACTCACTTATGTACAAAAAAGGCGAACACTCTAAACATCAAGATCCATACCTCCAATTCTTTATCCTTCCTTGTATTGAAAATGTTTTGACAAATTTTCAGTCATCTTAATGTTGATGAAGAGGATTATGGACCAGATAAAATGCAAATAACATAGGTGATGTGATCTGACCCTTAAGATGTCTATAAGAAACAATAGCTATATATCACTAAATTCTGGAAGTTGGCACAAAGTCCTTTTATTATAGGATTTCAATCGAGATAACAGGTTGAAATGCTTTTATACAGATCCTAAAACATGATATGGAATGATCCATTTCATTCGATTTCTTTTTTCGGTGTTTCCCCGAAACAGAAGGTAAAGATATTTCAAAAGTGCATTCCTGACAGGAATAAGATTGTAAAGCGGTGGCAAATTATGGTTGAAAACAGTCATCCTTCTTAAGTTTTAAGGCTGAGATTTCTAATGACATTTAAATCTCTAATCGACAACGGGATAATGCTATGCTGCAGTTAGAGATACTATTTATGCATGTTATGAATGTTGTTTGCTTAATGGAGAATTTCCTACAAGTTTCTAGATGTCTTACAAAGATAGCTTGCTTTTGTAGGACTCAACTAGATAGTGCTAGAAGAAAGGTTGAAGGGCTGCTGTCATTCGGACTTAAATGGCGTGACAAGAGCAAGGTAAATATTTACATCGCCAATTCTCCATGTTTTACTCCGAGAAAATCTCAATCTCTTTCTTTAAAATAAGGTTAATGGTGCCTAATATTGTTCCAGCATTTTTTGTTAGGTTTTAGAGTTTAGGAAATGTTGTTTGCCTATCTTCTATTCCTTTATTTGAATACCTTAAACTTGGAAAATTTGACATAGCAGGGCAAATCCGAGGAATCCAATTCAAGCACCCAAGACAAAGAGAACCCTGGTCATGGGTAGCCCTGCTTTTGTGTTACCCTTTCAGTTTGTGCCTCCACTGCCATGGAAGCTGCTACCATGCATCTGTATTGGTTTTTAACTGTTTATTTGTAGTTTTATGAATATATTAGCAAATTATTGGTAAGAGAGGGGTCTATTTGTATGAAGTATCAATATGAACCCAAGTATACTTGATTGATTTGAAGATTAATCTAATCTGCAGCAGCATATTATATAATATTCAATCTCCCCGTTATCGTAACTACCGTTATTTTCAATCTCAACGGAACCAATTTCACTATCCATCCAAATTGACCCTAATTTAAATCTGTCAAATTCAGTCTTATGTAAATACCATAAGGATGCAATCACGGGTATTGGTTTTAAACACTTGCTCATAAAGAGACTTATGATTTGATATAGGTGTAGGCAAATGATTAGTGGAATACACACAAGTTTCAAAGGCATTAGCCTTGAATTTGAAGGGTACGCTGGCGTGGTGAAGGAGAGCACCTTCAGTTGCTGGAATGTAATTGGCTCAGCATAGCCAATATGTTGTGAGCTGTGGAGGCAAGGCCATGATCTCACAAGTAGTAAGAGCTTGAAATTCTGCACCCTAGTCTGCTTGAAAGCTTGAATAGGTTTTTTTTTTCCAAAGAATTTTTTAACCCTACCCAATATATTGGACCACTAGACGGAGTCCCAAGTATTAAGTGAAGCTGCTGAAATCCACAGCTGATACTGCTAAGCGTGAGGTGCAAAATAATTATAGGATGCAATACAGTTGGCCTTAGATATGGTTTATTGGTGTCATACCAATATGTATAGTAGCTGACAAAATTTTAGAAAAGATGCTATAATAGTACATGATTTGTTGTAAAAGAAGAAATTATGTATTATAATTTTTATAATATCAAAACTATAATTTAATCTGTAATATAATATTTAGTAGGTTAAATCATTTTAAGTTGCATGTTTTAAATTAGAAATTTAAGTGATAATTAATTCTATAACATAGTAGTAAATAATAATATTTTATAACCAATTAATAGCATAAGCATAAAAGTAATAATAAATAATTTATAATACAAGTGAACAATATTATGTATAAAATAATAAATTATATAACACATTAAAATAAATGATTGATAATAAAAAATAATTGTAAGTACGACTGTAAAATCTTATATATCTTATTAATTAAGTACAATTTTAAAATATTATTTACTCCAAATTAATTAATAAAGTTCTATTTATATTTCAAATAATTCATTGTAAATACATATAGAAAAAAATTTAAATTAGATAAAGACTACATATTTATTTGTATAAAAATTATGCTTTAAATTTTGATTATACTCATTTATATATTGAAATTAAATTTAAATTTTATATAAATTTAATACAACTATCATATATTTTTTTAATAAAATTTATCAAATAAATTTAAGAGATTATGACATGCGTAGCTGTTGTAATAAAAATTAGAATGTACATATATAGCATCATAATAATCTACATAAATTCTTGGCATAACAATAACCCAAAAGTTTAGGATGTAGAAAAACTGAAACACGACAGTACTGTAGTTTGTTACTTATTATATAATGGAGAAAACAATTAATTAAAGAGAAAAGAATGTAATAAGGTGAAGGCAGGAAGTCTGAAAAACTGCCCTTCATCAAGCAGCTTTAGTAGCACAAAGTTGTTGTATATATTGTGAGCTTCGTTGTCAATCTCCTCAGTGTACTCGATTAGAGCCTTTAACGAAACCGAATATGAAGTTGGAAGCTCTCATCATCACTTGTCTTTGATTGCAGGTGAGTTGGAATCGGGATCCGAGGCGGCGGTCACATGATTTGTGTTTCTAAGTGGCATCTCATGGTTATGTTTACCTTCATATGTTGTAATGAAAGCTCTTGGATCATCTGATGCTCTTTCCACATGCTTCCGCACGTTGCATTTTACATTAGTGCATCTGTAGTAACTTCTGCAGGGGAAATTACCATCACCAGTAAGAATACAAGGCTTAAAACTTATATATATATATATATATATATATATATATGAGGGATAACTTCAACAAAGCTGAATTTCAACCTGGGATATGGATTTCCCTTCACCACCTTCTGCCCATATTTTCTCCATCGAAATCCGTCCCCCATAATCTCAGAATCAGTACAACTTTGCACTACCACACGAGGTTCTTGTATGCATTCCCCTAAGGTGCCCACTTCACTTGATTGATTCTCATTTTTCCTGATCATGGTTATTCAACATAATTCAGTTCAATTTTCTTAATGCTTTCGGTTTAAGAAAATCACGTTATTCTTACCTTCTTTTACTTTTAGATTCAACATCTGCTCCCTCCTTGCTTGCTTCCTCACATTCCCCACTAAGACCAACGGAATTTTCAGAAGCTCCACAGGTGGTAACATGTTCGTAAGGTGCCAGAGCTTTGACTTGATAAGCCGGAAGCACAGACAACCCGACTTCACTATGATTTTCAGCTCTAGTTTCAGAACCTTCGTTCCTTTCATTATGATTATTACTCCACAAGGAGTTGTTGGCATCTTGACCGGTTCCATCACTTGTAAATCCTAACCCTTGGGATGAGTTTCGTTTTGGAGGCTGAGGCTTTGGATGATTGTGTTCACCCTTGTAAACGATTTCAGCTATTTGGCCATCAAGTGATCTTTCGACTTTCTTCTTTACAGGACAATTTGGATGCGTACACTTATAGTAGCTTCGCGGATATTCGCTCCCTTTAACTTGCTTTTGTCCATATTTCCTCCAATTATACCCATCATAAGAAGGTCGATCGCTATTTGCCACTGCAGGTAATAATTTTGGGTCCTCCTCCATATTTTGAGATCCCACCTTCGAAGGTTCACTTGTCTGATCTGTTTCTGCCTGTGATGGAGTATTCTGATGATGATTTGGTCTAACTTGGGCTCTCATTTTCTCCCAGTTTGCATACTCAACTGGTGCCTCCTTTGATTGCAGTCTTTGTTGGTTGCTAGCACTGAAGTTTCCCTGTAAAGAAAATCCAATCATCTCCACGAGTATGGCATGAGCATTTGATGGGACAGAACTGAGCAATCAAATAGTCAAGAAAGCAAAAGAAAATGCTAGACATTGATTGTTAATATTTATACCATGTTTGCTAACAGAGAAACAGTTGTCTTTGATACAAGCTTTGCCTGCGGTTTGTACACTACGGTAGGCTTGACATCGGATTTCGAAACCTTATCAGATGAGATAGAAATACCTATTCCGGACTGCTCTGCCTGAAATCGTGAAACAAGTAAAAGATGAGAGGTAGAAAGATCCTGCAATGAGAAAGCTATCCAGTTGAAGTAAGAGAAAACCTGAGAAGAAACCATAGCAGATGGAGCACGATTGACTACTGGCTTGAACCTCACCGTCTTTGGCCTTATCGCAGGCACTATGTTTTCGGAGCAAGCATTAGGGGGTGAGGCATTAATAGCCCCTGCAAGGAGCTCCGAGAAAGACTTAAAACTGGAGCAAGTAGGCCTTGAAGCTACTGGTTTAGCTATGACTATCCTCTCTGCTTCTTTAACCTCCATTTCAGTAATTGTGTGTATTATATTTCACTTTAGCATAATGTGCCTTGGAAACCCAATATATACCACTCCTTGACCTCAATTAAGCTCAAAACCAACATATTAGACCTACAAGCAGCAGGGTTATATAAACAGAAGAAATGTTAGGAAAGAAAGTTGCATGGATATGAGTTTGTGCTTGCAGAACAAGTTAGAGACAAAACTGCAGAACATCTCAGCAGTAAAACTAGGACAAGACATGAAAATATCTTGCTTTCTGGAAAGTTTCTAAAGATCTACTCATACTTTAATGTAATTGAATGACTGAACCTTTTTTTTTTTTTTCCTGAAAAAACAAAACAAAACAATTTAGTCCAATTTAATAAAACAATAACAAAGGCTTCACCTTGATACTATTTAGAAGATAAGTCTTTGACTAATTGATAGTCTTGTTCACTGGTCATTAGGACCCTAAATTTAAGGATTTCTGAATCAAGTATTGGCTACAACCCAGAAAATTACTGACCATAAATTAAGATTTCTTTTTATTTCCATCATGACCATGGATCAAGATACAATAAAAATAATCTCCATCTTGATATCAACTCATATCTTCTTCTCTTTTTTCTTTTTTTCTTTTTTTCTGGGAAAAGTAAACTATCCCATCTAGCATTATGAAGAAAAATAAGGGGAAAGAAAAAGAAAATGTTTAGGATTTTACAGAAAAGAAGTAGTTTAACAGCATTTGGAGTAAGTAGAGAAAAAAAAAAGTCCTTCTAAACGAAAAACCAAAGCCCCCAAAATAGAATTTTTAACAAACAGAAAAAAAGGGGGAAATCTGAAAGTTTAACTAATAATTAACAAGTAAATTGTATATGAACACAACACCCAAAAGTAATAATAGAGCTAAAGAAAATGAGAACTGACCAGAATAAGATATGTAACAAATTAGCAAGTTGTTTTTGCTTCCATGAAATCTCATTAAATTCCAATCCTTTCAGCTCAGTCTGCATGATTGACCAAGGAATTCAATGAGGAAAATGAAAACAACATAACTTTATAATTCAGAAACTTCTTCCTTAGCAGGAAAAACTAATCATGACAGAACTCTGAAACACAAAGAACTTGACCTCCAATAACAAGAAACCCTAACCAGTTAACAGATGAAGCAGCATGCTTTTGTTTAATGAATATATACAAGAAATGATGTTTTCCTGTCTGTTCTTGAACTTACTAAAGGAACCAAAAGAGAAACAGCTTTGGAGACAAACGAAAAAAAAAAAAAAACAAAAGGGTTTAAGCTGAATTCGATTTCTTTGTGTAACGCATTTGTTTTCAGACAAGGGAAAAAGATGAGATCTTCAATGTCTGTTTTGTGCCTGAAACTGAGAATGTGAGGGAGTTCATTGTTTTCTTGACCAAGGAGAGGGAAAAAAAAAAGGAAAAGTCGCTGATATTACTGAAGTGTTTTTATTTTTACGAAATATTAAGGCTGTTTTAATATAAATATTAGGGATAAGGGAACATTTAGTCCCTGAACTTGATAGTTTTTCTCAATTTGGTCCTTCCCTAAATTTGACAACTTTTCTCATTTTTGGTCCATACGAAGATCTGGTAATTTGACATTGTGTCATACCATCACTTAAATTTTTTATAAAAATTATAATTTTTAGGTGATGATGTGGACAATATCAAATGACACGTCATCACACAGATCAAAATTAGGAAAAAAAAAGGCTAAGTTCCAAAACTAATGTAGATAAAAAAAAAATTTAGAAACTAAGTTGAAAAAATTGTCAAGTTCATCGACGAACTAAGTGTGTGTTTACCATTGAGATTGAAAAGCATTTTTTGAACCAAACCTTGATTTTAAATTGAGATTTTAACCCAAGAAAAAAAAACAAAATTTTTGAGATTTTAACCCAAGAAAAAAAAAACAAAATTTTTAGTTTTTTTGGCTTTTGGAAAAGTGCTTGTTAAGGAAGTTATCTTTTTATCCCTCATTAAGTCTTCTATTTTATAATATGTCTAAAATTGTTATTCTATCTTCTCAAAAATATTTTTTGACAACAATAGTAAACACTATCAAATTTTTCAAAAGCTTTTTTTATAACACTTTTCATCATCAAGAGTAAACTAACCCTAAACAAGCTTTATTTTAAAATATTATACATAACAATAAATTTTAAGTCTAAATATGTTCTTGATTCTTGTACTCTTCGAACTTTTGAAATTTAATCATTTTTTTATTATTTCCTAACATTTTTGTCTTTTTACTTGTTTAGAATGCAATTGACAACATCGGTAATGAACTTTTATTAAAATTAAATATGTGACATTTTAATATTTAACACATACATTTAACAAAAAAATAATTTGTTGATATAGTGGTATAAGAAAGAAGAGATATGGAGGAGAGAGTGGTGGTTGATGAGGTAGCTAGTTCACTCAACCGGGACGAAGAGACGAAGGTTACAAAGAACGAAGGTGAGGAGAGTGTTAAGATTGAGAGCTGAAGGTAAGTTAATAGACTATAGTCTTGGTATTCTTGGAGTGTCGATCCTTACTTCATCGTTCCTAAGGGCATTTATAGGCGAGGTCCCATGTAGGATGATGTTAACGTGTTGAACTTGCAATTAAACTATCATTGTGGAACACATGGGGTGGATGTCTTCGATAGGACAAGAATGTTTGTGATGGAACAGATCCTTTCATTCATTCTGACTTGATGGTAAAGAGCAATTGAACCCACGGGGTATCTGGTGACCAACAATATCACATTCTCGATGAAAGCTTAGAGACCCGAATGACGGATGACTCATATATGTCCAGATGGTCGTTCTGAAAGAGAGGCTTGTTGGTAACTTATTGATTTGACGGTAGTTGGCTTACTATTTGAGTGTTTTTCTATTTTGTCATGTATCCTGATACAAATGGGGGTATAATAATATTTCCCCTCATTCAAGTCGAGAAGTGGATTATAAAGTGGCATTCCTCAAGACATTTTAATCTATTAGTCTTCTTTTTTCATAGGTTGCATTGTATGATGGTATTGTTTAATGGTGAACTGTTATATCAAAACCTTTAAGATTCATAAATGTATTATGAGGATTGCTGTTTTAGGAAGTCGTGATAATTATGATCAACAATTTTTTGGAACAGGTGGTGAGTTGTCATTCAATGTTGCTTGTTATTCGAAATGATGCGTTTTGGGAAATATGTTTATATCCTCTGGGTTTTCTTTGTTGAGATTACTTTGCTTCCTTTACTTTTTGAAATTTCTGCAACTATTCTTGTTATTATTCTGACTTTGGTTGGTTCTTTTCGACAATTTCTACACTTTAGGAGTTTGCTTGCTTTGATTTATTTTATAGCTCTTCTTTTGTTGTTACCGATATTTTTTTTTGTATTTTTGCTAGAAAAATGGTCAAGGAAAACGAACGGCCTAGTAAGAATCAAAACAGAGGTGGTAGCCATATTGGCCGTGCTCCATCGAGAGAGGTGACGAAGAATAAAAAAATAACCGTAAGAAAGTCTAACAGGCTATTGCACCCAAGTCCAAGAGGAGTGATGAGCCTACTGTTAGTCTCAATTATCAGTGTTCTACAAGAACTTGTTATTGTGTCGTGGGTTGCTTGCAAAACATCATAAGTATGAATTCAGTATCCTAAAAAGGTCACATCATCTTACGTAGATAATAAGTAGTGGATTATATATTCGAAATTAAAAATAGAGGGACTGAATTTCAAGATTTTGAAGAGTACAAGGATTGGAGGAAAATTAAACCAAAATTTTAATACATTTTAGTCCATTGAAAAAAGTTAGATGTAAAAAAAAAGTCATAAACAAATAATTAAATAATATTTTAATTTATAGACCCCTATGAGTCTGAGAATTTGGAATTTTTGGATATTTGATCAGAAACTGGGATTGGTGGATTACACGGGGTAAGAGAGAGTGTGTGATAATACCGCCAACTAACTGTCTCCATTTTCTTTTGACTCTCCGATACAGAGTGCTTTCAATATTTTTTTCATCAAAACGGAGCACTTTGACCCACCTTCCCCATCTCAGCGCGTGTAACACGACAACTCTTTGTGCGCCAGGACTGCTTAGCCCATTATTTTCTTTTTACCTTTTATTTGAATATATGTTATAAATATTTTTAAAATAGTGTAATAGAAAATATTTTTAAAATAAAAATGGCAAGTACTAAAAGAAAGTTATAAATATTTTTTTATGAGACAATTATTTATTTTTAAAAATAAATATCATTAAATTTCCAGTAGAGGTATTTCTTATTTCTTTTTTCTTTTTGAAAAAAAACCATTTTCTAAAAAATATTATATATAAAATTTGAAATACCCTTATAATTCAGTTTATTGATTTATAAAGAAAATGGATTTTTAATCTTTTACTAAACAATGAATCATTTTATTATAAATAATCTAATGTAAACTCGTAGGTAAAAAAAATAAAAAAAAGAGTTAAAAAAATAAAAATAATGTCTATTGATGTATTACTTTTTTTTATATATATAATAAAAGTCCTAATCAATAACAGGAAGTTGGCAGGAGTCTGGTCCCTTAAAATAATTTTTTTTTAATTTAGATTATTTATAATTTATTATATTTTAAATTAGTAATAGTAAAATTATATTTTGATCTCTTAAAAATAATAAAATTTGATTAAATCATTTAAAAAGTATAAAAATATAGACTATTAAAATAATAAAATTATATTTTTATTATCGTAAAAATATAAAATTTAATTCTAATCATTTAAAATTATTTTTTTGACTCTGCTACTGGTCCTAATGGTTAAACCATAATTGGATAATTAAAATAAAAGGTGTAAAAAATTAGGTAAGTTTATAAATGATCCAATTTTGAGTAATAAATTTAATGAAGGTGAAAAATAACTTAGGTGTGAAATAGGAAATAGAAAAAGAGAGAGAGAAATAATTAATGAAGTTTGAGAATTAGTTGAGGTTTGGAATGTTAGTTGGAAAGTAGCTGAACAGAGACATAAGAGATGGGGCTGGGAAGGGAGCTGTTTTGGAACTTTCAAACAAACCGAACTTCTACGCCCTGACTGGTAGTTGTGTTCTGTTTCACACGTGCCAATTTTAAACCCATATGGGTAAACGGCAAATATCATTCTCATTTTATTTTAGCGACAGCAAAGATGATAGTGGCATGTGGGTTTGGTAACGGATTCATTACGGTGCAAACAGTTGCAAGTCACTCATATCAAAGCTATAGGTTAAAAATATTCTTTTTCTTTCAAGTAGATACAGAAAACCAATATATATTGTTGAAACCATTTTTTTATGTTTAGAAAATGGGATCGACTTTAAAAATGAAAATAGAGTCGTCACCAATTCTTTTTGAGGTATGATCGAGTCACCTTGAGATTTATCGTTAAAATATTTTGATTTATTAAAACGATAGTTTTGGTCTACGATGTTTAGAAAAATGGGTTTGGGAGTCGATTACGCACGAGAAAGGATTAGCACCCTTGTGACGCCCAAAATTGGTACCGATTTGATTAATTAATGTCCTAATGTTGAAAATTTGAAAAGATTTTAAAATACAATTCCTTTTAAAGAATGTTTGTATAACCCGTTTTGGAATATTAAGACTCTTTTGTTCCAAAAGGATAAAATATCACATCCAGTACGTTTGGGTGCGACATTTTAACCCCCGAAACTAAGGTCATCCCTTAATTTCCCAAAACCTGAAATTAAAAGGATATTTAGTTATTTGGACAAACGAAAAATCGAAACCTAGCACGTTAGGGCACAATTTCTCGAACTTCCAAACACGAAACATTGCCTTGTTTTCTGAAATCCTTATCCTGAGATAACAAAACGTCATATCCAGTGAGTTAGGACACGACAATTTTGAATTCTCGAGAATAAGTTTTTATTTAACTTTTAAAAAGAAAGTAATAGGTTCTTTAGACTCGAAGAGAAAAATCGAAACCCAGTAAGTTAGGGTACGATTTCTTTCGAACCTTAGAACTCGGAGTATTTGCTTATTTTGAAAATGAAAATTTTAACGCATCGGGTAATATGTGATTTGATTGTAGTAAAATGGAAGATGGGGTATAGTACACATGTATAATAGAATAAGACAAGGATAACAATGTAAATAAAAATGGAGGCAAAACAAAATATAATAAAATTTAACACTAACCATCTATATGAAATACTAAGAAAAAGAGCAAATAAATAAAAGGACATAATAACAAGAAAGCTAATGGTAAACCCATACCAATAAATACTATGTGATAATTTAAAAGGTAATAAAATAATAGTAAAAAATACAATAATAATAATAATAGAACATCAATAAACAAATAATAATAGTAAAAAATAAAAATAAAAATAGCAATAATGATGTTGATAATAATAATAATAAATATAATTATAGTAATAATATATATATAAAAATAATGGTAATAATATAAATAATAATGAATATGATAATAATAATAAAGTTAATTATAAGGAAAATAAAAAAAAAATAATGGTAGTGAAAATAGAAATAATAACACTAGTAATAAAAGTACTAATAATAATAAATACAATGACAATAATAATATTAAAAATAAATAACAGTAATGAGATAATGACAACAATAGCAAAAATAAAAAAAAGAAAAAAGGATTAAATTAAACTTAAAAATAAAATTTCGGGGTAAATTGAGAATAAAAAGAGAGAGGGGGGATCAAATCGCAATGCGCGAATGAAATGGAGGGACCGGAACGGTAAATATCCCTTCCCTCCAAAACGCGTCACTTTGTGCGGGACTAAATTGGAACCACAGGAAAATTACAGGGCAAAATTGAAAAAAATAAAAAAAACTGTATTAAAAGATATGAAAATGCGGAAGGACCCATAGCACAATTATCCCATCAAAGGGAAACGCGCGGATCCTCAGGTAGGCGGGTCGGGTCGATCCGTTTCGTACCAATACGACGTTGTTTTGGTGTCTTTGCACACTGACTCAAAACGGCGTCGTTTTATGCTCCTATATAAGTCAAATTTCTTTACAAAAAAAAATCATTTCACCCTTCAAAATAAAATAAAAAAAACCAAAAACACTTCCCCCTTCTCTCAACCTGGGTGATTTCCGGCCTTGGGCTCAGTGAGAGCTCGTATTTGGCGTCGCTGATCCATCAGCACTCACTGCTTGCCACACACACTGCCACAAGACCGAAAAAATAGGTATTTTTTTCCCTTTTTTTTATATTTCCTTTTAAAACTCTTAGGTATTTAAAAAAAGGAAAGAAATCCTAAAAAAATAGACTCGAAAATAAAAAAGAATAAGAAAATTGGAACCTTTCTTTTTGCTGATTTTTTTTATTCCTTGTATTCGTATTCGTGAAAAAACCAAAGGTCCGTCCCCTTTTACATTGTTTTATTTCGGCTTTTATAGCCTTTTAGGAAAAAAATAACTACAACCAACTCTGGATTTGTTTGTTATGCTGTTTCTGTTTCCTTCTTTTCTGCAGGTAGGCGACGTGGAGCGGACGTGGCTCGGTGGTGGAGGCGCGTGCGATGCGGAGGCTGCTAGCGGCGCAAGGGTTGCTGCTAGGGTTTCTAAAATTTTTTTAGGTTGTAATAGCTATTGGGCTTTTGGGTTTGGGCCTTTATGGGTTTTAATTTGTATTTGGGTTAAAATGTAAAATCTGGTATTTAATTGGGTTTGTCTTTTGGGGATGTAATTTTAGACTGGTTTATTGGGCTCCGGGCTAAAAAATTGGGCCCTACAGCTGCCCCTCTTTGCTCGTTGTCGTGTAACGAGAGTGGAGCAAAGACTTTAAGAGGACCAATTTTGCCCGGTCTTGCATGAGTCTTGACTTCTTGATGCTTCCTTCCTTCAGGTAGCCTCGCTTTAACCCGCTGCATCTTCAGGGGTATAGGAATTTTTGTTTCAATCTGCTCCACTACTGCTTAGGGAGATAAGGCTGGTGGCTTAAATCTGCTCCATGGACTTTGATCTGTTCCACTACTGCTTAGGGAGATAAGATCTGCAATCTTCAGCCTGTTCCATTACTGCTTAGGGGGATAAGGCTGGTGGCTTAAATCTACTCCATTGCTATATGGATGTAAGATTCGCCGTCTTCGATCTGTTCCACTACTTCTTAGGGAGATAAGATCTATAATCTTTAGCCTGTTCCACTACTGCCTAGGGAGATAGGGCTCACCGTCTTCGATCTGTTCCACTACTGCTTAGGGTGACAAGATCTACAATCTTCAGTCTGCTCCATTGCCGATACATGGAGATAAGACTTGTAATTTTCAGCTGCTCCCCTCTTCGCTTAGGGGATAAGGTGGTGGCTTGAATCGCCGTTGCTATATGGATGTAAGATTCGCCGTCTTCGATCTGCTCCACTCATCGCTAGGAGACAAGATCTACAATCTTCAGTCTGCTCCATTGTCGATACATGGAGATAAGACTTGTAATTTTCATCCTGTTCCACTACTGCTTAGGGGGATAAGGCTGGTGGCTTGCATCTACTCCATTTCCATATGGATGTAAGATTCCCTGTCTTCGATCTACCCTACTGCTATCTCGAGGGGACAAGATCTACAATCTTTAGTCTGCTCCATTGCCGATACATGGAGATAAGACTTGTAATTTTCAGTCTGTTCCCTACTGCTTAGGGGGATAAGGCTGGTGGCTTGAATCTGCTCCATTGCTATATGGATGTAAGATTCGCCGTCTTCGATCTACCCTACTGCTATCTTTAGGGGATAAGATCTACAGTCTTCAGTCTGCTCCTTTGCCGATACATAGAGATAAGACTTGTAATTTTCAGCCTGTTCCCTACTGCTTAGGGGGATAAGGCTGGTGGCTTGAATCTGCTCCATTGCTGTATGGATGTAAGATTCACCGTCTTCGATCTGCTCCACTACTGCTTAGGGAGACAAAATCTACAATCTTTAGTATGCTCCATTGCCGATACATGGAGATAAGACTTGTAATTTTTAGCCTGTTCCCTACTGCTTAGGGGGATAAGGCTGGTGGCTTGAATCTCCTCCATTGCTATATGGATGTAAGATTCGTCGTCTTCGATCTGCCCCACTGCTATCTCGAGGGGACAAGATCTACAATCTTCAGTCTGCTCCATTGCTGATACATGGAGATAAGACTTGTAATTTTCAGTCTGTTCCCTACTACTTAGGGGGATAAGGCTGGTGGCTTGAATCTGCTCCATTGCTATATGGATGTAAGATTCGCTGTCTTCGATCTACCCCACTGCTATCTCGAGGAGACAAGATCTGTACTTTCACCGATGATACTACATCGTCCTCTGGGGGACATGTCCTGTAGACTTGATTTCATATGCTTATGTTTATGCCAAATGATTAGGATGCTATGATCAGAAGGAATCAAATGCTCCTAGCCAAATGTGTTATGAATGATATGAATGCAAAAATGTCATGAAAATGATTTCTGTTTAAATGTTTAAGGTGTCATCGCTCATTGTTTACCAGGGCTTTATCACTGACGTATTACACTGTCTTCTTGCTTGGGTGGTGTTTTAACCGAAAACCCGAAGAAACAATTAGATTTTGCTCAACTGGTTTGCCCCACTGTGACCTCATCGTCCTTTCCCCTGTACCCTAGGGACATAAGATTTGTACCATCTTTAAACCATCCCACTGCGATTCATGGCTATAGGATCCGTATCAACTTCAACCCATCTCACTGCAGCTTAAGGGTATAGGATCTGTAACTTTTTTAATCAACTGATCACTCCCCGGGTGACCTAACCAAATGTGTATGCCTGATATTTGTACGGATGCAGCATATCATTTTTCTCGAGAATGATTCCCGTTTTACACTCAGGTTAACATTGCCCATTTTTTGTCAAGACGCAATATCTTGTCATTTTGTTCAATCACCATTTTTGACAAAAATCCGGAGAGATAGTCTCAGTTTAGACTCTTCCTCCACCAATATTTCAATCCCTTAAACTTGGTGAGTTTTAAACAATAGTCCTGTTTCAAGTTCTTTTATTATTTAGAAGCTTCCAAAGTAATATGCGAAACTCCTTTTATGAAAGTATTATTAGTCCACTAATTGTTATTTCAATGCAAAATACTTGAAAAAGATCATAACAATGGACAAGAAGGAAATTAATTAGGAGCATAGCTCGAAACAAATAAGTTAAGCAGAGATAGTAAATGCAATCAAGAAGGAAATTTATTGGTAGTATATTTTTGAAACGAGCAAATTTAGAATGGGTAAGATGGAGACTAGGTGCCCCAGATATCGCAGCCTGAGCTTCTTTGTTCAAACTTCTTAAGGACCATTTAAAGCTTAATATGTGTTTAGGGAATCCGGAGTACTTTGTCGATGCCCCAAGACGTAACATACTTCCTCATTGTTAATTCAAGCGTAGCAAGACTACTATATGCCCCACTTTCAATCAAAATTTGAGCCGCCCTTTTCGAGTTTTCGACTCAAAGCCCCTTTGGTCTCAAGGCACCCTTTGCGGGTTTTCACCTTGGTCTCCCTGTTTTTGTTTTTTTAGAGAAGGTCTCAAAGTGCCCTTTGCGTGTTTTCGCCTTAGCCTCTCCTTTTTTGACCGAATCTGAATTCACCGGATTGAGCACATCTTCGTCCATATCAATGCTCCTTCAGAACAGGCCTTCCTTACTACATAAGGTCTTTCCCAATTTGGCATCCGCTTTCCTCTGAAGTCCCTTTTGCATGAGAAGGATCCTTTTTACCATCATGAGATTCTCTTGGGCGAACCCTTTTGTCATAAACTTGTATCATCCATTTTTGGTGCATCCGACCATGATGAATACTTTCAATCAAGCTTATCAGAGGCGTTCTGCTTCATCCAATTCTTAATTCAATCAAAGCTCGGAGAAAAGAGATCTCAACTTCCAAAAATCGCTTCCCTTCCATAAACCAATGAGAATGGTGTTGCTCCGACGAAGGTCATGGCCAACATTCGAGAAGCATAGAGGGTAAATGGTAACTTCTCAATGCCAATCTTTACAAGTCTCAATCATCTTTCAAAATCCTTTTGAATGGTTTCTTCCCTTTTTTTTTCTTTTTTTTTTCGAATTCGAATTTGAAATTGAAATTAAAATTGAAATTGTAACTTTGGCATATGAACCGATGATAAACCATAATTTATACATATTTTAATCCCACATTTAGCATGCTTTTTGGATGATTTATCCTTTGAATTGTGGAATTTGATGCTCCTAATCCTTTAATTTCGTGTTTTATACTTAGGAGAGAATCGGAGGTCGAAAAGAACGAGAAACGGGCTAAAAACGGACCAAATGGGCCAAAGTAGGAAAACAACACGGCCTAAAGGTAGCCACACGGCCGTGCCTCTTTAGCAGGCTCGACCACGGCCTGAATTCGATTCACACGGGCGTGTCCCTGCCGTGACAAAGAGGAATTTCACTTGGAATAGGGTACTTAGAGGCAAACAAAGATATTCCAAAAGCCTATATAAACACCCTAAAGGCCAACCTTGAGGGGGGCATTCAGCTAGGCCAAGGAGCCAAGCCAGAGAGGTCAGAATTGTGGGATTTACTCGAAGAAAGCCAGTTGATTCATCTCAAGAAGCTGAAATCATACTCAAGACGGAGGATCTCTCATTCAATTCCATCAGGGGGTTTTAGGGTTTTCTTATGTTTTGTTTTATCTTTTCTTCTGAGATGTATTCTTTTATGATTATGAACTAAACCCCTCAGATACCTGAGGGGGATGAAACCTAAGACGGATCTTGTTATTATTTTCTGAACTATATGATAAATACTTGATTTGTTCTTAACTATGTGTTCTTAATTCTTGTTTTGGTATTTCAGGATATTGATTCAAGTATTGATGTGCTTAGGCAGTGGAGGAATATTCCCTGTTTAAGAGTAGATCTAGCATAGTTAAGCGAAGTTGATCGCAACCCTTGAGATAGGATGACGAAAATCTGCCGGATTAGGGTCAAACCTAATATGGGAGTCCATAGATCGAATTAATACAATCCTAGGGGTTTTAATTAGAAAGAGATTTCAATTAATCAACCTAGGGTTAGACGTTAGTAGCCTCGAGAGAGGTATTAATATAAATTAGGAATCCTACGGATCAAATCAAGTGAATAAATCATCCGGTTCGAGTTAAATAACAAGTGAGGTCTAGGTGGATTCTCCTTGGGTATCGTCTTAATCAATTGGTTTTTCCACAAGTATTTTCCCCAAATTCATTCTCTCGTGTCTTAACGTCTTTATCTTAGTAGTCGATTAATTCTAGAATAAACAACAAATCCCTTAATCTTTAGGCTAAATAATAAAAAGAAAGTCGAGATTAGTACTTTTGGTTCCTTTGGGTTCGACAACTGGTCTTGCCACTAAGCTATACTCACTGCTCGATAGGTGCACTTGCCTCAATTGTGGTAATAGTTAGTTTCTAGGCTAGATCATTCATTATATAAATATTAAGACTATCGACACTTATGATCAAGTTTTTGGCGCCGTTCTTGTGGAACCAAAATATTAAGAACGCTCAATTTTTATTACTTTAGCCATTTTATTTATTTGAAATTTATTTTTTATTTTATTTTAACTTTACTAATTTTTCTCTTTCTTTGCTTCTCGCGGTATTTCTAGTTTATGACTAGAAGAAACCCGTCAGACCCTTGATTTTTGATGAAGACATAAAACATACCACTCATGCAAAATCAAGAAATGTCACCGAATAATTATCGGTGGCAAGACATGAGGACAATGCCTAATAAAGCAAATGCGGTGTTTTCAACCTTGACGCGGTCACCATGTTATCTAACCGGTAGAGCTTTTTAAATGAAAAAATTGATGGTTTGTATGGTTCTACGTGAAAGGTACATCCGTGTCTGATACAAAGATATACAAATGGAGGAAGGGTGAACAACACAGAATATCTATCCTACAACCCTAGCACAGAGAACGAACAAGTCAACTATATGGGTAACTATTCTAGACCTCAAAATAATCTTTATAGTAACACATATAATGCAGGTTGGAGGTACCATCCCAATTTCTCGTGGGGTGGTCAAGGTAATCAAAGATCGCAACTTCCTCTAGGTTTTCAACAACCACCTTACCAGCAGGAAAAGAAGCCGAACCTTGAGGAGATGCCAACGAAATTTATCTCGGTGTCAGAAACACGCTTCCAAAACACTGAAACAGCACTTAAAAATCAGCAAGCGTTGATTCAAGGGCTCGAGAATCAAATAGGTAAGCTTGCTAAGCTGATCTTAGAAAGACCACAAGGTATCTTGCCCAGCAATACCGAAACTAACCCAAGAGAGCAACCTCAAGCAATAACTGCTCACGATAGTGAAGGGTTAGATGAACCAAAATTGAAGCAAGAGAATGTGGTAGAGGAAGGTAAGGTTGAGGTAAGCCATGATAAACCAAACCCGGTAATTACAGAGTACTAACCTCGTGTGCCATACCCCAATGCGATAAAGAAAGACCACACAGAGGAACAATTCTGTAAATTTCTTAAACTTCCAAAGAAATTACATATTAACTTGTCGTTTCTTGAAGCTCTTTCGCAGATGCCAGATTCAAGGAAATTTTCAAAAGAGTTTTTGACAAACAAACGGAAGTTAGACGATACGTCGCATGTGGAGCTAAACGCAGTGTGCCTAGTAATTCTACGAAATAAACTACCACGTGAGCTCACATTTCGTGTAAGTGATGAAACGATCACTCTTCAGGTTCTTGACACGGCTAGGACATCGGGTATTAAAGGTGGAACCAATCACTTCAAAGTTGGGGACCAGGTACTGCCAGTTACAACTGACCCTCGAATAGCCGCTTCAAAGCTTAATACAAATGGTGCGATTCCTTTTACGGTACTTAAGGTCTTTCCATACAGAACGGTCGAGGTAACTCATTCTAATTTCGGCACTTTTAAGGTAAATATTACCCGACTCAAACCATATGTTGATAGAATTGGTAGTAAGAAAAAAAAGTTTCGACTCCGTGAACCACCATGGCCATACGAATAACAGGTAAGTCTATCTCAAGACTTTAAACAAGTGCTTCTCGGGAGGCAACCCGAGCACTAACCCCGTTAATTTTCATATTTTCAAATTTTAGCATCTAACTAAAAAAAAAAAAACTAACCAAATTTTTAGGCGCAGGTTTCCCTACCCACACGGCCTTGCACACGAGCGTGGCCGTGGCCGTGTGGAAACAGGACAAAACTTATCCCCCAAAAAAACACGGCCTGCGATAAAACACCACGGTCGTGCGATTCGGCCGTGGTCGAAACTGAGAAATCTACACGGGCGTGTGACACGCCCGTGGGACCTTTGAGTCCATTTATTCTTTTTCCTTTTTCTCTTATTTTCATTTTTTTAAATTTCTTTTCTTTTTCTTTCTCGTCTTTGATTTATATTATTATATTTCACTGGAGTATCCTCCCCACCTTCACCTCTCTCCAACTTTACCGTTTCTTTTCATTGACTCCATCCAAAATTCAGGAAGTTTCACTTCTCTCCCTATCTTATGATTTTATTAATATATTGCTATTATCTTTCTTTGTACATTGAGGACAATGTACATCTTAAGTGTGGGGGGTGAATTTTATCGTGAAAAGTGCCTAACTTTTTGCATTATTCTCAAATCCCTGAATTATGTCTTGTTCTTAAGTAAATTTTCTCATATTACGATTAGAATGAAATTTCCTTTGTTTTATGATTTTCATTGATATGTTTTGAATTAAGTCATAGTTAATTATGCAGTGATGATTTAAACTTTAGGAGACTAGAGAATCAAGCATGATAATTCTATTTTTCAGAATTAAAAATTTGTTAGGTTGTCTACCTGAATCTAATTATTACCTTGAAGTTTGAAATTTACAATGTTGATATCAAAAGCCCATAATTCTTGTGAGATCTTGAGCCTCTTAGAGCATACATTTTTCGTGCTCACTTTATTGATTATTAGTGTGTCAACATTGATTTGTTATTATAGAACTTGCTTCGATTATACATGTCGAGACCACACCTTTGATTTGATATACAGAGATGATAAAGGCACTTAGGTTTTAACCCACTTACTCCACTAAAAGCCTACCTTCACAATTAACCCTTAGTGAACCCCTTTTGAATCCTAACAACCCTTTTTATTGACTCACCCAGTAATATTAACCCAAAACCCACTTTGTATTTGTTAATCACCATTTCTCTTGACTACCCCTATATTGAGATTTGATTTGATCGGTTACTTAACTATTTTCTTTATTTCAGTTATTAAATTCTATCTTATTATTATTGTACTTGATTTGATTCAAAAAAAAAGAAAGAAGTATATTCATTTTTTCTTCTTTGTTATTGGAGCTTAAGCAGTTAATTTCATTATCTTTAGAAGAAGCTCATGTTATTAGTATTAAGTTTTTAATTGATGTAATTATTCAGTATTAGTTCGACTTTCTAGTTAGGTAATTTTTCAATTCAATCTCGATTCTAACCCTCTAGTTCAGCCTTTATCCACACCTTTAACCCGAGCCCCGTTACAACCCTTTTTAAAGACCTTTTAATTTGTGTATCATCTCATATTATAGTGGTGGAGATTTGATTTTCATGCAAGCCTATGGGATTAACTTTTCATGTTTGACTTATGAGTGCTTTTTCCTGAACCTTAAACACTTCGAGTGATTTGAGTGAATCTTTAGTGAGGATGTCAATTTTTGTCGATTTTGAATTAAAGGTAATTATTTAGGTAAGGGGAAACACCTATTTTTCGTACTATAAAAACTATGACTTTGATTGTCTGAATCTTTAGGAACATTTTGGTTAAATTATTAATGTATGAATTACCTATGGATTATGATGAAACATTATTGATGAAGGTTATGAATCGAGGAAATTCGATTTTAATTGTGAGTTGAGAATTTTGCTTGAGGACAAGCAAATGCTTAAGTGTGGGGGTATTTGATAAACCGTAATTTATACATATTTTAATCCCACATTTAGCATGCTTTTTGGATGATTTATCCTTTGAATTGTGGAATTTGATGCTCCTAATTCTTTAATTTCGTGTTTTATACTTAGGAGAGCATCGGAGGTCGAAAAGAACGAGAAACTGGCTGAAAACGGACCAAATGGGCCAAAGTAGGAAAACAACACGGCCTGGAGGTAGCCACACGGCCGTGCCCCTTTAGCAGGCTCGACCACGGCCTGAATTCGATTCACACGGGCGTGTTGCACGGACGTGTCCCTGCCATGACAAATAGGAATTTCAATCGGAATAGGGTACTTAGAGGCAAAGAAAGATATTCCAAAAGCCTATATAAACACCCTAAAGGCCAACCTTGAGGAGGGCGTTCAGCTAGGCCAAGGAGCCAAGCCAGAGAGGTCAGAATTGTGGGATTTACTCGAAGAAAGCCAATTGAGTCATCTCAAGAAGCCAAAATCATACTCAAGACGGAGGATCTCTCATTCAATTCCGTCAGGGGGTTTTAGGGTTTTCTTATGTTTTGTTTTATCTTTTCTTCTGAGATGTATTCTTTTATAATTATGAACTAAACCCCTCAGATACCTGAGGGGGATGAAACCTAAGACGGATCTTGTTATTGTTTTCTGAACTATATGATAAATACTTGATTTATTCTTAACTATGTGTTCTTAATTCTTGTTTTGGTATTTCAGGATATTGATTCAAGTATTGATGTGCTTAGGCAGTGGAGGAATATTCCCTGTTTAAGAGTAGATCTAGCATAGTTAAGCGAAGTTGATCGCAACCCTAGAGATAGGATGACGAAAATCTACCGAATTAGGGTCAAACCTAATATGGGAGTCCATAGATCGAGTTAATGCAATCCTAGGGGTTTTAATTAGAAAGAGATTTCAATTAATCAACCTAGGGTTAGACGTTAGTAGCCTCGAGAGAGGTATTAATATAAATTAGGGAATCCTACGGATCAAGTCAAGTGAATAAATCGTCTGGTTCAGAGTTAAATAACAAGTGAGGTCTAGGTGGATTCTCCCTTGGGTATCGTCTTAATCAATTGGTTTTTCCCACAAGTATTTTCCCCAATTCATTCTCTGTGTCTTAGCATCTTTAGCTTAGTAGTCAGTTAATTTTAGAATAAACAACAAATCCCTTAATCTTTAGGCTAAATAATAAAAAGAAAGTCAGTATTAGTACTTTTGGTTCCTTTAGGTTCGACAATCCGGTCTTGCCACTAAGCTATACTACAGTTCGATAGGTGCACTTGCCTCAATTGTGGTGATAGTTAGTTTCTAGGCTAGATCATTCATTATATAAATATTAAGACTATCGACACTTACGATCAACCGACCTTCACCCTCTTAGAGAAGTAATTGACAATCACGAAGATGAATTGGTGTCGACTAGATGCTTTTGACAAGATCATCCCCGTATCATCTATGCCCCACGTATAGGAAAAAATGGAGGAAGCACATAAGTCTTGTCTTCCTCAATTTGGCATTTTACGGCATAACTGATGCAATCTCCTTTTCATGGTAGACCAGCAGTACCCGAACCTTATAATCGGCCTGGCTATCGGAAAACTATTAGCATGTGCCTTTTCGAACACTCTACAGCATCCTCGCGCCTAGGCATATCTTGATGCGATCATGCAAAGACATATTTGAATTATTGGAATAACTCAATGACGTCTCGCTTTATTTCTGTGGTGGGCTAGGCTTCGATCTTCACTCCTTTCCTTGTCTCACAATGTCCACTGACCCTTTGTACGGTAGAGTCTATTTTCATCTTGTTTTACCATCCTTAACAAATCAAAAGATGAGTTACAATATCTGACATCTTCAAAATCCTCAGATCTTTTTAGACCTCTCACTTAAAAGGGAGTCCGTAACAGCATTGCTCATGTCTCGATATCTGGGTACCTATTGTAGGTACAAAGGCAAATTCCAAAGAATAAATGATTCTAAGAATGATTATTTATATGGTATGATTATGAATAAAGAATGAAAGAATATTCCAGAGAACAAAAGAATGTATAGTATGACATGGGAAGAATGAAAAAATATTTGCTCAAAAAAATGCATTTTATTGAAATAAAAATTCTGGACACAAGCCTATTTCACCAAAGGACTCTTATTGCCTCTAGGCTTAAAGCAACAAGCGTGTTTTGAATATTAATTTAGATTAACTCTAAAAATACAGGGATCTCTTCCACAATCCCATTGTTCAAAACACTCCCAAGTACATAAATGCAGAAGCTTGGAAAAGTTTATTTTCAGGTTCCCTCTTCGAATATGTCATTAATGTTCAGATTTTACAACATTCTTTTCGGGATTTAGACCTCTTCAAAAAAACCAACTCTTTGTTATCCATTAGACTTTGTACCAAAGCTTTGAATTCGGCACACTCCTGGACTTCATGGCCGTTTTCTGCGTAGAACTCACAGTAGCTCCTCATCCTTTTGGGTACCTCCTCCGAAGTCTGAATGATTAACCCCATGTCTATCATTTGTTTCAAAACCCATTTCAATGGGGTTTTTACTTTTGCAATATGCAACTTGATTTTTTTTCCGCGTTCTCGATTATCGCGTTCACCCCATTATCAGTATGATTGGGTAACGGATTTCCTACACCAGGCGCATCTTCGAACTTCACCATACCCATTTTGATGAGCCTTTCGACTAGCTTTTTGAAAGAGAAGCAATTCTCTATCGAGTGCCCCGTTATCCCCGTATGGTATTCACATTGAGTACTTGCATCGTACCATTTGGGGTATGGGGGTTGCAACGGTTTTAAGTAGACAGGGGATACAACGTGCGCATCAAATAGACTTTTGTATAGCTCCCGGTATGTCATTGGAATGGGAGTAAACTGGAGCTTCTCCGCGTTCTGCTTCGTGTTGGGCTCCTGCCTTGGTGAGGCCTGTTGGCCCGTGGCTACCGATCTCGGTTGATTGACAGTAATGGGTTTTGAATAACCCGAGCTCACATTACTCACTTCATTTTCTCTCTTCTTCGGAGCTGATCTTCTCGTGCTTTCCCCAGCCTCTATCTTTCCACACCTTATCGCATTTTCTATCATTTCACCAGACATCACTATGTCTGCGAAACTCTTAGTTGCACTCCCCAACATATGATTGATAAAAGGTGCTTTCAAGGTATTAATGAAAAGCATAGTTGTTTCTTTTTCCAACAGTGGCGGTTGGACCTGTGTAGCAACTTTCCTCCACCTCTGGGCATATTTCCTGAAACTTTCGCCCGACTTTTTCTCCATGTTTTGTAACGTGATCCTGTCAGGCGCTATATCTGTCACATGGCCATAATGCTTCATGAAGGCCTGTGCTAAATCCTTCCATGATTTGACTTGGGTACGACTCAACTAACTATACCATTTGGCCGCAGCCCCAGTCAAACTATCCTAGAAATAGTGAATCAACAACTGGTCGTTGCTGACATGACCCGTCATTCTCTGATAGAACATTGTAATATGGGCCTCAGGGCAGCTGGTCCCGTTGTATTTTTCGAACTCTGGCATCTTGAACTTTGGAGGGAGTACCAGATCTGGGACCAAACTCAACTTCTTAGCATCCACTTCGCATTGGTAACCAGCGCTTTCCAATGCTTTGAACTTCTCCTCCAACCATTTGCATCGATCTTCAAACTGTTTTGGGAGCTCCGCCCTTGCCTTTTCCCTTTCTGCTGTATCATCGAAGTCAGGGACCATTGGTTTTGCCAAATTATCTCTGGGGTTAGAGCTCGAGCCTGTTGGAAAGTTTACCAGTGCTGAAGTACCGGATTGATAATGGGGTTTGATATTAACGGACACTCTTGGTGGTTGTACTTGGGAATTTACCGGGGCAAAATCTTGAGGATAAGCAGAGTCTTCATTATCATCTCCGGTATCAACCATAGGGCTCTTTCCTTTATCAGGCCCTCCAGTCAACAACGTGTTAACTGGCTCATCATGCTTCTCTGGGATTCCAGCATTTGATCCCTCATATCCTGTTGGATCTTAGCCAACTGTTCTTGCATCTGAGTTTGCAATTGGTCCTACATCTCCTTCTGCATCTGCTCTAACCTTTCTAACCTTTGATCCATGGCTTTCGTTTTTCTTCGGGTGTAGTAGTGATGTTCCAGGGTAACTATAATACGATTTTTAATTAATAGGGTTCTTTTATGACATTTAATGCATATGATGCGATGGAATGCAAATGCATGAAATGCAATGCAAAGGAATGAATGCAAAAAGAAAGAGAGGCGTTGACTTTGAATTCAATTCCATTAGAAGAACTTTTCTAGAAAATAAATTTCTTTACATAAAACGGATTACATATGCGGCTTTATCCTCATAGTCCAGGTGAAGACACCAATCCTTTTCTTTGTATCCGGATATTATGGTCATGTCCCTTGAACTTTCTCAATAGATGCCTCTTCTAGCTCCTTGTTGCTTGATCCAGGTCGTGACTCTTCACTCACTTATCCTCCGTGATGCTTATAAGCTTTGTAACAGCCTGATTTAGGGCCTAGTCAGAATAGTGGTGCGAGACCACGAATCTGAGGTGAATTTAGGAGTTTTTAAGGTTCATGCCATGTTTGCATGTTAGTGTGAAAGTTTCATGAAGCAATTTTGCTAAATTGAAGTTGAATGGTCAAATAGGACCAAATTGCAAAAGTTGTAAAATGTGAGTTTCTAGAAGCATTTTGTATGAAATAGCTTTAGAATAGCAATTATAAGTCCTTAAATAGCAATTTGCCCAAATCATAATTTTTGGACAAAAATGGACATGAGTTAGTAATTTGTAAAATTTTAAAGAGAAGGGCATTTTGGTCATTTAGTAAATAAATGATTAAAATGGGAAAAGATGATAAAAATCTTATTCATCTTCTTCCCCCATGTGCTGAAAATTTGGGAGACTCTATAGCTAGGGTTCTTCAAATTTTTGAAGCTTGCAAGTAAGGCATCTTAGTCCCGTTTTTAATATTCTTCGTATTTTTGAAGTTCTCGCATATTGAATTAGCTATTTTTAGCTATAAAGTGAGCTAAGATGCATGTTCAAAAATCTAACCATGAATGGTATGCTTGTTAAAGGATGTTTTATGGAAGTTTATGAGAGTTTGATGTTAGATAAACATCTTTTTCTAAGTAAATTTCATGAAAAATGAGCATAGGGACTAGTTTGTAAAAGTTTTGAAATTAGTCATACCTATTAGAAATAATGAGAATTGATAATGGCTATGGTAGAGAAAATGAATCAGCTAAGCATGTAGTCTAAGAAAGTTGAATGAAAATTATTTTACGAGCCTTGAGGCAAAAGTGCAAATATGAGAAAGTATAGGGGCAAAATAGTAATTTTGCCCAAGTAAGAGTAAAGGGTCAATTTAGTCAATGTGAATATTAAATGATCTATTTATGACTATAGATCAAGAAAAATGAAGCCCGGATCGAAACCGAGGCAAGAACAAGGTCGAGGACTAAATTGCATACCTAGCTACATTTTGTATATTGAGGTAAGTTTGTATGATTTCTAAGCTTTATGATTTATATCATTGAATTGCTTAGTATAATGTACAATGTTATTATGAAAAATGTTTAATGTTATGTTAAACAAAGAAATTAATGAGATCAAGCATGAGAAAGCCCCGATTGAAGTTGAATAACTTAGGATACTCGATCTACCACATGAAACAAGAAAGTCCGTATAAGACCAAGCCGAGGCATGGCATCGGCAAGCAAGCAAGATATCATGTAAGTCCAAGGAAAGCTTGGCATTGAATAAGTTATCATGTAAGTCCAAGGCAAGCTTGGCATTGAATAAGTTATCATGTAAGTCCAAGGCAAGCTTGGCATTAAATAAGATATCATGTAAGTCCAAGGCAAGCTTGGCATTGAATAAGTTATCATGTAAGTCCAAGGCAAGCTTGGCATTGAACAAGTTATCATGTAAGACCAAGGCAAGCTTGGCATTGAAAAGTTATCAAGAGAAAGAGATCCCATATAAGTCCAAGTTAAGGCATGGCATTGGTGAGAACAAGAAAGACTTCGTATAAGTCCATGTTAAGTCATGGCCTCAAAATTTAGATGAGATTTAGTATCCTCGGTTATTCATATAAATTCATCGGGCAAACGAGTTAAGCTCCAAAGAGATAACGAGAAAGCTAAGTAAGTAAGGTTATTATCAAGTGAAAAAGAATATTATTCATGTTATGAATGATGAATTAGAAATTATGAGTATTATGTTCAAGTATGCTGATCAATGTGATCTAGTGATACGAGTACTTTGTTTGCCTATCAAGTATGAGACTAGTAAGTTTCATGAGCTATGTAAGAATCAAGTATGAGTAAGTAAGCTTTATATAGCTGAATTTATGATGCCATTGTTTATATCAAATGGTCTATATTAAGTAAGAATGTTGCTATGTGTATTATGCAAACTTACTAAGCTAAATTCTTATGTCTTTCATTCTTTCTTTCCATGTAGTCCCGCCAATCAAATATCAAGGATCACCGTCATCGGAGCTCGGAGCACACTATCAATCGCTATTTTGGTATAGCCAAGTTGTTTTATTAAGTATGGCATGTATAGGTAGCATTACATTTTGAGTAAATGTTTTAAGAAGAGCCAAAGTATAGGTTATTAAGTTTGTTATTCTTTTGTATATGGCTAAGTGATTGGCCAAGTGTGTATGTTTATAATTATCAATGAAGCATGTAGTATTATTCAAGATGATGTAGTATTGATTTGTGGAAATGAGTATGAATTGTATCTTAATTTCAGGATGGCAATTGGCTTGGTAAATAGCCTCTAAGTGCCCACACGGTTGGACACACGGGCGTGTGTCTAGGCCGTGCGTAAACTGCACCTTAGTCTTATAAGTAAGGATAGACCACGGATTAATCCTGTAACATCCCAAAATTGGGCCTAGTAGGATTGGGCCCAATGGGCCTTGAGTGTAGGAGTGTTTAAAATTTTGAGAACAAGAGAATGGCATTATTGCAAATTGGACTTATTAGTTAAGTGAATTTGGAAAGTTACGAGGTTTCTATGAAGTTCCGGGTTCAAGTTGGGCCTTAGTAAAATTTTGTGTTTAAGCCTAATAAGGAGAGATGGTAAGTAGCTTCAAGACTTATAGAAATAATTGAGTAATGTGCTTGCATAAATGAGCTATTGGTAAAGAGGTTATGGCATCAAGTGATGGACTTTGAGGGAAGAGGTTCAAATCCCATTGTGTGCAAACTTTAACTATTATTTTTGCACTCTTTCCTTAAGTGTCGGCCAAGCATGTAAATAAGGCAAGGTGGACTTTCTTTTTTGGCAAGATGGCTAAGGAAAATAGGAAAGGATGAATGTGAGGAAAGAAATCAAGAGAAAGGGGAAAGTAGGGGGAACATGTGGCCTTTTTCAAGGGATGTATTATGGAAAGGGTGGTTGGCAAAATTTTGACTATTAGGGACATGAATGTGGACGGTTTTGGGGCTAAAGGGGGTGATAGCCGAATTTTGCTAGGAGTTTTTGGCAAAGCTAGTGCTTGAGAGGTTGTTCTCTTTAGTTTTTTTTGTATCATTCTCTTTCTCTCCAAATTTCCTCTTCTCTTTGCCGAATTTTCAAGCCTTTAGTGTGCATTTTTGTTTCTTCTTTTCTTCCTTGTTGCCGAAAGTACCTAAGCCTTGGAGATCAAATTGTTCACTCGTTTTCCTTTAGAAAAATTGAACCCTTCATTTCTTCTTTATCATTCTTCTCATCCGTATTAACACTCACTCCTTTGATCAATCGATAAGTGGTTCTATTCAAACATTTTTTTATTTTTTCTTTCTCCTAGCCGAATATATGTCTTGGCATGGGATGGTCCTTTTAACCGAGACCATCATTTTATTCTACCCTCTCAAATGAGATTATTTTCTCTTTTTCGTAGTGTTTTAAGTGGGAGACCGTGTATTGTTCTAGCCCTAAGTCAAACGGTGGAAATTGGATCCAATATCGATAAGGTAAGGAGTTCTTCATGGATTATTTGAAATCGTTCTTTATTTGTTTAAAGGATAATAGTGGTTGTGACTAATCGATTATGTTTTAGGGACGAAATCACTCGATATATTCTACCTTCGAACATAGTGGTAAGTGATTCAAGTGTAAGTGATACGAAATCTTTTGGAAATCCGAGGCTAACTTTTGGTTGGTATTGTTCTAGGTCATCGACGAGTGGTTCTTTAGGAAATCAAAATCAGGTGTGTAATCCCGTACCTTTCGTATACATATCTGAAATGATGTGTAATCTCACACTTCTCTGAAAGTTTGTATGAAATATTCTGTGAATCGGTCAAAATACCGAAGAACACCAAAAACCGGCATCCGTGATCACTCGGGCGTGCGTATGATCGCAGTGGTAATCGTATTTTGTAATAAAATAGTTTCAGTTAGAAGCAGTGATGTGTTTTTGGAAAATCACAAAAAATAGGAGAAAGGGAATTAGAAAGTGAATAAGATATCGAATTAAAGCTTACTGTGTCTATTTTAATATGGAAGAAACAGAGAAGGAAAAGGATTTTTATATTCTAAGATATGTTAATTTGAGTGAGACTGGTTCTAAATGACTTCGTGGTTCCCTGATCTGTCTTGGAAAAATCATATAAAATTGTACAAAGTGAATTATAAGTTATAGTTTATATTTACAGATTACTTAGTAAGTCTATTTTCAATAGAAACAAGTGGGAGCAACATATGAAAACTGTACCGTGAGATATTTGAATTTTGGGTAAGAGAGGTCAGAATCGTTGGTCAGTGAAACAAGGGAAACTTCAAGGAATAAACTGTACTAAATGGTTAAGCCAAAAATTCTGGAAAAATTGTAGTAAGAAGATATATGAGTATAGTTTCAAGGGAAATTTACGGATTTAGATTTCGAGATTTCTAACTCAAGTTATAGTCAATTTAGTCAGTACGACGCGGATGGACAGTTTTAAATTGTTATGCCCAAATTAGTAGTTAAGTCTGGATTGCGAAATTACCGAATTACCCTTAGTGGGTAAATTACCGAATTACGAAATTGCCTTTACGGGCCGAATTATGGAAATGCCCTAAAGGGCTGAAATACGAAATTGCTTATGGGCCGCAAGGACATATTGAGTAATGGGCCAATCTGATATTTTGCTAAATGGGCCAATATGATATTTTGTTAAATGGGCCAATCTGATATTTTGATAAATGGGCCAATCTGATATTTTGATAAATGGGCCGATCTGATATTTTGCTATATGGGCCAATCTGATATTTTGCTAAATAGGCCAAATCTGATATTTTGCTTAATGGGCCTTTTGATTAATTGTTGTAATGGGCCATAATTTTGTAATAAATATCTGAATAAATTGTTGTGAATGGCTATGCATTATATACATGATTTGCATGGGATGAGATAATGATGAAGAGAAGTTCTGTAGCTCACTACATAATTCAGTGGCTCACCACAAATATGAAAAAATGCGATGCCATGTAAATTCTGTTAATCTAATGGCTTGTCCACAAATTTGATATAATCGGCTTAATGCCTATGTTTGGTGTGTTGGTGGGGTGGGTGACTAAAGCTCCCCACAGGTGTGCTGGTTGGTACGGGTGGTGTGTAGCGGATGGAAAACTAGGTTTGGTTTGGGAATTGCATATCATATGCATATTATATTTGATACATTATTGTTGTTGTAAATGGGCTTAGGCCCAAAATATTGCTAATTGGGTTTCGACCCAATGAATAACAGTAAGGGGATTTCACACTGAGTTCTTGTAACTCACCCCCCTTTCTTTTTAATCTCTGTAGGTAATGCTCCGTAATGAGGACTTGGGCCCATGGATGACTCGGTGGAGGCCATACTTGAAATGGTGTTTATTTTGAACTTTAGATTTCTATTTACACACTTTACTATTTTGGTTTTTATGATGTAATAAGGCCTCTGGAGTATTTATTTTTGCTTTATGTTGACGTACTTTAAATTTTGCTTGAATTGTTTTTAAATGGGAATTTTTCTAAAAACTTAAATAAAGATTTTCCAAAATTGTTTAACAAAAGTATTTCATAACAAACCTTTATAAATATTTTAACACGGAAGTTATTTTCTCGAATTATCAAACGATATTTTCAAAAGTCACAGTTTTAAAAGATTACTAGTTCGATTATCGATTTATCAAACAACCTCTCAAAATACTTGTATTTTATCTACGCTTCATAACGCTTTTCAAAATGCTTCGCAACTCTATTTATAAACGTCACATTTTCGTAAATTGTTTATTTCAAATATGCTTCCGCAAACGAAAAGGTTTTTAAAGATTATTATGTTTTCAAGTAGTTAACAATTGCTTAAGTGTTTTTGGTTTTAACAAAGAGGCTGTATTTCTCAAGCAAGTTTTTAATAATCGCAAAGATGGTTTTTACTTCCATGTGACACACCAGATTCGGGTCTAACTTCTAGGCCGGATTTGGGGTGTTACAAATCCCACGGCCGTGTGTTAAGGCCGTGCATGACACACGGTTAGAACATGGGCGTGTGCGCGGTCGTGTGAAATAAGTCAGTATATCAAGATGTAGTACACGGTCTAGGTCCACGGGCGCGCCAGGGCCGTGTGGAAATTGGCAGAATACTGAGTTTTTAGGCACGGTCTGAGGACATGGGCGTGTATGCCTATGCACATGCGTGTCTTATATTACACGGGCGTGTAACCCCTGTTTCAAAGAAAAGTTTTTCTATAAGGTTCCGAAAGTTTACCAGTACGAGTTTAAGGCCTCGTAGGCCCATAAAATGTACGAATTGTTTAAGAATGAGAAGTTTTAATTTCAGAACGAAATTTTATAGCCCGTAATGTCATGATTAAGTAAGTTCAAGCATAGTAATGTCTCGTATCTGGTCTGAGCCTCGGACTCGGGTATGGGGTGTTACAAGCTTCTTTAAGAAAACCGAGACGTGATGACTCTCGAATAATCCTGGTTGGCTTGAATCCCCGGGCAACGAGGCAAAGTCATATACTATCAATCTTTTCTCGTTGTGTTCACTTGGACTATATTTGGACGAGCATATTATAACCCACTTTATCAAGAAATCTATTTTCCTATGACAAACTATTCTATTTAGCAATCAAATATGAATCAACACCTCCTTTCTATGATGATGAAATGCAATGTAGTCATAAACAAAAGAAAACACGTTAGTATCACATACAGATGATAAAAATCAAACACCTATCCAGGTGACTGTTAGGGTTCAACATAATTCTACCTAAAGCGGGCTCCTAAGGATCACTATATGTGGCTTAGTTCTAAAGGAAAAGGGTACCTGAACCAGCAGATTCCTCAATCCTCACCCATTATAGGCTCGTATGGATCGAGTTCAGTTCAGGGGAATACATTTCCTTATGGCCATGCGGAGGTGAAAACCTCACGAAGACATAGGTACGGATGTATCCCGGAAGCAGTCCACTAGCCCGTGCCGAGGTGAAAACCTCACGAAAGCATAGTTTCTCACTCCCACTTAAAAGGTGTGACCACAACGATCATGCAATATGATGCGGGAATATCCTACGAGACTCAAACCACAACAAACATATGACACGACACAAACTCATGCGATGAGAGAATCAAAATCAAATTTTAATTTTCGATAAAAGGACAAAAAATAATCAATCCTACGACTTGACTCTCTTATTTGTCCCCAGTGGAGTCGCTAAGCTGTCGAAACCATTTTTTATGTTTAGAAAACGAGGTCGACTTTAAAAATGAAAATGTAGTCCCCACCAATCATTTTTGAGGTGTGGTCGGGTCACCTTGATATTTATCGTTAAAATATTTTGATTTATTAAAACGATAGTTTTGGTCTACGATGTTTAGAAAAACGGGTTCGGGAGTCGATTACGCACGAGGAAGGATTAGCACCCTCGTGACGCCCAAAATTGATACCGATTTGATTAATTAATGTCCTAATGTCGAAAATTTGAAAAGATTTTAAAATACAATTCCTTTTAAATAATGTTTGTATAACCCGTTTTGGAATATTAAGACTCTTTTGTTCCAAAAGGATAAAATATCACATCCAGTATGTTTGGGTGCGACATTTTAACCCCCGAAACTAAGATCATCCCTTAATTTCCCAAAACCCGAAATTAAAAGGATATTTAGTTATTTGGACAAACGAAAAACCGAAACCTAACACGTTAGGGCACAATTTCTCGAACTTCCAAACACGAAACATTGCCTTGTTTTCTGAAATCCTTATCCCGAGATAACAAAACGTCATATCCAGTGAGTTAGGACACGACAATTTTGAATTCTCGAGAGTAAGTTTTTATTTAACTTTTAAAAAGAAAGTAATAGGTTCTTTAGACTCGAAGAGAAAAATCGAAACCCAGTAAGTTAGGGTACGATTTCTTTCGAACCTTAGAACGATGAGTATTTGCTTATTTTGAAAATGAAAATTTTAACGCATCGGGTAATATGTGATTTGATTGTAGTAAAATGGAAGATGGGGTATAATACACATGCATAATAGAATAAGACAAGGATAACAATGTAACTAAAAATGGAGGCAAAACAAAATATAATAAAATTTAACACTAACCATCTATATGAAATACTAAGAAAAAGAGCAAATAAATAAAATGACATAATAACAAGAAAGCTAATGGTAAACCCATACCAATAAATACTATGTGATAATTTAAAAGGTAATAAAATAATAGTAAAAAAATACAACAATAATAATAGAACATCAATAAACAAATAATAATAGTAAAAAATAAAAATAAAAATAGCAATAATGATGTTGATAATAAAAATAATAATAATAAATATAATTATAGTAATAATATATATATATATAAATAATGGTAATAATATAAATAATAATGAATATGATAATAATAAAGTTAATTATAAGGAAAATAAAAAAAATAATGGTAGTGAAAATATAAATAATAACACTAGTAATAAAAGTACTAATAATAATAAATACAATGAAAATAATAATATTAAAAATAAATAACAGTAATGAGATAATGACAACAATAGCAAAAATAAAAAAAAAGAAAAAAAGGACTAAATTAAACTTAAAAATAAAATTTCGGGGTAAATTGAGAATAAAAAGAGAGAGGGGGGATCAAATCGCAATGCACGAATGAAATGGAGGGACCGGAACGGTAAATATCCCTTCCCTCCAAAACGCGTCACTTTGTGCGGGACTAAATTGGAACCATAGGAAAATTACAGGGCAAAATTGAAAAAATAAAAAAAATTGTATTAAAAGATATGAAAATGCGGAAGGACCCATAGCGCAATTATCCCATCAAAGGGAAACGCGCGGATCCTCAGGTAGGCGGGTCGGGTCGATCCGTTTCGTACCAATACGATGTCGTTTTGGTATCTTTGCACACTAACTCAAAACGGCGTCGTTTTATGTTCCTATATAAGTCAAATTTCTTTACAAAAAAAAAAATCATTTCACCCTTCAAAAAAAAAAAAAAAAACCAAAAACACTTCCCCCTTCTCTCAACTCAGGCGATTTCCTACTTGGCTTGGCGAGCTCACACACACACACACCGTCGAGAGACCGAAAAAAGCAGTATTTTTTCCCTTTTTTTTATATTTCCTTTTAAAACTTTTAGGTATTTAAAAAAAGGAAAGAAATCCTAAAAAAATAGACTCGAAAATAAAAGAGAAAAAGAAAATCGAAACCTTTCTTTTTGCTGATTTTTTTATTCCTTGTATTTGTATTCGTGAAAAAACCAAAGGTCCGTCCCCTTTTACATTGTTTTATTTCGGCTTTTATAGCCTTTTAGGAAAAAACAACTACAACCAACTCTGGATTTGTTTGTTATGCTGTTTCTGTTTCCTTCTTTTCTGCAGTTAGGCGACGTGGAACGGACGTGGCTCGGTGGTGGGGGCGCGCGCGATGCGGAGGCTGCTGGCAGCGCAAGGGTTGCTGCTAGGGTTTCTAAAAAAAATTTAGGTTGTAATAGCTATTGGGCTTTTGGGTTTGGGCCTTTATGGGTTTTAATTTGTATTTGGGTTAAAATGTAAAATCTGGTATTTAATTGGGTTTGTCTTTTGGGGCTGTAATTTTGGACTGGTTTATTGGGCTCCGGGATAAAAAATTGGGCCCTACATACATATCATACTAGAAAAATTTATGCTTAATTGAATAATCAGTCCTCAAACTATATCACTTTTTTGTGTCAGGTACTTAATTTTTTTTTTTTTGGGTTGAATTAGACATTTAAACTATGATTTCGTGACAATTACAGGTCCAACCGCTACCCTCCATTAAATTTTTTTTTTGGAACCATTGTAACATGTGATACTTTATTTATTTATTTTTATTTTTTTTCCACGCTTTTCTCTTTTTTTTTTTTTAACAACTCCAACCTCATCATCAAGAAAAATTATTAAGTAGATCCTTTTTACTATATAAATATGGTTCCTCTCAATAATATTACATCACCCAAGTTTTTTTACTCATGAACAATTCTTTTCATTCTCACCCACATTCATTCTCATTTCTATCTATTTCGTCCCTTCTTCTCCCTCCACTAGTAATCACCATCAATTTTTTTTTAATAATCTTTTTTGTTGAGTAATGAAAGAATTTTAAAAAAATTATATATTTTTTTTATATAAGTCAACCAATTTTTCTTAAAGAAACACTAACTTTTGTTTTAGGTTGGTTCATTAGAAAGACAACATTGTTATTATTTGTTTTTTCATGAAAGTGAGTTGAGTTTTTGATCGCATGTGCGCATACGCAAAAAATAAACAATTTTATAAAACGATTTAAAAGTGTGGTTTTAATTGTAAGTGTACAATGTCAATTGTCATATTTGTAATGTCAATGGAACACTAGATGATTCCAAGGATCGAACCCAAAAGGATTGCCAAATTGGTAAATGTGTTATCAAGTTAATTACAGGTTAAACAATTACTAATCTAATTGAGTTGGAAATTATTAATGCAAATTTAGTTACAAATTGTTTATAAACTAAATTTAAATTAACAAATAAAAATACCAACCTTTTTATTAGAAAATATGCAAATGGATTGAAATGATGGTTAAATGAGTCATGGATTATAACTAAGCTAATACACCTATGATGATCATATTGTTTGTCACTCTTCATTAAGGATCTCCTCTCAGTCTCATCCTAGACTAAAAGATACCACCTAGGTTCTCCTCCCGGTCTCATGTAAGTATATATATCTTCTCTCGGTCTCACTATTCAACACAAGCATATCAAAGTCTTACACGATAGAGTCTCCTCTCAATCTCGTCTATCTAAATCTTCCACTAGAGGCATCAATTTTAGTGTAATATGAAACTTAATGCACTTGAACAAACAACCGATCAAAACATAGATAATAACTTAGCTAAGTAACCCATTCATAAATTAACCAATAAAACAATTCAACACATAATTAAACTCAAATTCCACACAAGCATTTTACATACACATAGTAAGCATAAAAGATAAAAGATAAGGGTTGCGAAAATGCTCATTAATAGATAAACATCCGATGAAGTGTGAACATTTAATACATCTCCATCCACAATGTTCCGAAAAAAACAAAGAAATAAAAATACAACAAAAATAAAAAGAAAAGAAAAAGAAAGAAAAAAAAGAAAGGAAAAAGAAAAGAAAGCCTAAACTAAAAGCTATGAAACTAAGGACAATGTTTTTCAGCCAACAAAACTCTGACTTCAAATGGTATAAAGTAGTATTTATAGCAGACTAACATTTAACCTAACATTGATCATTATCCCTAAAATAAAAAAATAAAATTAAGCTTGTTTGAACATAAAATTACCCCTACAGTTTTCACTAATCAGGTAGTGGTATTGCGATACCCACAATAGTATTGAATTGGGGGGTCTTGAGGTGTCTTGGTATAGCGATAGCCATGTTCGATATTGTGATACCAGTGGAGATGACCTCACTTCTCTTTATTTCAACACTGTTAAGGGTATCATGACTTTCATACTTCGATATCGTGATACCCCCTTTCAGGGTGATATTTTCTTCAAGTTCGAGCCATTATTGACTCCTTACACCACTTAATCATATTGTTAGGTTCTCCATGCCACGATTGACCAATTTGGGTCTCAAAAGAGCATAAAACTCACAAATTTTTTTTATTAACAACAAAAACTAAAAATCAAAAAAATTAAATAAAAGACACCTAAATTGCTTGAGAATAAGCTCTTTAAGTGTAATGGAGAGCATAATTTGATGTATCAAATTATGACAGATCAATTTTAGATTTTAACTTGAAGCCATTCTTGTTAGAACTTCATTTGCTCTTTATATAGTTCAATATTTAGATGAGTGTTCATACATATGTTTGAACACGAGTTCGAACAGAATACAAGCAGAAAGCAAATAAGAGAAGGAGAGCAATAGACACACAAACTTTTTTAATGTAGTTTAAAAATAATCCTACAATGTGGAGTCTTGCTCAGTGAGTGATTTATTTAACAATCGATCCCGGTAACATATTGGCTAAAGCCGAATATACCCTTATACAAGAAGTAATTGCAACCCTAATAGATAATCCTAACTTGTTACAATCACTCACCCAAATAACCTCACTTACAACTATTTGAAAAATTGTTTTGGAAAACACAGTAGAAAATAGGTTTAAAGGAAAACCAGATTTTTAATTTTTTTTTCCAAAAATAAGAACTTAGTTGTGTTATCTTAAGTAATAAACACTTAATCAAAACCGTACCTTTATGATTCGTCTAGGATGAATGCTTCGACCGAGTAGTCTTCTCCATTATCCTCAAGCTCATGTTTGTCGAGTGTGGGTTCGTTTCGAATCAAATTTTTTTTCAAAAAATTACCAGTGAGGCAATTTTGTAATTTCTCTAAACTTCTAAGGTCAAGTTGTAAACAACAAGAATATCTCTAGAAATTTTCTAAAATAATTTCTTCAGAGAATTTTCTCTCTACAACTTTTCTTGAATTCAAGTGTATGAGAATAATAACCTACGCTCTTTTTATATAGGGAGAGTTTAGAGAGAGTTCAACTAGGATTAGAATTAATCACATTAATATTAAATTAATAAAATATTATCTAGTTAAATATTAAATTAAATTTAATACCTCATATTAATATTAAATTATTAAAATACTATCTAGATAAATATTAAATTAAATTTAATATCTCATATTAATATCTAGGTAAATATTAAATTCATCGAAACAATATTATCTTTGAAAAAGTTAATTTGAAATCAAGTTACCCGGTAAAGTCCCACAAGGAGTCTAATTTTTCCACTACTCTACCACCAAAGAACCACCATCGCCGACCATCCACTGGCTATCAAATTGCCATTGTTGCAGTTGTCGTGCCGCACGGTGCCACTTCTCCCCGACACCCTGAACCATTGCCATTTTACCTAAATGGGCGGCTCGCGCCTCGGTCCAAGCCGGATGATGACCCGGCCGTCCGGGCCCAAATGCATCGGTTGGACCGTCGACCCAGTTTCATACATAGGGCTAAGTTTAACCAGTTTTTGGGTTTTGATCTTAGGTTTTGGTTTTTGGGTTCAATTTTCAATCTCAAGTCCAATTTTCAAGTTCAGTTACCCATTGGGCCAATTGTCTAACTTGAAAATTAATTTCCAAAAATATCATATTTATTTTAATTAATTTGATTAATTTAATTTTACTTGATCACAATTAATTTTCCCAAAAATCACTGATATTTTCCAAATTAATTTTTCAAGAAAACTCTTTAATCAAATTCTCAAGTTGAACAATTCTCACAACTACCTAATTTAATTCCACATCGAATAAATCGATTTAATTAAATTATTTCTAAAGTCATATAATTTTATTCTAATTCAACTACAGTCCGCTCAAGCTTTTGTTGAGTTAGCGAAGGGACCAATCAGACATATACAATTAGGCTTAAGTAATCACAGTTATGTCTAAAAGCATCGATCGGATAATTCGCAATTTACTTAATCATGGAGTCAGTCTACAAGAAGTATCATGATTGAAAACTCCTTATGCATACCCTTTACGAAAGCAAATTATCCAACTACCTTGTCCAATGACCTCGCCATGTATGTGTTACCCTCATATGATATCATTGATTCTTTTTAGTTAAATCCGTTCACTCAAAACAATCCTATTTTATCTCATTGTCACCACTGTATCTTCTTAATGATTAATATGATCACTGTCAACTAATGACTGTGATAAATTACTCGTTCGAGAACAAGCAATCCGTGATCACGTTCCATATTTATCAATCCACACAATGCCAATGAAAGGATATCGCTAACTCTTTAATCGAGCTATGAATTCCATTTTTGCTATTAAAGTCATGTTATACACAAGTCATGTATCCAACATACTAGCTATCGACTCGATCATCTTTAGAGCATATGCCTCCACTTATATAAAAATAAATGATTTACATATGCATGGTCAGTGACTAACTCAAGATTTAGGTAAGCCACACCATGAACGTCTGTAACATCCCGCCTAACGAAGTCCTAGGGTTCAAATACTGTTTATCGAAGTATGGTGTTTAGAGCAAGTTCTAAGTGGGTAAGGTATTAATTGTGACTAAGTATGTAACACCCCTAACCCATATCCGTCACCGGAATAGAGTTAAGGAGCATTACCGGAGTTTACAGAACAAATACAATTAATTCATGTCAATTACTATTCATACCAGAAATCAATCCTAGTTAATCATATTGTCCCTTAAATGGACCCTCGAGGCCCAATTTATGCATTTGAAACAAGTCGGGACTAAATCGAGAACTCAGAGAATTTTTCGCGAAATTTCAAAATTTTTCTTAGGTGCAAGGGACACACGCCCGTGTGGTCAAGCCGTGTGGCTCACATGGCCAAGTGACACGCCCATGTCTTAGGCCGTGTGGGCATTCAGTGTGAGGCACGTGGCCATGTCCCAGCCTGTGTTCAAATTAGGGTAGCTACTGACTTGGATCACATGGCCAGCCACACGCCCGTGTGCTAGGCCGTGTGGACTATTTAATTTCTGAAAATTAGGTCCAGGATTCACACGGCCAAGACACACGCTCATGTATTGGGCCGTGTGTTTCACACGGCTGAGACACACGCCCGTGTCTCTACTTGTGTGACCAATTCTGAGCATTCTATTTCTAAATTTTTAAGATGCAAGGGACACACGACCAAACCACACGCTCGTGCGCATGGCTGTTTGTCACACACGGTTGAGGCACACGTCCGTGTGTCTACCTGTGTGGATGAAAACAAGGTCATTTCCAAGCCTTTTTTCTCACCCAAATTTTGCCTTGTACCTACATTAATACTTGCATATATATACCAACCAATTCAAGATGTTAAAACCAAACCAACATTAACATTATAATTGATATATCATCACATGTATTCAAACTTACCTTTTAAAAGACATATATGTTTATCATAATTCAATCTAACCATACCAAGCACACATATATTAACCATATTATAACCTCAAGTATATATTCACTAAATATACCATTACTAGCCATTCCAATGGCTAGATTACAAACAACCATTTATATGCCAACATTGGCCAAGTTAGCCTATACATGCCATTAATACACGCCATTATACCAAAATAAGTTTACTATTTATACCAAAACGTGCTAAAGGATAGTGTGATGATGTTCTGACCTATTCCAACCTTTACGAGCTTCCAAGCACTATAAAATAAAGAAAAGAAAACCGAGTAAGCATTTCAAATGCTTAGTAAGTTCGTATAATAAGAATTTAACTTACCAATCATGTACATTCAAAATAAGTATACAAACATGCATCCAAATCATTATGGCCATTTGCCTAAACACATATGATCTTAAGAAACTTGTTAGTCATGTATATCATGTAAACATCAAAAATCAAAGATGATCTCATCATGTAATAACTTTCATAAACATGTGGTTTTCAAATCACATTTCCAAATAACATGTGCATTTCTATAATAATTCATCTTAAGTTCACTTCAACCATGTCAAAACTATTCCCGTTGAATTTATTTGAAATATCAATGGATACACATGTAGTACACTCAAAGTGTACAAAACTGTAAACCGTCAACTCATATTCAGGGGTACCCGATTAGGGCACATAATCAAGAAACACTCTCTTGAGCCATATAACAGGATGCTCATGTGAGCCATGTAACAGAAAGCTTATCCGAGCTAAATTAGGAAACTCATAAGAGTTTAGAACATGAAGCTCATTGAGCTTAACAGGTAACTCCGAAGAGTTATTAATGGAGAGCTCCGTATAGCCATATAACAGGATGTTCAAGCGAGCCATATCAGGAAACTCACAAAGAGTTTATACTAGGACGCTCATAAAGAGCTGTGTTTGTGTCCGCAATATATGCAGGATCACAACTGATCATATAACAGGATGCTCACAAATAGTTGCGGTAGTTCGCAACACATGCAAAATCACTACCAATCAAGATGCTCGCAGGAACCATATAACAAGAAACTCGAAAGGGCTTATAACAGGATGCTCTTTCAAGTTATGGTGTGTTTGCAACATATGCAAGACCACAACCAATCGGGAAATCCTATATCCATCGAATTCCATTATTCAAACGGGATTTAATATTTATCGGGCTTTGTCGGATATGTAACCAATTTCATATATTTGACATTTATACAATTCAAATACACAACATTCAATTCAAGCATATAAATATACACAATTTAGTTACACGAACTTACCTCGTCACTTGTTTGTATACAGAAATCTACTAATCCGATACTTTTTATTTTCCTCGATCCAACTCAGTATTAGGTCTTTCCGGATCCAATTAGGCTTGCTTGATTTTTTTCTCTTTCCTAGGGTTTCTATAGAATTTGGGGATGAAGATGATATAAAATGATGATATTAAACATTTATTTTATTTATCATCTTTTATTTATTTCAATTTCCAATTTAGTCCTTTTTCTTTTTCTAAATTTCCATAGATGAATCATCAAAAACATCTACTAACTTTTCTTAATGGTCTAGTTACCATATAAGGACATCAAGTTTTGAATTCCATAGCTATTTGATACTTATAGCTACTAGAACTCAAATTTTGCATTTTATGCAATTTGGTCCTTTCTATAATTAAACATGAAATCGGTAAAATTTTCTTATCAAAATTTTCATACGTCTTTCCTATCATAATGCAGACCATGCAATATTATTAATATAAATTTTCTTTCTGTCTCGGATTTGTGTTCTCGAAACCATTGTTCCGATTTCACTGAAAACAGGCTGTTACAACTCTCCCCCTTAAAAAATTTTCGTCCTCGAAAATCTTACCAGTAAAGAGGTTCAGGTATTGTTTTCTCATGGTATCTTCTGGTTCCCAGGTAGCTTCTTCAATCCCATATTGTTGCCAAAGGAATTTCACTAGAACTACCTTTTTATTTCTTAATTCTCTTGTCTCTCGTGCCAGAATTTTAATCGGTTCTTCGCTGTAAGTCATATCAGGCTGAATCTCAACTTCTGTCGGAGAAATAACATGTGAAGGATCTAAACGATACCGTTGCAACATAGACACATGAAAATTATTATGAATTCTGTCAAGCTCTGGTGGTAATGCCAATCGATATGCAACTGGTCCAATTCTTTCAATAACTTCATATGGTCCAATGAACCGTTGACTCAGTTTTCCTTTACGGCCAAACCGAAGAACTTTCTTCCAAGGTGATACTTTCAAGAATACCTTGTCTTTGACTTGAAATTCTATTCCTTTTTGTTTAAGATTGGAATAAGACTTTTGACGATCAGAGGTCGCCTTTAAACTATCCCGAATCACTTTCACCTTTTCTTTAGTTTCATGAATCAAATCAACTCCATGTATCTTTTTCTCACTGAGTTCCATCCAGTACAATGGAGTTCTACATTTACGACCATACAGAGCCTCATACGAAGCCATTTTAATGCTAGTATGATAACTATTATTGTATGCAAATTCAACTAAAGGCATGTATTTTTCCCAATTACCTTCAAATTCCAACACACAACATCGAAGCATATATTCTAAAATATGTATCACAAGTTCGGGTTGTCCATCAGTCTGAGGATGGAAAGCGGTGCTGAAATGTAACTGTGTACCCAGAGCTTTTTGTAATTTATTCCAAAATCGGGATGTGAACCGATAATCTCTATTAGAAATAATAGAAACCAGCACCCCGTGTAATCTAACAATCTCAGAAACATATAATTCTACTAACCTATCCCGAGTGAAATCCATCGTACTGGAATAAAGTGTGCAGACTTTGTTAACCGATCAACGATTACCCAAATGGCATCTTTCTTTTTCGAAGATAGGGGTAACCTTGATGCAAAATCCATAGTAACTTGATAAACCGCAATAGTAACATATTTTAAGCCCACATTTAGCATGCTTTTGGATGATTTAAGCCTTGAATTATGTAATTTGGTGCTCTTAATCCTTTGTTTTCATGTTTTATACTCAGGAAAGCACCGGAGAATGAAAAGAACGAGAAACGGGCTTAAAACGGGTCAAATGGGCCAAAGAAAGAAATCGACACGGCCTAGGCCCAAGCAACACGGCCGTGCCTCCCTAATCAGACCCGAACACGGCCTGGCCACGATTCACATGGGCGTGTGCCAAGGGCGTGTCCCTGCCGTGGAGAAGAGGAATGTCACTCGAATTAGGATACTTAGGGGTAAAGAAACACATTCCAAAAGCCTATATAAACACCCTAGAGGCCAACTTTCAGGGGCGTCCAGCTAGGCCAAGGAGCCGAGCCAGAAAGGGCAGATTTGTGGGAATTTACTTGAAGAAAGCCAGTTGATTCATCTCAAGAAGCCGAAATTATACTCAAGACGGAGGATCTCTCTTTAATTCCTTCAGGGGGTTTTAGGGTTTTTCTTATGTTTTGTTTTATCTTTTCTTCTGAGATGTTTTCTTTTATCATTATGAACTAAACCCTTAGATACCTGAGGGGGATGAAACCTAAGACGAATCTTGTTATTTTTTTTCTGAACTATATGATAAATACTTGATTTGTTCTTAATTATGTGTTCTTAATTCTTGTTTTGATATTTCAGGATATTGATTCAAGTACTGATGTGCTTAGGCAGAGGAGGAATAGACCTGCCTAAGAGTAGATCTAGCATAATTAAGCGGAGTTGATCGCAACCCTAGAGATAGGATGACGAAAATCTACCTGGATTAGGGTCAAACCTAATATGGGAGTCCATAGATCGAGTTAATGCAATTCTAGGGTTTTAATTGAAAGAGATTTCAATTAATCAACCTAGGTTAGACGTTAGTAGCCTCTCGAGAGAGGTATTAATATAAATTAGGGAATCCTACGGATCAAGTCAAGTGAATAAATCATCTGGTTCAGAGTTAAATAACAAGTGAAGTCTAGGTGAATTCTTCCTCGGGTATTGTCTTAATCAATTGGTTTTCCCACAAGTATTTCCCCAATTTCGTTCTCTTTGTCTTGGCATCTTTAGCTTATTAGTCAGTTAATTTTAGATTAAAACAATTCACTTCAATTTTAAGGCTAAATAATAAAAAGAAAGTTAGTATTAGTACTTTTGGTTCCTTTGGGTTTGACAATCCGGTCTTGCCTTAACTATACTACTGTTCGATAGGTGCGCTTGCCTCAAATCGTTGTCATAGTTAGTTTCCAGGTTTGATCATTCTCTTTTTATAAATTTTAAAACTTTGACAAATCATACAGCGATCATAACTCTTTCCATTTCCATTCCGGTATCGTAACTGGCTGTAATAATCCCGAAGGTACCTGGTGTTCAGCTTTAACTTGCTGACATATCAAACACTTTAGACACAAATTCAGAAATATCGCGTTTTATTCCCGGCCACCAGTACATCTTTTTCAAATTATTGTACATTTTGTTACTTCCCAGATGAACAGACATAGTACCATTATGAGCTTTGTTCAAAATCTTCTGTACAAGTTCTGAATTCCTCGGAAAATCTTCTGTACAAGTTCTGAATTCCTCGGTACACATATTCTGCCTCTGAATAATAGACAATCATCGGACCCAATCTGAAATTCTGAATCAGAATTCAACTCACACTGTATCCGTTTAGCTCGTAATTCATTATCATTTTTTTGAGCTTCAGAAATCTGTTGCAGAAACGTCGGTCTAGCTTTTAACTCAGCTATGATTGAACCATCATCAGATAAGGACAATCGGGTATTCATTTATCGCAAAGCAAACAGGGATTTTCTGCTCAGAGCATCTGCAACCACATTGGCTTTTCCCGGATGATAATCAATGACTAGATCATAATCTTTTAATAGTTCAAGCCACATGCGCTGTCTCAGATTCAAATCCTTTTGCGATATCAAATAGTTTAAACTTTTATGATTAGTAAATATATGACATTTTTCACCAAACAAGTAATTTTGCCAAATTTTCAATGCAAACACTATAGCTGCCAACTCTAAATCATGTATCAGGTAATTCTTTTCATGTGGTTTTAGCTGTCTAGAAGCATAGGCTATTGCTTTACCTTCTTGCATCAAAACACAACCTAAACCATTCAATGATGCATCACTGTAAATCAAAAATTCCTTACCCGATTCAGGCTGAACTAACACGGGTGCTTCAGTTAACAAGGCTTTCAACCTGTCAAAACTCTGTTGGCATTTATCAGTCCATTCAAATTTCACATCCTTCTACAATAAACGGGTCATCGAAGAGGCTATCATCGAGAAACCTTGTACAAATCTCCGATAGAAACCGGCTAATCCCAGAAAACTTCTGACTTTAGACACATTTTTCGATGGCTTCCAATTAACAATTGCTTATATTTTATTCGGGTCAACTTTGATGCCTTCGGCAGATACTATATGTCTAAGAAAACCAACTTACCGAAGCCAAAATTCACATTTACTGAATTTGGCATACAGTTGTTTTTCACACAGGGTTTGTAACACAATTCTCAAATGATCAGCATGCTCATTTTCATCTCGAGAATATACCAGGATATCATCAATAAATACCACCACAAATTTGTCTAAATATGGTCTAAAAATTTTATTCATCAGATCCATAAATACTACAGGTGCATTAGTCAAACCGAATGACATCACAAGAAACTCATAGTGCCCGTGTCTGGTTCTGAAGGCTATCTTCGGTACATCTGAGTCTTTCACTCGTAACTGATAATAGCCAGAACGAAGATCAATCTTTGAAAATACAGTGGTACCTTTTAACTGATCAAACAAGTCATCAATACGAGGCAATGGATACTTGTTTTTGATTGTAACCTTATTGACCTGTCTATAATCAATACATAACCTCAACGATCCATCTTTCTTTTTAACAAATAAAACTGGTGCACCCCAAGGTGATGAACTGGGTCGAGGAAAACCTCTGTCTGTTAGTTCTTGCAACTGCATTTTCAACTCCTTTAATTCAGTAGAAGCCATTCTATAGGGTGCTATGGATATCGGTGTTGTCCCTGGAACAAGACCTATAGAAAATTCTACCTCTCTAACAGGTGGTAAACTAGGTAATTCTTCCGGAAACACATCAGGAAATTCACAAACAACCGGCACTGACTTAATCTTCGATTCAGACACTTTAGTGTCCAACACATATGCAAGATAAACATCATACCCTTTTCTGACATATTTCTGTACTGATATAGCTGAGATTACATTGGACAACCCATCCAGTTTATCAGATTCAATACGAAGTAATTCACCATTCTGACATTTTAACACAATGTACTTCTGTTTACAATTTACCACTGCATCATGTTGAGTTAACCAGTCCATACCTAGAATTACATCAAATTCATCAAATGGTAACAACATTAAATCAGCCAAGAAATAATAACCCCGTACCATTAACGGACAATTTTTACAAACTTTATCCACCATCACATACTGGCCTAGGGGATTTGAAACTTTAACCACAAATTCAGTGGATTCGATAGGTAAATTTTTAACAGACACTAAATTCGTGCATATGTATGAATGTGTTGAACCAGGATCAATTAAAGCAGTAATATCAGTATCAAGAAGAGAAAATGTACGAATAATAACATCAGGTGCAGAAGCATCCTCACGTGCACGTATAGCATATGTTCTGGCTGGTGCTCGTACTTCAGATTTAACAGTTGAATCTTTTGTAACACCTCAGCTACCACTGACATTACCAGGATGACGTGGTGGTCTACCTATAGAGTCGGGGTTACTTGGCTTCGAAGTCTGAACAGTATCTTTTTCAAGTCTTTCTGGACAATATTTAAGATAGTGGTCGAGAGAACCACATCTAAAATAGGCTCTGCCTATCATACGACACTCCCCAAAATGAAATTTATTACAATGTTTACATCTAGGTTTGGGACTACAAACACTTCCAGCACTTGCTACTGATGGAGACGGAGATCTCAGATTAGAACGTTGAGAGTCTCGGTCTTTTCCAGAATACCCAACAGATGAGACAGAACGATCATGATATTTCTTTGATTTCTTTGAAGCCGACAATTGTGATTTTCCCATAAATCTTTTACTCAAAGTTCAGGCTTCCATCTCTGCTTGCCTCTTTTCTTTATTTACTTCTTCAGCTTTATGTGCTCGGTCGGCCAGTACAACAAATTCTTTTAATTCCAAAATCCCAACTAACAACTTGATGCCTTCATTTAATCCCTTTTCAAACCGTTTACACATAACAACTTCGGTCAGGATACATTCTCTAGCATATTTTCTTAACCGAACAAATTCCTGCTTGTAACAGCCCTTACCCGTATCTGACACCGAAATAGGGTACGAGGCATTATCGGAACACATACACTTGTAAACGTATTAAACCGAGTCATAAAATTTCATCCAAATTAAAACTTTTCAAATTTTTATCTTTGAGTCCCTAAATAGGTCCTACGAGGCCCAATACATACCTTGGAAGTGGTCCGGGACTAAACCGAGAACTTTTGAAAGCACCAAAAATTTCTTGAAAAAGCAGGCACACGCCCGTGTGTTAGGCCGTGTGGCGTTTCGAATTTCCGAAAATCAAGTGCAGACTTCACACACCCTGGGCACATGGCCGTGTGGCTGCCCGTATGTCCACAAGTAAGATTATTTACAAAGCCCTTTGCCTCCCCAAAACACTTATACACTTATACAAATTTATCATCACACAACATGGTATTATTAAGCATTCAAACACCCACACTAAGACATCCACATACCATTTACAAACCACATTCATCATGCATAATCACACACACACACTTAACCATTCATATCATGCAACTTACACAACAAATCACATTTACCACTCATAATTATCACACATTTACTCATCCAACACATGCAAGCATACACATTCTAGAAATGCATCATCATAGACTTATAACATAACAATTATTAGTCACATTAAACGGCCTTATACAACAATAACCTTCTAATAACATAGGCCAACATTCTAGGCCAACTCATATTAACATATACACACATCATCAAGTCCTCATACATGCCATAGACCTAAAAATACTTGAAAATTGTTGATACAATACCAATCAATAACTTGTTAGTGTGATAGAATCTCCGACGACCTCCAACTCGAGCTAGCATCTGTGACACTATAGAAAAAAGGAAAGGAAGGGGTATTTAAATAATAAGTAATTTATTAACATGCTTTTATAAGTCTTCACAATATGTTCTCAAGATAATACAATCATAATTGCACATAGTTCCACTATTTACTCATGTTCATCTCAAGCTGTCTACTCAAGTCACAGTCACTAAATTATTTATATCTCGAGATACAGAACTCCAAATTAATATCTGTTAATTTTTCCTAAAACTAGACTCACATATATTCTTACCATAAAATTTTCAGAATTTTTGGTTTCGCCAATAAGTACATTTTATTCTTTAAAGTCTCCCCTGTTCTGCTGTCTGACAATTTCGACCCTTCTTCGCTAAAAATTAATTATCTCTTCGTACAGGATTCATATGATGTTCCCGTTTGTTTCTATTGAAGGTAGACTCATTAGAAATTTAAGCATATAAATTATAAACCATAATTATTTTTATACAATTTTTAGTTATTTTCCAAAATTGGAACAGGGGATTCCAAAATCATTCTGACCCTGTCTCACAAAAACTCAAATATCTCAGAATATGAAATTCTTTCGCTTACACCATTTTTTATGCGAAAATAGACTCAATAAGCTTTAATTTCATATCTTATTCAACTTCTAATTTAATTTCCACCATTTTTGGTGATTTTTCAAAGACACATAACTCTTTCTTTGTCCCAAAAACTGTTTTATTGCAAATTTTACTCTTTCATAATTTCTTTGTATTAACTTTCATAGTAACACTTACCCCATATCAAACTTACCAAAGTTTGATCACCTATCCAGCACATTGCTCATAAATTGACACACACATACCTGCACTTATTCATCACTTAGTCATATTCGCTTATACTTAGTCATTTCCCGTTGAACGCATCGGAATAATAACGGATACACGGAAATTTGGACATAAGTGCCCCACTTGTAGCTAAAGATACTTCATATCACACTTTTCACATAGGCTCGCTCTCGAGCTAATCACATTCACGGGTCTGCTCACACAAGCTGTCAGTCATTCGTTACTACTCAGTGCTACTCACACAAGCTATTAGGTATCCGCAACACATGCCGTTATACCCAGCCACTGGTAGAACTTAAGACCAGCACCCGGTTTCACTTAGTCACAATTTCACATAGATTTCACATAGGTCCCTAGTGACATGTCACTCGTATCCATTTTTATTCCTAAGGTTCAGCCGGGAAATTTCTCACTTGTCGATATTTTGTCAATTACATGGAATATTTAGCCACAATTCATACCATTTATCAAAATATGAAAACGTAAGTAAAAAAGATGCATTATTTACATACAAACTTACCTCGGTAGCACAATCGGTGAAAATGACTTATTCGTTAATTTCTTATTTTTCCCTCGTTCTAGTTCCAAACCTCGTTTTCCTTGATCTATAATATCACATTTAATTTATTTATTAGTCACATTATTCAATGTGACCCAAAAATCATATTATGGAAAAATTACATTTTTGCCCCTAAAGTTTCACATATTTACAATTTTACCCCTAAGCTCGTAAAATGATTTTCATTCAATTTCTTTGTACTTTAAGCCTAGCCGAACCATTTTCATAACTATAACAGCCCACAATTTCCATTAAAACACACTTTTATGACACATTTTATAACTTTTACAAATTAGTCCTTTTAGGCATTTTCACCGAAAATCGCTTAGTAAAAGTCATTTCTCTGACCATAAACATGCATTTTTTACCATTAAACAAAAAAAATACACACATATTCATCATGGGTCAAAACCCTAGACTTTAACCATATCTCAAATTAGTGGTAGAAATAGATAGATCTTGTTACGAGGATTTAAAAATCGTAAAAATCATTAAAAACAGGGCTAGAACGGACTTACAATCGAGCTTGGAAGCTTCAAAAACCCTAGCCATGGTTTCCCCTTGTGAAATTCGGCCATGGGGTTGAAGATGGACAAAAATTGGCTTTTAATTTTGTTTATTTAATCATTTAATCACTAAATGACCAAAATGCCCCTAACTTAAAAATATTCTATTTCACCTATTTCATGTCCATTTTTGTCCAAAAAAATTAACCAATGGTCTAATTACCATTTAAGTACTTCCAAATTAAAATTTCATAACAATTGGACACCTCTAACATGTAGAACTCAACTTTGGCACTTTTTACAATTTAGTCCTTTTGACTAAATTGAGTGCCCAAACATCGAAATTTTCGAACGAAATTTTCACGAAATCATTCTGTGAAATTGTAGACAATAAAAATATAATAAAAATAAATTTTTACTCGTCAAATTTGTGGTCTCGAAACCACTGTTCCGACTAGGCCCAAGTTCAGACTGTTACAATTCTCCCCCCTTTAGGGATTTTCGTCCCCAAAAATCTTACCAGAATGAGATTTAGCATCTTTTCTCAAAGTTTCCAACACGTTACCGAAAAATCCTCTTCGAGGGCGATCCTTTCAGAAACACTCTGTCATCGATCTGGAATCTAATATATTTAGGTTTTGCTTCTGTATAGCTTTTTACGTCGATCTGAAACTGTTTTCAACTTTTACAAATTGCTTCTACCTTTTTATCAAAATCACAATTCAATTCAACCTCGTGCTCATAATTTCCTGGAGCTTTTTCCATAGCCGATGATATAACCCTCGGATTTCCAAATAGTTTTATGGATTTTTATCATCCATCAATCATAATTCAAGTAGCATCTCTCTTTTTCCGGGGATAAGAGACATCCCGATACAAAATCCATGGTATCCTTTTCCCAACATTACACCAGTATCCTCGTGGACCATAGTATTCCTGATTGCATTTGATTTTCGGCCTTACTCTAACGACAAAAATGACATTTGAACACAGAAATCAGAAATATCAGTTTCATATCCGTATACCAGAACATTTACTTCAAATCACTGTACTTTCTATTTCTCTTTGGAAGAACAGGCAAGATTTTACGGTGAGCTCTGAACGGAAACTCTCTGCATAAGCCCTGAGTTCCCCAGTACATAAATTCTATCTCGGGATAATAGTAACAGTAATCATAAATTCTATCTCGGGATAATAGTAACAGTAATCAGATCTAATCTAAACTTCAGAATCAAAAGTCGGTTCATACTGTATTCGTTTAATTTACCACTTACTATTCCATTTCTGAGCTCTTCTGATTTATAATGGCAACATTGTTTTAACTTTCAGTTTAGCTAGAATCCAGACACCATCAATAAGGTAAATCTTGAAACCAGACTCACAAAATAAGCAAAGATTTTTCATTCAAGTATCTGCAAGTATTTCTGCTTTACCCAAAGGTAAGTCAATATTCACACAAAATCTTTCAACATACTAGTCACAGATATTTACTAAGCGCATTAACTCGAATTTAAACATGACATCTTGTTTGAACTCACCGATAATAATCGAATTACCCGAAGAAAGAAAATCAATATACAATTTAAACTTGAATTGTCATAATCCACACTTTTGCCGATATCAACTTTAAAGATAAGCCATGCTTGATCAATTAAACAATTGGGATGATAAGAAAACCAATATAATGAAATCCAAGATACAAGACCATACTGAATGCCCGGGAATACTACTCATATGAAATAATAGAGATCTTGATGATTCCTCAGAGAAAACCAGAAGAAAGAGAAACACTGTTCATACACTCTGAAATCAATTACGACAGAGATAATATATATTCCATACAGATATAAACAGAACAATGATAAACCATAATTTACACATATTTTAACCCCATGCTTGGCTTAATTTTGGATGAATATTCATTAGATTTGATGAATTCGATGCTCCTAATCTCTTAATTTCATGTTTTATACTCAGGAGAGCTTAGGAAATTGAAAAGAATGAGAAACGGGCCAAAAGGGGACAAAATGGGCCTACCTTAGAGACTCACACGGCATGGACTATCACCCACGGCCGTGTGTTTCGAGTGACAATCGAGACACGACCGTGTGTGGCAAGCAAGATCGACCACGGCCAAGAGAGTCGACCACGGGCGTGTCACACGGGCGTGTCCCTGCCGTGGCCAAGATGAGTTTCATTCGGATTAGGATACTTTTGGGCCAAGTAAGGCATCTCAAAGCCTATATAAACACCCTAGGGGGCAACCTAAAAGGAGAGCTCGACAGGATGTCGAATAGACGCCAAGTAGAAGGAGAAAATACTCCAAGACAGCCGTCGGGAATAACTTAGGAGAAGGATCTCCATCAAGACGGAGGATCTCCCATCAAGTTCTTTAGAAGTTTTTGGGTTTTCTTATGTTTTGTAGTTTTCCTTATTCCATGATGTTTCCCTCTTTTAGTATGAACTAAATCCCTTAGATACCTAAGGGGATGAAACCTAGATGAATCTTATTATTATTTGATTTATGAGATAAATACTTGTGCTTATTCTTAATTGTGAGTTCTTATTCTTGTTTTGATAATTCAGGTTATTGATTCAAGTTCGAATGTGCTTATTCAGTGGAGCAAAAGTCCCTGTTTAAGAGTAGATCAACACAATTAAGTGGAGTTGATCGCAACCCTAGAGATAGGGCGACAAAAATCTGCCGGATTAGGGTCAAACCTAATAAGAGAGTCCATAAAACGAGTTAATGCGACAATAGGGGTTTTAATTAGAAAGAGATTTCAATTAATCAACCTAGAGTCAGTTGTTAGTAGCCTCGAGAGAGGTATTAATATAATTTAGGGATTTCTACGGATTAAGCCAAGTGAATAAATCGCATGAATCAAAAGTAATAAGTGAAGTCTAGGTGGATTCTTCCTTAGGTATTGTCTACCTCATATAAGTTGTCCAAAAGTATTTTCCCAATTTACTCTCTGTCGTGTTCGTAGTTAGTTAAATTAGTTAGTAGATTTTAGATTAGAAATAAATCCCCTTAATTATTAGGCTAGATAATAAAAAGATAGTTAATACTAGTACTCTTGGTCCTTGAGGATACGATATTCCGGACTCACAACAGCTATACTATTGTTCGATAGGTGCGCTTGCCTTTGTCGAAATAATAGTTAGTTTCGAGGTCCATCAAGTTTTTGGCGCCGTTGCCGGGGACCAAGATATTAGGAACACTAAATTTTTATTACTTTACCATTATTTTTATTTATTACAATTTAATTTTTTATTTCTTTCAGCTTTTCTAATCTTTCTTTCTTTGCTTCTGGCAGGGACTTTTAGTTTATGATTAGAAGAAACCCGTCAGGACCTTTACTTTACGATAGTGAGATTGAAAGTACAGCTCGCAGAAACTGAAGAGAGATAAGGCGAAGTTTACAATACATACAAGAAGAGCAAGAGAACGATATCACTAATACCGAGGAGATGGCTGATCCCCAGAATAATCCGCTACCTCCTGTGGTTGCCGCAAACCCGGTGAATCAAAATCATGTTCCTCGAACTATGTATGATTATGCTAAACCTAATTTAACAGGAACTGAATCAAGTATTGTTAGACCTGCTATCGCTGCAAGTAATTTTGAACTGAAACCTAACACTATACAGATGATTCAACAATTTGTTCAGTTTGATGGTTTGCAGGATGAGGATCAAAACAATCACTTAGCAAATTTTCTTGAGTTTTGTGACACTTTCAAAATCAATGGCATTTCCGACAATGCCATCCGTCTTCGGTTGTTTCCCTTTTCATTGAGGAACAAAGCTAAACAGTGGTTGAACTCGTTACCACGAGGACCAATCACTACATGGGAACAAATGACCGAAAAATTTTTGCTAAAATATTTTCCACCAGCTAAAATGGCCAAATTGAGGAATGATATTTCTTCTTTTGTGCAGATGGATTTAGAGACACTTTACGATGCATGAGAGAGATATAAGGACTTACTGAGAAGGTGCCCTCACCATGGGTTACCATTATGGCTACAGGGTTCAAACCTTTTACAACGGTGTGAACCCCTCAACTAGGCAGTTGATTGATTCAGCCACCGGTGGAACCCTAAATAACAAAACTCCTGAGGCGGCTTATGAGTTTATAGAGGAGATGTCACTGAATAACTATCAGTGGAAAGTTATGAGGACAAAGCCAACAAAAGCAGCCAGTGTTTTCAACCTCGACGCAGTAACCATGCTATCAAACCAGGTAGAACTGTTAAATAAAAAGATTGATGGTTTGTATGGTTCTTCACAGGTACATATAGTGATGCAGTGCAATTCAAATGGAGGAGGGTCGAACAACATAGAATACCCACCCTACAACCCTGGCATAGAAAACGAGCAGATGAACTCTATGGGTAATAATTTTAGATCTCAAAATAACCCCTATAGTAACAATTATAATCCAGGTTGAAGGAACCACCCAAACTTCTCATGGGGTGGTCAAGGAAATCAAAGACAACATCCCTCTCCAGGCTTTCAACAGTAACCTTACCCGCAAGAGAAGAAGCCGAACCTAGAAGAGATGCTAACAAAATTCATCGCGATGTTAGAGACACGTTTCCAAAACACCGAAACAACGCTCAAAAACCAACAAGCATCAATTTAAGGGATCGAGAACCAATTAGGATAACTAGCTAAGATCATATCTGAATGACCACAAGGTAGCTTACCGAGCAACACTGGAACTAACCCAAAAGAGCAACTTCATGCCGTCTCTGCTCACGATAGTGAAGGGTTAGATGAATCGAAACTGAGGCAAGAGAATATGGTAGATGAAGGAAAGGTTGAGGTAAGCCATGATAAACCAAAACCGGTAATTACAGAGTAGCAACCTCGTGTGCCATCCCCCAATGCGATGATGTAACACCCTGGTTTAGGGGTTATGCGCTTGGAGCATAGCTCGAGCAGTTAGTAGGCTTATGGTCATGTTGGAGGAATTTTTAGGGGTTTGGAGAACCCTAGAAGGCAAGGAATGCCTTAGAAAATTTTGGATTTTTTCTTAAGTAATAAAGGGGAGCTTGGCTTTGGGAGGCCTTAAAAGAATTAATTGGGCGTTTAAGGCACAAGAAAGGATCTGGCAAAGTGGCTTCATGCGCTGCTTTAGGGGGCTGGAAGTAACGCCAGTGGGGGGCTTGGGTTCGAGTCCAAGCGGCAGCAATGTTGCTTTGTTTTTGCGTCAAGGGACTGGGCTAAGTAGGCCTTAAAAATAAATGTCCAAGTTGATGGACATGAAAGTCCAATTGGCAAAGCGGCTCTTGGGCGCCACTTAGGCGCTGGAGGGGAGTGAGGTCGCGGTTTCGAGGGGCCGGAGAAACATTTGGCGTTTTATTTTTGTTTTGGGCATTGGGCTTTGTAAGGCCTTAAGGATATATGGTGAGGAATTCGGACAAGAAAGATGGGCTGGTGGAGTGGCTCTCATGCGCCACTTAGGCGCTGGAGGAGAGCAAGGGGCGCAGGTTCGAGCGCCTGGAGCTGCAGGTTGGCGTTTTTATTTTTGTGCGGTTATGGGCTGAGATAAGAAAGGTTTAAAAATAAACGTTGGGGGTTTCTAGCATAAGAATCAAAGTGGCAGAGTGGCCTGGGCGTTGGGGGCTAGATGTGCAGCAGTTTGGTCCCAGGTTCGAACCAAGAAGGCTGCGTTTTGGAGTTTGAATTTTTATTTCTTTTTGGCAGCAATTTTGAAAGTGTTGGACGGCTAGAAGACTTTGATTTAGATGAGGATTATGTTTTTATTTTTTTATCTCATTAATTATATGGGATAATTATTAGTTATTTGTTTTTTTATTGATAAATGGGATAGTAGTGGAGCAATTCAAATTGTTTTTGAATTGAACTAATTCAAATGGAATTGAATTAGTGGCTAGGAAGGTGTTGGCCGAATCTTGGAGTCTTGAAGGGGGTTGGCGAATCCTATAAATAGGGGGTAGAGTGCCAATTATTCTTCAAGTCTTTTGCCAATCTCTCCCTCTCCTCTTGGTGTGCCAAGTTCCTTCCCCTATTTAGTGTCATCTTGGCCGAATAGTAGAGTGGTGCTGATCTCCCTTGGTGTCCTAGTGTGGTTGGCCGAATCTTAAATAAGAGTGGTAAGTATGTTCTGCCTTAGTAATCGATTTATGAATTCCTTGTTTTAGTGGCCAAAACCGAATGGTTGGCCTTAGTTTTGGCATGGCCGAATGTCATAGTGCCATTAAGTATGTTCTCTTGTGTGTAGCCGAAAGAGGGAAGCATTGAGGAAGTCTCTTGGATTCGATCATCTAAGGTAAGAGTGGTAAGGTATTCGGCCTTAGGCCTTATTATGTAATATTGTGTTGACCGAAGAGTGGCTATGTTCTTTTTAGGGGCAAATCGACAGAAGTACAGAGGAGCCTTTGAGATTTTAGATCGTTCGGTGTAAGTAAGTTAAATTGTAGTTATTCGCCGAGATCTTGTATTATGACGTTTAACCAAAGGATTACGATGAAGTGATTACGATGGACGTGGATCGAGTACCAGTCAAAGTGGGCAAGGAAAGTCCCCATCCCAAAGTTCAAGAAGAGATCCGTTTCTGCACATGCGAGATTGGCCACGTAGTGTGGGCCAACAAAGAGAAAAACGTTAGGCAAAAAGCCGTAGTTTCGCTAGACGATAGCGTCGAGGATCGGGAGTCTAGAACTCCTAGTAATAAGGTGTGTAACTAACCCATCAAGTTTCCGGTTTTATGTGTTATATGTTTTACTAACAAGTGCAATAATAAGTGTGCCATATATACCCCTAAAGGGTATAGCGATGACCAGGTTAGTATCAGATCTATTGCAGTGTGATTATTTGTTTATGAGTATGTTTATGGACATTAATAAAGCATGTGCATGCATGATCACGATTATATTTTATGTGGCATGTGCATGGGTGGGTTTTGAAAGAAGGTACGGGTGTACTTGAGTGCGTGGTTGATGTCGACTTTGTGCTACATCGTGGATTGGCGCTTGGCCGAGGTCGCGTTGTGGATCTTTGCGATTTAGTTCGCGTGGTTACCTTGATTGATATGGGCTTTATGCCATATCGTGGCTTGATGGATTGCTGTGTGCTCCATCGTGGTTTGATGTTAGCTATACGCTACATCGTGGATGGCATTGGTTGCCTTTATGGAGGGAAAAGGAGAGGGTGACTCGATAGTCCCCGTGTGTGTGTAAATTTGGATAAGGGGTGTGTGTAGCGGATGGACCCTAGGTTGGGTTGGGAATCATGTTGCATTATTTTTGTAATAATATGGAAATGGGCCAAGCCCAATATGACATGTGGATAGGTATGTTTTGGGAACATACGTGGAAATGGGCCAAGCCCAGTGGATATGTGGTTTATTGAGAAATGGGCCTAGCCCAGTATTTGAGTATGATTTGAATGTGGGCCAAGCCCAGATTGTGGTACTTGTTAAAAATGAATATATATTACTTGTTGCATTTGATATTTGGGATATTACGTGGCTAGCATGTGGGTGGATTTCAGTGGTTAACTTACACACTGAGTCTGTATGACTCACCCAACTTTTTAATCATCGCAGGTGAGTCGTGATTAGTGGACGGGTTGGAGTAGATACAAAGGTGGCCATGCAGAAGCAGATTTTCATGCAGAAGTAGACGTTTTGAATATTTTCTTTATGCATTTTAATTTTAATTACTTGGTTTAATTTATTTGATGTAATAAGGGCCACTATGATTAAAGTACTCTATTTAATTTTGTTGAAGTTTACATTATATTCAGAAACCTTTTTATTAAAAAGGTTCATATTATAGTAATTTATAACAATGTTTTAATTCAGAAATTTTCAACAAACTTATATTACTTATTAGTTTTTTTTGTGAACATAATTTTCCAAAGATAATAAATTTTCATGTTTTAAATTCTAAGTAAAGAAACATATTTTCACTAACATAACCAGATTCGGTCGTAGTGAATAGGCCGGGTTTGGGGATGTTACAGTTTGGTATCAGAGCCCGGTTCAAAACTCGGCTTTGAGGGTTTTGGGCCCAAAAACATTTCAAAATGGGCTTTTCAAAAATATGGGTTTTCATGGAATATTTTCAGGTTATTCTGGCATGGCACCTGTACCTCCGGCCCGAGTCCACCAGGTAAGTACTTCAGATTTGTGAAGTAATTTGTGATGAATTGTTATGGGCTTATTTGGGCTCGTAGATTAGAATATTGGGGCTATTGAACCCTAGGACTAGTCTACTCAAACACATGCATAAAACTTAAGGTTACTAAACAAACCTGTGATTAAGTCGCCGAGTTAAGGTGTGGCAACCATTGTGCGCATGTCTAGGAGTGGATCCTAAGAGCACAGTACTTAAGCGATCCTCGTGACTCACCTCCTCTTCGCTGGAATCCTACCTGGTGCGTAGCTACGGTTCACCTTAACCAAAAGGACTTGTTCATAGGCTAAACCAATTATTAAAACCCGAAAGGGATTTGCTTCACTGTTTTAAAATCTTTAGTTTTCAAAATATCGAGATACTCCGATTTGCGGCAAAATTACGAAAATACCCCTGTATTGAAAATTACTAAAACGCCCCTGACTTTCAAAATTTCCAGTTTAACCCCAAGTTTAATAAAATTTTCTTACTTTGCAAAAGTACCCAAATTTTCTGTATGGCAAAAATAATAACCCTGACTTTGGAAATTCACAAAATTACCCTAATTGTCAAAATTACCAAAATACCCCTGGTTACCAAAATCCTGGTATACCTTCAATTTGCGAAATTTTCGGAAATACTCTTCAGTTTTGGGAATTTTAAAAAGATCCTGATTTAGTAAAGTTTTTGAAGTCGCTTTGATTTATTCACGAAAATACCTTAGAGAAAATGACTAAATACCCACAGGGTAGAAACGGCGAAAGGTCCGAATAGTGAATGTGGGTGGTAGATACCACTGAATGTGCCTCTATTGAGGGAGGAATGTGTTCTTGTTGATGAACGGAGGTGTGTGTGAATGTGATTCTTGAACTAGAGTAGTAAACTTGAACTGAAAATTTGTGTGATCGAAAGAACTACCTTTAGAAATTCTTTTCATAAAATTTGCTCGTGGTTAAATAGTGGAACAAAATTTCTAATGCATAAAACTTGTTAATCAGAGTAAATCACGACGATAGAGATGAGTTCTAGGGGACGCAGTGGAGGTAGAATGGTAGCATCGGAACCGATAGGGTCTGGCCATGGGTCAGAAAGTGAAGTGCCGCCAGCAGTGGTCGCGGAGGAGCAAGATCGACGGAAGAAGATGACGCAGATGTCGCAAGCCATGCTACGAGTGCTACGACAAGAAGTGGCAAGAGCTAGTAGGGGAAATGGAACTCGGAAGTCGGTGTCAGAGAGGCTCAGTCTAATAGGGTTGAAGTTTTTAGGGAGTGTGCGGGTGGCCCCGAATGTAGCGGAATATTGGTTAGAAGGAGCCAAAAAGAATTATGGACGACTTAGATTGTACCCAGGAGGAAAAGCTAAAGGGGTTTGTTTAGCTTCTTCGGGATGAAGCTTATCGTTCTTTGGCTCATCACAAACAAGGTGTACCGGTAGATCGATTGGATTGGGAGTACTTTAAGGAAAAGTTTGTAGGAAAGTGCGTAGGAGCCGCTTATTTGGACTCGCAAAGGAAAGTGTTTCTAAATCTAGTGCAAGGAAGTAAGTCGATAGTAGTCTGAAGCGGAATTTGTGCGGCTAAAGTCGAAGACGCCAAAGGAATTGTGGCTCACCGATTATGAAAGGAGTGTTCGATTTGAAGATGGGTCTGCGAGATGAGTTGCGGGAGTTGATTGCTCCAGAGAGGAGAGAGAGACAGCGGTGCTAGTGGAGAAAGCTCGGATCGTTGAAGAGGTTAAGAAGACTATAAGAAAAACCGAGAAAGAATAGGAACAAGAATAAGAGAAATCTTTGGACCATCGATGATCGTTTAGTAATGTCCAGAAAAGACCAAGGACCGAGAACCCCGTAAGTGCACTTGTACCAGTGGATCGGAATCGTTCTTGTGCTCGATGTGGAAGACCTCACACAGGCGGGTGTTGGGGAAATAGTAAAGAATGTTTTCGGTGTGGATCTAAGGCACATCTGGTTAAGAATTGTCCTCGAGCGACGAGGGGTCGTGGTGCAAGTCATGGAAGGAATGGTTCTAGTCGGAGTCAACCAAGGATGTGATATTAGGTAAGCTCATTTGCTTTGGTACCTGCTTTAATTACTTTGTTTACTTATGAGTTAGCCTTTTCTGTGTTGCTAAGAGAGGTGTTTTGAGCACGAACTTAGAGATTGTGTAGGTACGATAGCCTTAGTAAGATCAGAGTGCGCAGCATAAGCGTAAGGTGGTAAGGAAGGTTGTATGGACGTTTGTTAGTAAGTAATTTCGAGGACGAAATTATTTTTAAGGAGGGTAGAATTGTAACACCCTGGTTTAGGGGTTATGCGCTTGGAGCATAGCTCGAGCAGTTAGTAGGCTTATGGTCATGTTGGAGGAATTTTTAGGGGTTTGGAGAACCCTAGAAGGCAAGGAATGCCTTAGAAAATTTTGGATTTTTCTTAAGTAATAAAGGGAGCTTGGCTTTGGGAGGCCTTAAAAGAATTAATTGGGCGTTTAAGGCACAAGAAAGGATCCGCAAAAGTGGCTTCATGCGCTTGCTTTAGGGCTTTGGAAAGTAACGCTGGGGGGGCTTGGGTTCGAGTCCAAGCGGCAAAGAATGTTGCTTTGTTTTTGCGTCAAGGGACCGGGCTAAGTAGGCCTTAAAAATAAATGTCCAAGTTGATGGACATGAAAGTCCAATTGGCAAAGCGGCTCTTGGGCGCCACTTAGTGCTGGAGGGGAGAGTGAGGTCGCGGTTTTGAGGGCCTGAGAAACATTTGGCGTTTATTTTTGTTTTGGGCGTTGGGCTTTGTAAGGCCTTAAGGATATATGGTGAGGAATTCGGACAAGAAAGATGGGCTGGTGGAGTGGCTCTCATACGCCACTTAGGCGCTGGAGGAGAGCAAGGGGCGCAAGTTCGAGCGCCTGGAGCTGCAGGTTGGCGTTTTTATTTTTGTGCGGTTATGGGCTGAGATAAGAAAGGTTTAAAAATAAACGTTGGGGGTTTCTAGCATAAGAATCAAAGTGGCCGAGTGGCCTGGGCGTTGGGGGCTAGATGTGCAGCAGTTTGGTCCCAGGTTCGAACCAAGAAGGCTGCGTTTTGGAGTTTGAATTTTTATTTCTTTTTGGCAGCAATTTTGAAAGTGTTGGACGGCTAGAAGACTTTGATTTAGATGAGGATTATGTTTTTATTTTTTTTATCTAATTAATTATATGGGATAATTATTAGTTATTTGTTTTTTTATTGATAAATGGGATAGTAGTGGAGCAATTCAAATTGTTTTTGAATTGAACTAATTCAAATGGAATTGAATTAGTGGCTAGGAAGGTGTTGGCCGAATCTTGGAGTCTTCAAGGGGGGGGTTGGCCGAATCCTATAAATAGGGGGGGTAGAGTGCCAATTATTCTTCAAGTCTTTTGCCAATCTCTCCCTCTCCCTCTTGGTGTGCCGAAATTCCCTTCCCCTATTTAGTGTCATCTTGGCCGAATAGTAGAGTGGTGCTGATCTCCCTTGGTATCCTAGTGTGGTTGGCCGAATCTTAAATAAGAGTGGTAAGTATGTTCTGCCTTAGTAATCGATTTATGAATTCCTTGTTTTAGTGGCCAAAACCGAATGGTTGGCCTTAGTTTTGGCATGGCCGAATGTCATAGTGCCATTAAGTATGTTCTCTTGTGTGTAGCCGAAAGAGGGAAGCATTGAGGAAGTCTCTTGGATTCGATCATCTAAGGTAAGAGTGGTAAGGTATTCGGCCTTAGGCCTTATTATGTAATATTGTGTTGACCGAAGAGTGGCTATGTTCTTTTTAGGGGCAAATCGACAGAAGTACCTGCAGAGGAGCCTTTGAGATTTTAGATCGTTTCGTAAGTAAGTTAAATTGTAGTTATTCGCTTTGAGATCTTGTATTATGACGTTTAACCAAAGGATTACGATGAAGTGATTACGATGGGCGTGGATGCGAGTACCGATCAAAGTGGGCAAGGGAAAGTCCCCATCCCAAAGTTCAAGAAGAGATCCGTTTCTGGCACATGCGAGATTGGCCACGAGGTGTGGGCCAACAGCGAAAAACGTTAGGCAAAAAGCCGTAGTTTCGCTGCTAGACGATAGCGCCGAGGATCGAGAGTCTAGAACTCCTAGTAATAAGGTGTGTAACTAACCCACTGTTTCCGGGTTTATGTGTTATATGTTTTACTAACAAGTGCGTTAATAAGTGTGCCATATATACCCCTAAAGGGTATAGCGATGACCAGTTAGTATCGATCTATTGCGGTGTGATTATTTGTTTATGAGTATGTTTATGGACATTAATAAAGCATGTGCATGCATGATCACGATTATATTTTATGTGGCATGTGCATGGGTGGGTTTTGAAAGAAGGCACGTGTACTTGAGTCACGTGGTTGATGTCGACTTTGTGCTACATCGTGGATTGGCGCCGACCGAGGTCGCGTTGTGGATCTTTGCGATTTAGTTCGCGTGGTTACCTTGATTGATATGGGCTTTATGCCATATCGTGGGCTTGATGGATTGCTTTGTGTGCTCCATCGTGGTTTGATGTTAGCTATACGCTACATCGTGGATGGCATTGGTTGCCTTTATGGAGGAAAAGGAGAGGGTGACTCGATAGTCCCCACGTGTGTGGTAGGTTGGATAAGGGGGTGTGTAGCGGATGGACCCTAGGTTGGGTTGGGAATCATGTTGCATTATTTTTGTAATAATATGGAAATGGGCCAAGCCCAATATGACATGTGGATAGGTATGTTTTGGGAACATACGTGGAAATGGGCCAAGCCCAGTGGATATGTGGTTTATTGAGAAATGGGCCTAGCCCAAAGATTTGAGTATGATTTGAATGTGGGCCAAGCCCAGATTGTGGTACTTGTTAAAAATGAATATATATTACTTGTTGCATTTGATATTTGGGATATTACGTGGCTAGCATGTGGGTGGATTTCAGTGGTTAACTTACACACTGAGTCTGTATGACTCACCCAACTTTTTAATCATCGCAGGTGAGTCGTGATTAGTGGACGGGTTGGAGTAGATACAAAGGTGGCCATGCAGAAGCAGATTTTCATGCAGAAGTAGACGTTTTGAATATTTTTATTTCAAGCATTTTAATTACTTGGTTTAATTTATTTGATGTAATAAGGGCCACTATGATTAAAGTACTCCATTTAATTTTGTTGAAGTTTACATTATATTCAGAAACCTTTTTATTAAAAAGGTTCATATTATAGTAATTTATAACAATGTTTTAATTCAGAAATTTTCAACAAACTTATATTACTTATTAGTTTTTTTTGTGAACATAATTTTCCAAAGATAATAAATTTTCATGTTTTAAATTCTAAGTAAAGAAACATATTTTCACTAACATAACCAGATTCGGTCGTAGTGAATAGGCCGGGTTTGGGGATGTTACAGATGAAGAAAGACCACACAGATGAACAATTTGGTAAATTTCTTAAACTTCTAAAAAAATTACATATTAACTTACCGTTTCTTGAAGCTCTTTCGCAGATGCCAGATTCAAGGAAATTTTTAAAAGAGCTTTTGACAAACAAACGGAAGTTAGACGATACGTCGCATGTGGAACTAAACGCAGTGTGCTCAGCAATTCTACAAAATAAACTACCACGAAAATTAAAAGATCCAGGGAGTTTTACAATTCTGTGCTTAATTGGTAGTTTATCCATTAATAATGCCTTAGCTGATTTAGGGGCAAGCATAAATGTTATGCCTTATAAAATGTTTAAACAGCTAGGTCTAGGGAAACCCAAACAAACTAGGATGAGCATTCAATTAGCTGATAAAACTATTAGAGTCCCTAGGGGTATAATCGAAGATGTCCTAGTAAAAATTGACAAATTCATATTCCTAGTAGACTTTGTCGTTTTAGACATGAATGAGGATAATGATGTTCCTTTAATATTAGGACGACCCTTTTTAGCAACTGCTAGGACCATTATCGATGTTGATATAGGGGAAGTAACACTTCGTTTAGGTGATGACATGATTAAACTCAAAGCACGTGATTTTGACAGAATATCTAACGATCAAGAGAATACAAGTCCTGTTAATATAAATAAACTTAATGTTCAATCTTTTTTATAGGAAATCTCTCAGGAAAAGATAACAGAGCCAGGATCTAGTGTTCATACTGAGAATACAACTGTTCATGAGGAACGAAGGTTACAAACCGATGAACTAGACGAGTGGAAGACACATGTCAAGGAGGAACTAAGAACACACAGAGCAAAACCGAAAGAACCCCCAGACGGGCTTATAGGAACAGCAAATCACTTCAAAATTGGAGATCAGATACTGTTAGATGCAACAGATCCTCGAATTAGCACCTCAAAGCTTAAAGCAAACAGAGCGATTCCTCTCACGGTACTCAATGTCTTCCCATACGGAACAGTCGAGGTAACTAATCCTAGATTCGACACTTTCAAGGTAAACACCACTCGACTCAAACCATATAGTGATCCTAGAATTGATAGGAAGGGAGAGGAGTGTCAACTCCTCGACCCACCATGAGATATGCGAATTAGAGGTAAGTCTAGCTTAAGACTTTAAACGAGCGCTTCTCGGGAGGCAACCCGTGCACTAACCCCTTTAATTTTCATATCTTTGATTTTTAGCACCTAACTAAAGACTAACCAAGTTAATAAAGCGTAGGTTTCCATACCACACGGCCGTGCACACAGGTGTGGTCGTGGCCGTGTGGACATCACGGATTTGTACACTGGCGTGGCAGAGATCGTACGAACCAAGGACGAAAAAAATCCCCAAATCACGGACGGCAATAAAATGCCACGGTCGTGCGATACGGCCGTGGTCGACACTGAGAAAGTCACACGGGTATGAGACACGCCGGTGCTTTGAGGCCGTGGCTGACACTGAGAAAGATACACGAGTGTGGAAATCTTTATACAAGCGTGGGAGAAACGAACAAGCCACCACATGACCGTGCGATATGGCCGTGCGACCGGACACGCCCATGGCACACGGGCGTGGGGAGTTACCAAATCCCTGATTTCTATTTAAAACCCCCCTCTTCTCACTTCCTCTCCAATTTTCTCTTCTTTTAAAACCCCAGCCACCACACCCCTCTATTTTCTCACTATCTTCTCCCTTCATTTTCCTTCCCCCTTCCCCTCATTCTTTTTCTTTCACCATCCTTACCACCATCTCCATGTCGAAGAAGCGAAAGGACCCTAACACAGTCTCCCCGTGCGAGACCGATCCACATAAGTTCATGCAGGCCGCTTCATTTACTCGACAAGCCAAAGACATTTGAGTCCATTTATTTTTCCTATTTCTTTTCTCTTCTTCTTTGTTTTCCTTCTCTTTATCTTTCTTGTGCTAAATCTATATTATTATATTTTGATTTCGTTTATTTAGGTCCTAAAGGCTGCTAGGGAATCACCACACCACGACCCTAGTATCCACCACTACCGGCGCATCCTCCTCTAACTCGGCCCGGATTTCCCTCGTTTCTTTTCTTTTACTCCATCCAAACTTCAGGAAGTTTCACTTCTCTCCCTACCTTATGATTTTCTTACTATATTGTGAATATCTATTTTTGTACATTGAGGACAATGTACATCTTAAGTGTGGGGGGTGAATTTTAAAAGTCCTAATTTTTTGCATTATTCTCAAAACCCTGAATTATGTCTTAATCTTGAGTAATTTTCTCATATTACTGTTAGAATGAAATTTCTTTTGATTTATGATTTCATTGATATGTTTTGGATTAAGTCATAGTTAATTGTGCATTGATGATTTAAACTTTAAGATATTAGAGAATCAAGCATGATAAGTCTATTTTCCGTAATTAAAATCTCTAGGTTGTTTTCCTAAATTTAAATATTACTTTGAAGTTTGAAATTTGCAAGGTTGACATCAAGAACTGTAATTTTTGTGAGATTTTGAGCCTTTTAGAGCATATCATTTTCTTGCTCACTTTATTGATAATGAGTGTGTAAACATTGATTTGTTATTCTAGAACTTGCTTCGATTATACATGTCGAGACCACACCTTTGATTTGATATACTGAGATGATAAAGGCACCTAGGTTTTAACCCACTTATTCCACTAAAAAGCCTACCCGTTTAATTAACCCCTAGTGACCCCTTTGAAACCTAATCAACCATTTCTTGACTCATCCATTAATATTAACCCAAAACCCACTTTGTATTTGTTATCACCATTTCTCTTGACTACCCTTATATCGAGATTTGATTTGATCGGTTGCTTAACTATTTTCTTTATTTCAGTTGTTAAATTCTATCTTATCATTGTATGATTTATTCTTAAAAAAAATGAAGTATATTCATTATTAGTTCTATGTTATTTGAGCTTAAGCGTTAATATTACATTTTGAGAAGAAGCTCGTATTATTAGTGATGAATTCTTAATTAATGTAATTATTTAAGTTTTAGTTATTTTTCTAGTTAGGTAATTTATCAATTCAATCTCGATACTAACCCTCTAATTCAGCCTTTATCCACACCTTTAACCCAAGCCCCATTACAACCCTTTCAAAGACCTTTTGATTTGTGTATCATCTCATTTTACAGTGGTGGAGATTTGATTTTCAGGCAAGCCTATGGGATTAACTTTTCATGTTTGACTTTTTGAGTGCTTAATTTGAACCTTAAACACTTTGAGTGATTTGAGTGAATCTTTAGTGAGGATGTCAATCCTTGTCAGGTTTTGAATCAAAAGTAACTATTTAGATAAGGGAAATACCTATGTTTTCATGCTAGAAAAATTTATGACTTAGATTGTTTGAATCTTTAGGACTCTTTGAGTTAAATCATCCATGCATGAATTATCCATGAATTATGATAAGACATTGTTGATGAGAATTATGAATTGAGGGAAGTTAATTTTAATTGTGAGTTGAGGATTTTGCTTGAGGACAAGCAAACGCTTAAGTGTGGGGGTATTTGATAAACCACAATTTACACATATTTTAACCCCATGCTTGGCTTAATTTTGGATGAATATTCATTAGATTTGATGAATTCGATGCTCCTAATCTCTTAATTTCATGTTTTATACTTAGGAGAGCTTAGGAAATCGAAAAGAATGAGAAACGGCCAAAAAGGGACAAAATGGGCCTACCTTAGAGACTCACACGGCCTGCACTATCACCCACGGCCGTGTGTTTCAAGTAACAATCGAGACACGGCCGTGTGTGGCAAGCAAGATCGACCACGGCCAAGAGAGTCGACCACGGGCGTGTCACACGGGCGTGTCCCTGCCGTGGCCAAGATGAGTTTCATTCGGATTAGGATACTTTTGGGCCAAGTAAGGCATCTAAAAGTGTAACACCCCAAACCCGGCCCAAACACCACGACCGGATCTGGAATGTCACATGGGAAGAATTTATAAACTTTACGAACCTCAGATAAGTTCCAAGTACCTTTTGAAAACTCCCAGTTTAGTAGTTAGCTTGAAAACTCAATAATCATTTATCAAAACTTTTTAATTAGCCCAATCTTTGTGTTTAGGTGACGTTTGAAAACACATATTTGTTACATCAGATTAAACTAGTAGTTTGTCGTAAAAACCTGTTTATAAAATTGTTACTTAGGTTATGAGAAAAACATTTATTTGCGTTCAGTAAAACATCTTATCGATTATTTTGTATTCAAATTTTTTAAAGTTTAAATAGAAATTAAACCAAATTAATAGTGTAGTGGCCTTATTACAAATCAAAATCCCAATTTTAAGTAAATAAGCCTAAGGAAAAGAAAAGCAAAGTTTTACTAAGCATAAAGTGCATGGCCACCTCAGAGTCGATCCCAGCCCATGTCCGCTGAACTAGGAATTACCTGCAAAAATTTAAGCAGTGGGGGTGAGTCAAGCAGACTCAGTGTGAAATTACTCTACATACACCATTACTGGGCCCGAGCCCATTCTTTTGCCAACTGGGCCTTAGCCCTTACAATTCATTTTGGGCGAAGCCCGCACACAGAAATGTGACGGGCCTTAGCCCTTTTAGCGAGTATAGCGGATAATCGGATATAAGTGCAATATGATGCAAATCCCAACCCAACCTAGTTATCCATCCGCTACACACCACCCATTCCTGTCAAACACACCAATGGGGATTTCTACAATCGACCCTCACCGCTACACACCATTGATGGCAGTCATGCTGCAGTTAGCTGCTCATCATCATAGTTGTGACAGAGCCACTGATTATGTGGCATGGCCACGAGCAGTGTGGCGAGAGCCACTAGATATTGTGACATAGTCACGGATACACTTCCTTCCATTAATAGCATATGCCCATCCCCATGCAACATAAAATCATGATGTATGGATGCAGCAGATATCGATATATATAAGATGTTCAAAGTACATACATAATCATGTCAACATAATCGCTTATATAGCATAATCAGAAGTCACTAACCTGATGTCTTGCTTTTACGCTCCATGATAGCCAATACCGAAGTTTCGGCATTTAGTAATACTGAGATACATATTAACAAAAACATCGAGGCAAAGGTGTGAAATTACACACCAGATATGAGAGAACTAAACTCTCAATACTATCGACACTCTCAGAAGAGGGAACAAATGCAATCTGTCTATTCAGATCCGAAGCCGGTCCACAACCCGGTGGAAAATCCTGAACGGCTGACACTGCACGTCGTTTAAACCTAGGGACTGAGACTAGGGGTTCGCTCCCTCCTTTTGATTGACCGGCACTTGCATCCATGAAGAGAGCTTTGATCAGGAAATTAGATTAAGTCATTGAAGAAGATGAAAGAGAGAATATGTGCTTACAACGAAGAAGTTTCTTACCTAGGTCGACAGAAACCGAAAGCTACTAGACTTGGATTAAGAAATCGATTGAGTCCCTACACAATCACCATATTAGAATCGGTCCTTCACAATAGATTACAAGGAGTGGTCTTACGGCCAAACAAGTTGGTAAGAACCCCCCTACCTTGGTCGACTAAAACCAATTGCCCCCCAAAGATCCTCCAAACGCCGGCCAGATGCAGAAAAGAATACGAAGACGAGGCCCCCTACATACGGCCAAAGCACCAAAGTACTAAGTTAACACCTCCGGTTTAACAACCAGCAAGAGAAGGAAAAAACTGAAACAAAGAGAAGAAGAACACTTACCACCAAACAAGGAGAAACCGATTTGAGAAGATTAGAATAAGCGACGGTAATCCAAAGAAACTAGAACGTGTGAAGAGAAACAAACGCACAAGGGAGATTCGGCTATAGTGGAGAGTATAAACAAAACTCAAAGAGAAAGAGTGAGGGATGGGTTTCGGCTTTTAGAAGAAGAAATAGAGGAGAAGGTTGAATCACCAAGAAGTGAGATGAAGATTCGGCTATGAAGAAGCAAGAAGAAGAAATATGAGCAAGTATGTGTTTCGGCTTTTGATTGACAAGGGAATGAATGCAAAAGTGAGAGTCCAAAAGATGGTTTCGGTTTTGGTAAATGAGAGAAGAAAACAAGTGTTCACAAATGCGAAAGAGAAGAAAAGACTTGTAAGCTTGATTTGCTAATACTCCACTCAACATGGCATTTGAAAGAATCGACCCCCCCACACACCTAGAGACCGAAAGTGCACCAAAGAGAAGAAAGAAAAGCCTAAGACTCAAAAGACTTTTGGCACACTCACTTCTCCTAGCCCCCCCAAAACCGAAAACCCCTCTTCCACCATACCACATTCGGTCAACAACCCCCCAACAAGCCACCAAATCCCTTGATCATCTCCTACATTCACTCTCCTCCCACCATTTGAATCGGTTTGACTCATTCAACCCCACTACTTCCTCATGACCTCACATTCAAAATATTTGACTTATTCCACCAACCACCCTGGAGAGCCCTTGCCGAAACCACCACCTTAGCCTCCACAGCGCAAAAATTAAAGCTCCTGAATGCTGTTGAAGCGACTCGAACCTCTTTCCCCTGTTGCTCCCTTTGTGACGCCACTTCTCTGCAACCCAAGTGGCGTCTCCTTGCCACTTTACCACTTCACTTCTTGTGTCAACAAACACAAGCAATGATCCTTAAAGCCTATCCCAACTAGCTTTCCCCTAAATTGCCCAAAATATAAAATTTTCTCCAAGACTCCCGCTTACTCCCAAGCCTTCCCGGGCCCCCAAACACACCCAAACACAGACAAAGCATACCAAACACACACAGAAACATAGCAACTGCAAAACCCCTAATTCCCGGATGTTACAATTCTACCCCCCTTAAGGAAATTTCGACCTCGAAATTTACCTGGTCAAAAGAGGTGAGGGTATTGCTGACGCATCACATCTTCCGGCTCCCACGTGGCTTCCTCTGCACCGTGATTTCGCCATAACACTTTGACTAACGAGACTGACTTTCTTCTTAATACCTTAACATCTCGGTCCAAGATCTGCACTGGTTCCTCTTTGAAAGGCAGGTCTGGTCTTACCTCAATCTCCTCCACTGGCACAATGTGAGACGGATCCGAATGATAGCGCCTCAACATCAAGACATGGAACACATCATGTATCTGTTTCAATTTTGAAGGTAACTTGAGCTGATACACCACTAGTCCCACACGTTTCAACACTCGATAAGGCCCGATAAATCTGGGGCTTAACTTGCCCTTCCGTCCAAATCTCAGAACCTTCTTCCAAGGTGAAACCTTCAGGAAAATCCGATCATCAACCGCAAATTCTATTTCCTTGCGCTTGGATCGCATACGATTTACGCACAGCCGGAAGCTTCCTTCAAGCGAGTCCGAATTAACTTAACTTTTTCCTCTGTTTCTGGAACCAATTTCGGACCCAACAACTGTCGCTCACCTAACTCTGTCCAGCAGGTAGGGGTACGACACTTACGACCATATAGCGCTTCGTAGGTTGCAATCTGGATGCTAGACTGGTAACTATTGTTGTATGTGAATTCTGCCAGCAGTAGAAAATATTCCCAACTACCCCTGAAGTCAATAACACAGCCTCTCAACATGTCTTCCAAGTCTGAATTATCCTCTCAGACTAACCATCAGTCTGTGGATGAAATGCCGTGCTGAAATCCAATCTTGTACCCAAAGCCTGATGCAGTGCCTTCCAGAATCGCGACGTAAACCTAGGGTCTCTGTCCGATATGATAGACACTGGTACCCCATGCAACCTTACAATCTCTGCCACATACAACTTAGCCAGCTTCTGCAACATATAGTCGGTGCGAACTGGTATGAAATGAGCAGACTTTGTTAACCGGTCAACAATCACCCATATCGAATCTTTCTTAGTAGGCGTAAGAGGTAGCCCACTAACAAAGTCCATCGTTATCCTCTCCCACTTCCACTGTGGAATCTTCACCGGCTGTAGTAACCCTGAAGGCAACTGATGTTCTGCTTTCACCTGCTGACACGTTAGACATTTACCCACAAACTCGATAATTTCTTGCTTCAACCCAGGCCACCAAAACTGTTCACGCAGATCTCGATACATCTTACTTCCACCAGGGTGCATAGCGTAAGGGCTACTATGCGCCTCCTGAAGAATCATCTGCCCCAACTCAACATCCTTCGGCATGCAGACCCTCTCACAGAAACACAATATCCCATCACTGTTCAAACTATAGTCTTCTACCCCACCATTCTGTACTTGCTAAAGTCGAGCACTTAATACATCATCTGATAACTGTTTCTCTTTAATCTGGCTTACCCACGTCGGCTTTACTTGAAGTTCAGCTAATAAACTTCCATCATCGTACAAGCTGAGGTGAGCAAACATTGCCCTTAAATCCGTTATCACTTTCCGACTTAACGCATCTGCCACCTCGTTAGCTTTTCCCGGATGATACTCGATCGAGCAGTCGTAATCCTTTAACAGCTCAATCCACCTTCGCTGCCTCAAATTCAACTCCTTCTAGGTAAGGAGATATTTTAAACTCTTGTAGTCGGTGTAGAAAATGGACTTCTCCCCATACAGGTAGTGTCTCCAGATCTTCAGAGCGAACACTAATGCAGCTAAATCCAGATCATGCGTGGGATAATTCATCTCATACGGTCTTAACTACCGAGACGCATACGCAACTACCTTCCCATCTTGCATTAACACACACCCTAACCACGTATGCGGCGCATCACGATGACGATAAACTCCTTCCCAGCCTCAGGCTGAATCAACACTGGAGCCTCAGTCAAGATTCTCTTCAACTTCTCAAAACTTTCCTGTTGCTTATCCGACCAGACAAACGGTACCCCTTTCCATAACAACTTGGTTAACGGTGCAGCTATTAACGAGAATCCCTCAACAAACCTTCTGTAGTACCCAGCTAAACCAAGAAAACTCTGAATTTCTGCCACAGACTTAGGCGGTTTCCAATCCAACACAACTTCAATTTTTCGGGGATCAACCCTAATCCCCTCAGCAGATACAACATGACCCAAAAAGGTAACTTCTTTCAACCAAAAGTCACACTTACTGAACTTGGCGTACAACTGCTTCTCCCTCAAAATCTGCAGAACCACCCGAAGATGCGAATCATGCTCTTCTTCCGTCCTGAAATATACCAGGATGTCGTCTATAAACACCACAAAAAACTGGTCCAAATAGGGTTGGAATACCCGGTTCATCATATCCATAAACGCAGCTGGTGCATTTGTCAACCCGAACGGTATCACTAAATACTCATAGCGACCATAACGAGTTCGAAACGTCGCCTTATGAATATCTGCCTCCTTGACCTTGAGCTGATGGTACCCAGATCTCAGATCTATCTTTGAAAACACCGCTGCTCCCCTTAACTGATCGAATAGATCATCAATTCTTGGCAACGGGTACTTGTTCTTAATTTTCAACTTGTTCATCTGGCGATAGTCGATGCACATACGCATTGACCCATCCTTCTTTTTCACGAACAACACCGTCGCTCCCCACGGAGATACACTTGGTCGAATGAACCCATGATCCAACAGCTCCTGGATCTGAGCTTTAAGTTCTACCAACTCTTTTGGTGCCATCCTATATGGGGCGATGGACACCGGAGCCGTACCAGGGAGTAGTTCAATTCCAAACTCTACCTCACGATTCGGAGGCAATCCCGAAAGCTCTTCCGGAAAGACATCCACGAATTCTTTCACTGTTCTAACCTCCTTTGCAGTCACCTCCTTTGCATCCAATGCACTGATGAAAGCTAGGAACGCCTTGCATCCTTTTCGTACCATCTTAACGACCTTTTAGTGCGAAAAACCATATTCGACAAATAATTCCTTCTTTCCCTATCACAATTACTTCCTTGCCATCCGCAATTCTCAACACCATTAAACTTATCAGTATCAATCCAGTTGCGATGCTTCACCACCCAATCCATGCCTAAGATAAGATCAAACTCTCCAAATGGAAACTCCATCAAGTCTGCGGAAATACTACTCCTTGAATCTCTAAAGGCACATCCCTAAATAATTTGTTCACTACTACCGATTGTCCTAGTGGGCTAACCACGATCATTTCTCTAGCGACAATTTCCTACTCTAAATTCAAGGTCTTAGATACAGTACAGGCAACATATGAATGGGTCGATCCAATATCAATTAAAGTAATAAACGGTTTATCAATAATAAGAAACGTACCGATTATAAAGTCCGGTGCGTCGCCCTCTTCTCGCCGTCGTGCTGCATAAACTAGACTGTCTTGCTTCTGCATTACCGACACCCCTGCCGGGTGTTCCACGACCCCGACCCAAGCCATTTCCTCCTCTAGCTGGGCCCCTACCTCTCGGCGGTTCTTTGCCACCCCTCCCGAATCCCAGTCAAACCCCCGTCCAGCGGCACTTTGATCCACTTGTGGACAATCTTTAACCATATGATCCATAGATCTGCACCTGAAGCCTCTACCGGTTCTCCTCCTACACTCACCAAAATGCATTTTCCCACACAGAGCACATGATCGAAACTGGCCCATCGCCACAGGACTCACAACCTGAGCTGACCCATCAAACCTAGGCCTCTTTTGGAAACCTCTCGATGACCCTGACGACGACCCAAAGCTTCTCTTATTTTTACCCCTATCTTTCTCCCTGTTTTGAGTCTCAGTCCGCTTTACCTCTTCAGCTATTTTAGCTTTTTCAACCACGATGGTAAAATCTCTCTCCCGCTACGGAGCTATCAGTACTCGCAGCTCGTCTCATAACCCATCTTCGAACCGTACACAACGTTCATAGTCAGTCGCAACTATCTATCGGGCATAATGGCTCAATCGCAAAAATTTCACCTCGTACTCAGCTACCGATTTACCCTATTGAACCAGATTTCGAAATGCTTTTCTCTGGGCGTCTACATAACTTGCCCCAACGTATTTCCTTTGAAATGCAGTTTTGAAGAAATCCCAGTCAATGCGATCCGCTGGAGTACCCTCTCTTACCGTGAGCCACCATTGATATGCCTCGTCCCGGAGAAGAGACACCGCTCTTTTCAATTTCTCCTCAACTGTATAGTCCAGATCATCCATAATCCGTTCTACTGCCTCCAACCAATATTTCGCTACGTTTGGGGCCACACCAGAAATACCCCTGAATACCTCTGCCCCATTAGCTCGAAGTCGCTCAAGAATAGACTTTCGAACTACCGATCTAGTGTTTGTCCCGGCAACCCACTCCAGAACACGCAACATCGCTTGGGACAAAGCATCGTCCCCACCTGCTCGATCCTGATATCCCGCTTCTGCCACAGGAGATGCTAGCACTTCGCCCTCCGGCTCATGTCCAGCTTCTGAGAACTCAACCTCCACCTCTCGGCCTCTACCACGGCCGCGTGCCCCCCATCCTCGTCCTCTAGCACTCATGTCCACTAACTTGTCTTAGTCTGTATACGCAAATTTTATGAATTAGCATTTCTTTCACTGTTTATTACCAGATAGTCTTATGAAATAGAGTTTAGAAGTGGTTTGTTGCAACACACAACGTATACCTAAAAAGTTTCAGTCTCTAAAGTTAAGTTTCCTAATTCTAGCATCCACAGCATAATATATTCACATAACATATATTCACTTCATGCAGATCACCCAACAGTCAGAAGACTTACCTTACAGACTTGGTGCCGGAGACTCGGGTGCCATACTTAAAATAAGACATGTGTATCTATTTTAAAAACAAAACTTTTGGAAAATGTTTTTGAACCCAAAACCCCCACAGCCGAGTTTTGCAACTCAGCTCTGATACCATAAAATGTAACACCCCAAACCCGACCCAAACACCACGACCGGTTCTGGAATGTCACATGGGAAGAATTTATAAACTTTGCGAACCTCAGATAAGTTTCAAGTCCCTTTTGAAAACTCCCAGTTTAGTAGTTAGCTTGAAAACTCAATAATCATTTATCCAAACTTTTTAATTAGCCCAATCTTTGTGTTTAGGTGACGTTTGAAAACACATATTTGTTACATCAGATTAAACTAGTAGTTTTCCGTAAAAACCTGTTTATAAAATTGTTACTTAGGTTATGAGAAAAACTTTTATTTGCGTTCAGTAAAACATCTTATCTATTATTTTGTATTCAAAATGTTTAAAGTTTAAATCGAAATTAAACCAAATTAATAGTGTAGTGGCCTTATTACAAATCAAAATCCCAATTTTAAGTAAATAAGTCTAAGGAAAAGAAAAGCAAAGTTTTACAAAGCATAAAGTGCATGGCCACCTCAGAGTCGATCCCAACCCATGTCCGCTGAACTAGGAATTACCTGCAAAAAATTAAGAAGTGGGGGTGAATCAAGCAGACTCAGTGTGCAATTACTCTACATACACCATTACTGGGCCCGAGCCCATTCTTTTGCCAACTGGGCCTTAGCCCTTACAATTCATTTTGGGCAAAGCCCGCATGACAAAATGGACTGGGCCTTAGCCCTTTTAGCAGAGTATAGCAGATAATCAGATATAAGTGCAATATGATGCAAATCCCAACCCAACCTAGTTATCCATCCGCTACACACCACCCATTCCTGCCAAATACACCAATGGGGATTTCTACAATCGACCCTCACCGCTATACACCATCGATGGCAGTCATGTTGCAGTTAGCTGCTCATCGTCATAGTTGTGACAGAGTCACCAGATTATGTGGCATGGCCACCAGAACAGAGTGTGGCAGAGCCACCAGATATTGTGACATAGTCACCATATACACTTCCTCTTCCATTAATAGTATATGCCCATCCCCATGCAACATAAAATCATGATGTATGGATGCAGCAGATATCGATATATATATATATATAAGATGTTCAAAGTACATACATAATCATGCCAATATAATCACTTATATAGCATAATCAGAAGTCACTAACCTGATGTCTTGTTTTTACCCTCCATGATAGCCAATACCGAAGTTTCAGCATTTAGTAATACAGATACATATTAACAAAAACAACAGGAAAGGTGTGAGAGTTACACACTTTTAAACGAGGAGAACTAAACTCTCAATACTATCAACACTCTCAGAAGAGGGAACAACTGCAATCTGTCTATTCAGATCCGAAGCTGGTCCACAACCCGGTGGAAAATCTCGAACGGCTGACACTACACATCGTTTAAACCTAGGGACCGAGACTAGAGGTTCGCTCCCTCCTTTTGATTGACCGGCACTTGCATCCATGAAGAGAGCTTTGATCAGGAAACTAGGTTAAGTCATTGAAGAAGATGAAAGAGAGAATAGGTGCTTACAACGAAGAAGTTTCTTACCTCGGTCGACAGAAACCGGAAGCTACTAGACTTGGATTAAGAAATCGATTGAGTCCCTACACAATCACCATATTAGAATCGGTCCTTCACAATAGATTACAAGGAGTGGTCTTACGGCCAAACAAGTTGGTAAGAACCCCCTACCTTGGTCGACTAAAACCAATTGCCCCCCAAAGATCCTCCAAACGCCGGCCAGATACAGAAAAGAATACAAAGACGAGGCCCCCTACATACGGCCAAAGCACCAAAGTACTAAGTTAACACCTTCGGTTTAACAATCAGCAAGAGAAGGAAAAAACCGAAACAAAGAGAAGAAGAACACTTACCACCAAACAAGGAGAAACCGATTTGAGAAGGTTAGAATAAGTGACGGCAATCCAAAGAAACCAGAACGTGCGAAGAGAAACAAACGCACAAGGGAGATTCGGCTATAGTGGAGAGTATAAACAAAACTCAAAGAGAAGGAGTGAGGGATGGGTTTCAGCTTTTAGAAGAAGAAATAGAGGAGAAGGTTGAATCACCAAGAAGTGAGATGAAGATTCGGCTATGAAGAAGCAAGAAGAAGAAATATGAGCACGTAGGTGTTTCGGCTTTTGATTGACAAGGGAATGAATGCAAAAGTGAGAGTCCAAAAGAGGGTTTCGGTTTTGGTAAATGAGAGAAGAAAACAAGTGTTCACAAATGCAAAAGAGAAGAAAAGGCTTGTAAGCTTGATTTGCTAATACTCCACTCAAAATGGCATTTGAAAGAATCGGCCCCCACACACACCTAGAGACTGAAAGTGCACCAAAGAGAAGAAAGAAAAGCCTAAGACTCAAAGATTTCGGCACACTCACTTCTCCTAGCCCCCCCAAAACCGAAAACCCCTCTTCCACTATACCACATTCGGCCAACAACCCCCCAACAAGCCACCAAATCCCTTGATCATCTCCTACATTCACTCTCCTTCCACCATTTGAATCGGTTTGACTCATTCAACCCCACTAGTTCCTCATAACCTCACATTCAAAATATTTGACTTATTCCACCAACCACCCTGGAGAGCCCTTGTCGAAACCACCACCTTAGCGTCCACAGCGCAAAAATTAAAGCTCCTGAATGCTGTTGAAGCGACTCGAACCTCTTTCCCTTGTTGCTCCCCTTGTGACGCCACTTCTCTGCAACCCAAGTGGCATCTCCTTGCCACTTTACCACTTCACTTCTTGTGTCAACAAACACAAGCAATGATCCTTAAAGCCTGCCCCAGCTAGCTTTCCCCTAAATTGCCCAAAATATAAAATTTTCTCCAAGACTCCCGCTTACTCCCAAGCCTTCCCGGGCCCCTAAACACACCCAAACACACACAGAAACATAGCAATTGCAAAACCCCTAATTCCCAGATGTTACACAAAGCCTACATAAACACCCTAGGGGGCAACCTAAAAGGAGAGCTCGACAGGACGTCGAATAGACGCCAAGTAGAAGGAGAAAATACTCCAAGACAGCCGTCGGGAACAACTTAGGAGAAGGATCTCCCATCAAGTTCTTTAAAAGTTTTTGGGTTTTCTTATGTTTTGTAGTTTTCCTTATTCCATGATGTTTCCCTCTTTTAGTCTGAACTAAATCCCTTAGATACCTAAGGGATGAAACCTAGATGAATCTTATTATTATTTGATTTATGAGAAAAATACTTGTGCTTATTCTTAATTGTGAGTTCTTATTCTTGTTTTGATAATTCAGGTTATTGATTCAAGTTCGAATGTGCTTATTCAGTGGAGCAAAAGTCCCTGTTTAAGAGTAGATAAACACAGTTAAGCGGAGTTGATCACAACCCTAGAGATAGGGCGACGAAAACCTGCCGGATTAGGGTCAAACCTAATAAGGGAGTCCATAGAACGAGTTAATGCGACAATAGGGGTTTTAATTAGAGAGAGATTTCAATTAATCAACCTAGAGTCAGTAGTTTGTAGCCTTTGTCGAAACCATTTTAAATTTTTTTGAAAAACGGGGATCGATTTTGAAAAATGAAAACGGGAGTCGCCACCGATCTTTTTTTGCTTAGGTGTGATCGGATCACCTTATAAAACATTTTTTGTTTTATTTAAAATATTGATTTTGGCCTACGAAATTCAAGAAAACGGGTTCGAGAGTCGGTTACGTACGTGGAAGGGTTAGCACCCTCGTAATGCCCAAAAATTGGTACCTAATTGATAAACTCATGTCCTAATGTCAAAAATTTGGAAAACTTAAAATACGATCCTTTTATTCGAAAGAAAGCCAAGACTCGCTTATCTCAAAGAAATAAAATGCCACACCCAATAAATTAGGATGTAACATTTCAAGACTTCGAAACTAAACTTGCCTTTTTTTGTAGAAGATCCTTACTTCGAGACACAAAACATTATATCCAATAAGTTAGGATATAACATTTTGAATTTCCGAGAATAAGTTTTGATTTGAAGTTTATGGGTTTCAATTTCAAAAAAGGGATACTTGATACCTTAAGTTCCTCAAGAAAGATCGAAACCCAGTGAGTTAGGGTACAAATTTTCTCGAAGCCCCCAAATATCACGTATCACTGTATTTTAAAAAAAAACTTTTGAATAAAATGCAACAATTTAGCAAGATGAGTTTTTATTAAAGAAATGGTTCGAATACAATATTGCATCAATACATTATAAAACATAGATACCAAAAATAATTTACGAAAATTACGTAATATACTAACATTTAATACTAGCATAGATGATTAAAAGGGAGAATAACGTAAAATAGCGAATGAAGCAGAAAATAAAATGACTATACTAAAGAAAACATAAAAATAATAAGCAAATAAAAAACATGGATAATCAAATAAAGATATAAAGTAGTATAAAAATAAAATAACAATATAAATTGAAAGACATATGCCAAATAATAAATAGATACTACAAATTCAAAAAAAATATATATGTAAAAAAAATGACATGGCAAAATCTAAAATAGACATATATATGTACGTAATAAAATAAATATATATTTTAAACGAAAAAAACTTGAATATATATAAAATATATGTATAAAGGATATAATATAACAATTTAATATATATAAAAATAATACATATTTAAAATAAACAATACATAAAAAAAATTATATTAATAGTAAATCAATAATATACAATATACAAGTTTTAAAATATAAAAATAATATAGATTTTAATAGAATAACCCATATAAAAAAATGAAATAATTTAATATAATGCTAAAGTAATTAAAAATAAGAAGAAAAATAATTTTTTTTAAAGGAAACAGGTATTAAATCGAAATAAAAACAAAATCCAGAGTAAAATGTAAAAGGACTAGATTAGAACGCGCGTCACACTGTAGGGTCCTATTGGGCAATTATGCCTTATCTCCTAAACGACGCCGTTCCATCTCCTGCCTTAAAATGGCCTTAGGGACCAAATCGAGACAAAGCAAACTTTAAGGGTTGGATTAAAAATAAAAGAAAATTTAAATTGAACAAAATTAAAAATAATAAAATTGTAGAAGGACCAAATAGGCAAATTGCCCCTTTTATAAAAACACGTCGATCCTCCCCAGGTATCGAGTCAACGCGCGGATCCTGGCCCTTAAACGACGTCGTTTTGGCCTTTAAAGGTGACCCCCAAAACGGCGTCGTATGGATGGCCTATATAAACCACTTTTGTAAAAAAAAATCATTAGAATCTGTTTTTAAAATTTTTTTCAAAAGTTCTCTCAAATCCTCCCTTCCTCCGTTTGGGTTCCGATCGTCGGACCTACGGGCCATCGCCACACGCGCCACCGTCAGTGCCGCCATATACGGTGGCCGGAGGCCAGAAACTTCGTTTCTTTAGTGCGAATCGAAAGGAAAACTCGTGCTCTTTATTATTAGTAGTATTCGTATAAAAATATTTGCATGAATCGAAAAGAAATAAAAAAAAAACTAAACGACATAGAATAATAAAAAATCACCTTCTGTTCTTTGATTTTTTGTCTATTAATCTCTGTGTATATTTGCGTGTCCTTTTTACAGATTTCATTAGGGTTATTTATAGCCCCAAAAATAAATAAAAAATAATTACAAAGATTCTGTCCTGTTGTTTCTTGCCATATTTGCTGCTTTTGCTGTGTTTTTTCTTTCCTTTTGCAGGTTTATAGTGAAGATCTCGGCGGTGATGAAGGCTGGTGGCTAAGCTGCGGCGCGAGGAAGGGTCTATTTTGGGTGCTGCGGCGCCTAGGGTTTCAGAAACCCTAGGCTTCTAATTCTATTTGGTATTGGGCCCTTTTGGGCCCCGTAGGTTTTGGGTTTAGGTGTAATGGGGCACGGGTAGTCTATTTGGCTTGTAATGTTAATTGGGCTACTGTAATAGATTAGTGATTTGGGTTTGGGTTTGAATTTTGGTTTTGGGCTAATTGGGCTACGGCTAATATTTGTAAATTTGGGCCTGTAAATTGGCTGTAAAGGGACTTTATTTTTTTTTTTTTGGTTTTTTGAATGGTATGGGCCCGGGCAAAATGGGTTATTACAGATGCCTCTCTTTGCTCATTATCGTGTAACGAGAATAGAGCAAAGACTATAAAAGGATCGATTTTGCTCGGTCTTTGCCGAGTCTTGACTCCTTGGTCCTCGTCTTCTTCAAATGGCTTCCAGCCCAACTGCAATTTCAGGAAGGCAATATCCGCTATCTTTAGTCTGCTCCGCTGCAAACTCAGGGATGCCAGACGGGTATCTTCGATCTGCTTCACTACAAACTGAGGAAGATAAGATCTGCTGTCTTCAGTCTACTCCGCTGCAATTTCAGGGACGCCAGACTAGTATCTTCGATCTGCTTCCTGCAACTTCAAGAAGACAAGATCTGCTGTCTTCAGCCTGCTCAGCTGTAACTTCAGGGACGCCAGACTAGTATCTTTGATCTACTTCCTGCAACTTCAGGAAGATAAGATCTGCTATCTTGATCGCCCCGCTCCACAGCAACTTCGGGGAGGCGAGCTAGTATCTTCGATCGCTTCTGCAACTTCGGGAAGATAAGATCTGCTATCTTCGATGCGCTTCTGCTGCAACTTCGTGGAGGCGAGCTAGTATCTTCGATCCGCTTCACGCAACTTCGGAAGATAAGATCTGTTGTCTTCAATCGCTCCATTGCAACTTCGTGGAGGCAAGCTAATATCTTCGATCTGCTTCCTGCAACTTCAAGAAGATAAGATCTGCTGTCTTCTGTCTGCTCTGCTGCAACTTCAGGGACGCTAGACTAGTATCTTCGATCTGCTTCCTGCAACTTCAGGAAGATAAAATCTGCTTTGTCTTGATGCGCGTGTTGCAACTTCGGGAGGCAAAGCTAGTATCTTCGATCCGCTTCCGCAAACTCCGGAAGATAAAATCGCTATCTTTTAGCCCGCTCCACTGCAAACTCAGAGAGACAAGGCTGGTGACATTTTACCCTACTACATTGTCCTATAGAGGATATGACCTGTAGAATGGGTATATGCTTATGCTGAATGATTAGGAGGCCCTGATCGATATGAGTCAAATGCTCCTAATGAGATGCGCTATGGTATATGAATGCAAAAATGTTATGAGTATGATTCCTACTCAAGGTGTCATCACTCATTTGTTCTTCATCCTTGTTCCTCTCGAAATATCAATCATATTCTGCTCAACATGCTTGCCCCACTGTAATTTCAGAGTCCACTCCATTTGAACCTTGGGGACACAAGGCTTATACTGCCTTCAAACCATCCCACCACGATTTATAGGAATCGAAACTTCTTTCAGTCTGTCCCTACTGTAATTTAAGGGTACATGATCTCCAATCTATTCCACCACAATTAAGGGGTTTTGAATTTTTCCCCATCAATTTGGTTTGTTACATCATTCCCCGAATGTTATGACCCGATGAAAATGACATCACTTATCAACTCGTTATTTTGTCCAATTATCATTTGGACAGAGAATTCAGAGAAATAGTCTCTATCTAGACTCTTCTTTCTCAAATATTTCCAATCCTTACACATGGAAATTCTAAACAATTGTCCTGTTTCAGTTTCTTGTATTATCTAGAGATTTCCAAAGTAATATGTAGAACTTCCTTTGTGAAAATATTATTAGTTCATCAATCATTATTTCAATGCAACATGCTTATGAATGACAATAATGAACAAACAAATAAATTGATCTTGAGGATAGTTCGAACTGAATAAATTATCGATAAAAAAGAATTAACTAGGAAAACATCTTTGAGAAGAAAAAGAATCCAAAGATAGTAAATTAATATAAATAGGACAAAGACCAGGTGCTCTAGATATCGCAGATTGGGCTTCTATATACAAACTCCATGAAGACTGCTTTGAGCTTAACATGTATTTAAAAGATCCAAAGAACTTTGTTGATGCTCCGATATGTAACATTCTTCATTTCTTGTTGATTCAGGTATAGCAAGATCACTGCATGCCCTTCAAAATTTGAGCCGCCCTTTTCAAGTTTTCAACTCAAAACCCCTTTGGTCACAAGGTGCCCTTTACGGGTTTTCGCCTAGGCCTCTCCTTTTTCTTTTCTTTTTTTTTTTTGAAGTCTCAAAGCGCCTTTTGTGGGTTTTCACCTTGGCCTCTTCTCCCTTTTAAACAAAATATTTCTTAACTGAATCTGAGTTCACAGGATTGGGTAGGCTTTTCCCATCCATTTCGGTCAAAATTAGTGCACCTCCAGAGAAAGCCTTCTTCACCACATATGGTCCTTCCCAATTCGGCATCCACTTTCCTCTGAAATCCCTTTGTATGGGAAGGATCTTTTTCAGTACAAGGTCCCCCTCGTGAAATTCTCTTGGGCGGACTTTTTTATCATAGGCTCGCATCATTCGTTTTTGGTAAATCTGACCGTGACGAATAGCCCTTAGCCTCTTTTCCTCAATTAAGTTCAACTGATCATATCGAGACTGGATCCATTCCGCTTCATCCAACTTTATCTCTGACAAAACTCGAAGAGAAGGTATCTCTACTTCAATGGGTAGGACTGTCTCCATCCCGTAAACCAATGAGAAAAGAGTTGCCCCAGTAGAAGTTCTGACGGACGTTCGATAAGCATAGAGTGCAAATGGTAATTTCTCATGGCAATCCTTATAAGTCTCAGTAATTTTCCCTACTATCTTCTTAATGTTTTTATTGGCTGCTTCCACTGCCCCATTCATTTTTGGGTGATACAGAGATGAGTTGTGGTGCTTGATCTTGAATTGACTGCAAACTTCTTCTATCGTGCTATTGTTCAAATTCAGTGCATTATCTGATATGATTCTCTCGGGCATTCCATATCGACATATGATTTCCTTCTTCAAGAACCGGCTAACTGCTGACTTAGTAACGCTAGCGTATGAAGCAACCTCTACCCATTTCGTGAAGTAGTTAATAACCACAAAGATGAATTGATGCCCATTCAAAGCTTTTGGTGAGATCGGCCCAATGACATCCATGCCCCACATGGAAAAAGGCCATGGGGAAGTCATAACATGCAAAGGTGAATGTGGTACATGAATTTTGTCTCCATAAATTTGGCATTTATGACATCTCTTGGCATAATTGATACAATCTCCTTCCATGGTGGACCAATAGTATCCGAATCTCATTATTTGTCTAGCCATTGTGAATCCATTAGCATGTGTTCCACAAATGCCCTCATGAACTTCTTCCAAAATTTTCCTAGCTTCAACGGCGTCAACACATCTCAATAGTACTTGATCTTTCCTTCTTTTGTACAAGATATCCCATCTAAAACGTAGTCACAGGCCAATCTTCTTAACGTCCTTTTGTCGTTCTCAGTTGCATGCTTCGGGTACTCACGATTTCTTACGTATCGCAATACATCATGATACCATGGATGGTCATCCTTTTCCTCCTTTTCTATGTTATAACAATGAGCTGGCACTTCAAAAATACTCATCTGAATAGGTCTCATATCCTCTGGTTTGTTTACTTTAATCATGGAAGCTAGAGTTGCCAAAGCATCTGCCATCTGGTTTTCATCTCGTGGGAGATAATTTTAAAAGTGATGTCATCAAACTCTTCAATCAACCCCAGAACTATTTTTCGGTAATCGATTAGTTTGGGGTATCTTATCTCCCATTCTCCTTTAAGCTGGTAGATTACTAATGCAGAATCTCCATATACTTCTACCACTCTGATTTTACACTCTACAGCTGCTCGAATTCCCATAATGCATGCTTCATACTCTACCATGTTGTTTGTGCAATCAAAATCCAATTTGCCTGTGAATGGATAATGATCACCACTAGGGGATACCAAGACTGCCCCAATTCCATTTCCCACAGCATTTGGCGCTTCATCAAAATTTAGCTTCCACGGATACTCTTCAGTAGTTGCCACATACATTAGCTCTTCATTGAGGAAATCAAAACTCAAAGGTTCATAATCTTCTAAAGCCCTGCTAGCCAGAAATTCTACTATTGCGCTCCATTTTATAGCCTTTTGGTTTGCATAGACTATATCAAATTCAGAAAGCAAAATCTGCCACCTTGCCATCCTTCCATTCAAAGCAGTTGACTCCATCATATACTTTAACAGATCCAGTTTTGAGATTAGCCAGGTTGTATGATATAGCATATATTGCCTCAATCTCCGAGTTGTCCAAACCAGGGCACAACACAATTTCTCAATTGACGAATATCTCATTTCATATTCAGTGAAATTTTTACTGAGATAATATATCGCCTTTTCTTTTCTTCCTGACTCATCATGTTGACCAAGCACACATCCCATGGAATTATTGAACACTGTCAAATACAGTATTAATGGTCTATCTGGATTAGGCGGAGATAGTACTGGGGCATTTGACAGATATTGTTTGACTTTGTCAAAAGCTTTCTGGCACTCATCGTCCCATACGCCTTGGTTGTGTTTCTTAAGAAGACGAAATATGGGATCACATTTCTCAGTTAATTATGAAATAAACCGAGCAATGTAATTTAACCTTCCAAGAAAACCTCGAACTTCTTTTTGAGTGCGTGGTGGAGGCAAATCTTGTATAGCTTTGACCTTATCTGAGTCAACCTCGATTTCTCTTCCACTGACTACAAAACCCAGTAATTTCCCTGACCGAGCTCCAAAAGTACACTTTGCCGGGTTGAGCTTTAATCGAAATTTTCTCAATCTCAAAAACAACTTCTTCAAAACTTCAATGTGTTCCTTTTTTGTTTGAGATTTAGCGATCATGTCATCAACATATACTTCAATCTCTTTGTGCATCATGTCATGGAATAAGGTTACCATGGCCCTTTGATATGTTTCTCCTGCATTCTTTAGCCCGAATGGCATCACCTTATAACAAAAGGTACCCCACAATGTTATGAAAGTAGTTTTCTCCATATCCTCAGGGTGCATCTTGATCTGATTATATCCCGAAAAACCATCCATGAAAGAAAACAATGAGTATCCCGCCGTATTATCCACCAACGTGTCAATATGAGGCAAAAGGAAATTGTCCTTTGGGCTAGCTTTATTTAAGTCCCTGTAGTCTACACGCATTCGAACCTTTCCGTCCTTCTTAGGGACAGGAACAATATTGGCTACCCATTCTGAGTATTTTACCACCTGTAGAAAACCAGCATCAAATTGTTTCTTGACTTCCTCTTTTATTTTTAACACCACATCAAGCCTCATCCTTCGTAGCTTTTGCTAAACTGGCTTGCACTCTTCTCTTATGGGAAGGCGATGTACTACAATATCAGTACTTAGCCCAGGCATATCTTGGTATGACCATGCAAAGACGTCTTTGAATTCCCACAATAACTCAACGAGGTCTTGCTTCGTCTCATCGGCTATGCACATTCCAATTTTCACAACCTTTCCTTCCTCTAAGACTGTATTCTCTACTACCTCTTCATGGGGTAAAATTTGTTTCTCTTCTTGCTTTACCATTCTTAACAAATCTGGAGACAAGTCACAATATCTGTCACCCTCAAAATCCTGAGATTCCTCTAAATACATGTCTTGCTCAAAAAGGACCTCTGAATCTGTAGTATCGTCGCTCATGTTATTGATATCTAGGGACCTGTGGTAGGCACAAAAGAATGTACAAAGAATAAATGAATTCAAGAACAACTATTTACATGGTATGAATGAGAATAAAAAAAAATTGGAAGGAAATTAGAAGATCAAAAGAATATAAAAAAATGAAAGAATATTCGCTCGAATTGATAATCAAAGATTTATTTTATTGAAACAATGATGTCTGAACATTAGCCTATTTCACAAATGAAATCTTATTGCTTCTAGGCTTTAAAAACAGCAAGTGTGTTCTGAACATTACTCTGTGTAATCTCTAAACACTACAGGAAGTTCCTCTGCAGTCCAATTGTTCAAAACACTTCCAGGTTCATAAGGACGAATGCCCAACAAGTTTCTTCGTTCAGTTACTGTCTCATGTATGGCATTGATATGGAGGTTTTCGTTTCTCAACAATCCTCTCTCAGGGTGAATTATCCCTCCTAATACAAAAGTCTGGGATATGTGAAGGAATGCCATTGATTCCCACTTGACTTCTTCCCCACTCAACTGTGCTCTCCTTCTCTCTTGCTTCTTTTCCATCTCCTTCTTCCTTTATCTAGCATCTGGCCTGAAACCCAAGCCAAAACGATCTTTTTTTCTCTTTCAGCATCGGAACCTGAATCCCTCCTTGGAGATGTCTACCCAATCCTTTTCCCAATAAGGCTCCTTTCCCCACCATCATTTGCAGACCCATTCTCGTGGTCCTGGATATCCTAGGCACCAGAACCTCATTCCCTTCAAAAATGAATGTTGCGTTCACGAACTCTAAATATCGAAAGGAACACTAAATGGCCTCCTCATTTGCCTCTAAATATGACGCGTCGTTGGTAACAGTTGTTATGATGTCCTCTTCGGCATTTATAGTAACTAATCGGCCTTCTGTTACTAGTTTCAATTTTTAGTGCAATGATGAGGGCACTGCCCCTGCCGAATGAATCCAGGGTCTTCCCAACAAGCAATTGTAGGATGGCTTGATATCCATCACCAAAAAATCCACTTCATATGTGTTTGGCCCAATCAACAACGGTATGTCAATTCTTCCCATTACTCTTCTCTCAGTGCCATCAAATGCTCTCACTATGTTCTGGCATGTTTTCATGTGAGAACTGTCTATAGGCAATCTATTCAGTGTAGACAATGCTAAGACATTCAAAGCCGATCCATTATCGATTAACACACTAGGCAAAGTATATCCCTTACAACGAGTGGTGATGTGTAGAGCCTTAGTCGATCCCATGCCCCCAGGTAGAATTTCATCATCACTGAAATAAATAAAGTTATCGGCACTTATATTACTAACCAGACGGTCAAGTTTATTGACAGATATATCTTTAGTAACATAAGTTTCATTTAGCACTTTCATCAATGCCTCACGATGCACTTCTGAACTTAAAAGCAAGGCTAGCACTGATATGCGAGCTGGTTGTTTGTGCAGCTGCTCTACCATGCTGTATTCACTGTGCTTCAAGAATTTTAGAAATTCTTTAGCCTCTTCCTCCTTTACAGGTTCATTGATAAGTGCCTCAGCCCCTTTCTCTCGCTCAACTACCAAGGTCTTTGCTTTCACTGACACAGTTCTGATGTTTACCGAGTCATAACGCCTTCCACTATGTGTGTAAGATCCTTCAATTTGGACCTCCTTGGAAGTGCTAGCTAAGTTTTCCCCTCCTGGTATTGTCACATTACAGTCGTAATTCCAAGGTACCATTTTGTTATCCTTATAAGGAAAGGAAACAGGTTTCTGGATTACGACCTTTGGTGCCATTTGTGCTCCGCCTTCCGTGTTTCTTGGTCGGGAGATGATGATCCTCAGATAATTGACTTTTTGGTTTGTCAACTCTCCTTCTGTCGCACATATGTTTCCTCCCTCTGAGCCTTCTTCATAAAATTCCAATTCCTTATTGTCCATAAGGTCTTGCACCAAGACCCTGAACTCAACACATTCCTGGATCTTGTGCCCTTCTGCTTTGTGGAACTCACAGTGGTCCCTTACTCCTTCACATCCTTCCACAAAATCTGATAATATCAATCCTCTTCTTACCATTTCTCTCCAGACCATTCTCAATGGGGTTTTTACCTTCGTAACATCCTCCTTGATCCTTCTCACGATAGTTTCACCAATTGCATTTATCCCCTTATCTCCATGGTTAGGTAATGGGTTCTCCGCACTAGGTGTATCATCAAACTTCACAATCCCCATCTTGATGAGTCTCTCAACTAACTTTTTGAAGGCAGTGCAGTTTTCTATTGAATGCCCCGTTATTCTCGCATGGTAGTCACATTGAGCGTTTGAATCATACCATTTGAGATATGGGGGCTGTAATGGTTTTAGATCAAATGGGGACACCACGTGTGCGTCAAATAAAATTTGATATAGCTCCTTATACATCATTGGGATTGGCATAAATTGGAGCTTTTCAGAGTTTTGCCTTGTGCCTGATTCCTGTCTTACCGACCATTGTTGCCCAACAGTAATTACTTTTGGTTGGCTAACAGTAATTGCCTTCGAGTACCCTTTGTTGTATGTACTCATATTATTCACCTCATTCTTCTTTTTCCTTGGAGCAGACCTTTTAGTGGTTTCCCCTGCTTCAATCTTGCCACCCCTTATGGCATTTTCAATCATTTCTCCCGCCATCACTATATCCGCAAAGCTTTTGGTGGTACTTCCTATCATATGAGTAATGAATGGGGCCTTTAAGGTATTGATAAAAAGCATTGTAGTTTCCTTTTCTAGGAGCGGTGGCTGAACTTGCATGGCAACCTCCCTCCATCTTTGCGCATCTTGCTGAAGTTTGCCATTTGACTTCTTCTCCATATTCTGTAAAGCGATTCTGTCAGGCGTCATGTCTGTGACATGATTGTATTGCTTCATAAAAGCTTGGGCTAGGTCCCTCCAAGAGCTAATCCTAACATGGCTCAGTTGATTGTACCACCTGGACGCTGCCCCCACCAAACTATCTTGGAAACAATGAATCAATAGTTGATCATTATTAACATAGCCAGTCATCCGTCTACAGAACATGGTAATGTGGGCTTCAGGGCAGCTAGTCCCATTGTACTTCTCAAATTCTGGCATTTTTAACTTATGAGGAAGCACCAAATCTGGAACCAAGCTCAAGTCTTTAACATCAATTTCATGATGATTATCAGCATTTTCCAAGGCCTTGAACTTTTCTTCCAACCATCTACAACGATCCTCTAACTGCCTTGAGGATTCAATTCTTGTCCCTTCCCTCTCTGCTATATCTAAATCAGGGATAACAGGATTAGCAGGGTTATCTCCTGGGTTAGATCCTGTGCCCACTTGGAAGTTCATGGGCACTCCAGTATCAGCTTGCCCTTGTTGAGGCCTAATCATGACAGATGGCCTTCGGGGATACTCCTCAGGTTGTGTTTGTGCGTGTGGTGGGGTAAAGCCCAGAAGAAAGTCCTCATTATCTTCTCCAGTATTAATCATGGGACCTTTTCCTTTGTCCATCGCCCCATTCAGTAGCTGAGCCATTTGAACCATCATATTTTTTTTTGGGCTTCCAGCATTTGGTCCCCCATCTCTTGCTGGAGCTTTGCCAATTGCTCTTGCATCTGGTCTTGCATGTCTCTTTGGAACTGTTCAAGTCTTTGATCCATGTTTTTTGTCTTGGCACGTGTACCGTAACGGTGTTTAGTTTCCAGATTTTTCCTTCTCTCTCTCTCTGTAATAACTTCAACTAATTAGGGTCTTTCTATGGATTTAAATGCATATGATGCGATGTAATGCAAATGCATGAATGTAAAAAGGCATCGATTCATATTCAATTTCATTTAGAAAACTTTATTAGAAAACAAAATTCTTTACATAAAACGGACTACAAATATGCTTTCGCCCTAATGCCCAAAGTCTTAACTTTCCTAAACAATAAGACTAGCTCTTGACCACGATCGGACTGTAGCTCATACTTCATGCTCAACGTATCAGCCTGTACTGCCAAAGTCTGTAATTGATTAGCTTGTAACACCCCAAACCCGGCCTAGACGTTATGGCTGGATCTAGCATGTCACGTAGAAGGGTTATTAAAAATTAAGCGTTCGTTGGAAATGTTTGCATCTCTTTTGAAAACTCCGAGTTACGTTGGTTGTTTATAAAAACCCAATTTACTCAATGTCCATTTTAGAAAAGTTGTAATTAACTTAGAAATTTCCTTTGTTATGAAAACTAATTTTAAAAACTTACGGTAACGTGATATTTTAGAAAACGATTGTTAATGTTTTAAGAAAACCCCGCTTTTATAAGTTTAACAGTTATAATTGAAAGGTTAAAAGAAAAATATACCAATGGCCTTATTACAAAATATATCAACCCAAAATAAATAATCTTAAAGGTAAAGTAAAAACTGAATTTACTAAAGTTTGAGAGAAATTCTCATTGTATGGCCACCACTGAGTCCTCCATGGCTCCAAATCCTCTATTGTCGGGGATTACCTGCGAGGTTAAAGAAAAGGGGTGAGTTACGAGAACTCAGTGTGTAATCCCCTAAATGACATTAACTGGGCCCGAGCCCAGAAGACATCAATCTGGGCCTAAGCCCCATAATCATGGTAGTGTAAATGAAGTAGTGCAGATGAAGTACTGCAGCCCAACCCAATCCAACCAACACACCCCCGTACCAGCCAATCACAGCTGTGGGGATCAAGTCAACCCACCCCGCCAATCACACCAATATTGCAGACAAGCTGCTAAACACAATATTTGTGGCTGAGCCACAAGAGTCATAATTATGTATATATATAAATATATTGTGGCTATGCCACTAGGCTACACTGCTCTTCAATCGTTAACCCGCCCCATGCAACATGATAAAATGCAATAAACATATCAACATATACAAGTGTAATGTAAACATACAATCGTTACCTAACAACACTGAGGGTAAAACGGCCATTCAACCCATCGAAGGTATTTTAGTAATTTCGCAGCTCAGGGGCATTTCGGTAATTGATTCACTAAGTGTATTTTAGTAATTTACCTACCAGGGGTATTTCAGAAACTTGCCCACCAAGGGTATTTTAGTAATTTACCCACCAGGGATATTTCAGTAATTTCGTAAACCCCTCAGAAGGTTTACAGTCGCCTCGAGTGACTTAAGTATTCTAAACAGAGATAATGATGCGAATGGGCCTAAGGCCCACTCTCGGCCCAAATGGCCCCACACGCTTGAGTGGCCCATTTAGCCCGAATCTAGCCACATATATGAGATTCCCATAGTCTAATCCAGCATCTACTTACACAATCATATAACTTATTCATATGGGCCCACTTGGCCCAAAGAGCATCAACCCACAAGAATACTCATGGTGGCCTCGACTATCGCGTCGAAGCTCCTACACGTACGGTTGCACGCTCGTGTGGCTACCATCGCCGTGTGACTGGCTTTTCGGCATTTGTCGCTCTACAACTAGAGTAGTGCAAAATACACACCTGTTAAAAGTCTGAAGCTAATCCGCGCTACGAATGCTCCTTTGCCCGAACGCCCACCCAGGTATGCTTCCTCTCCTCATAGACAACTCCATTTATAGCCAGCTTCTCACTTTCCCTCTTGCTAGCTTTCGGATGTGGGATCCCTCCTTCAGCAGAGTTTAAATCCAACACAAACTCTAGCCGCCCCCACTTAGCAAAATAAATATCCCCTTTTTGCTTGCAATGGGATTCGAACTCAGGCTCCCTTGTAACACAATCCACGCCGCAAGCCACTTTACCAACTAGCTCCTTGTTGTCTTAAAACATGCGCAACTAAATATAAGTCTATGGCCCAACGTCTAAGTTCACTTAAAAAAAGAAATCAAAATGCAAGCGCAAAGACTTGAACCTTGGACCCCTTGCTTCTTTGTGGCGTCATTCCCTTGCTCCCTAAGTGGCGTCACTTTGCCACTTCACCTCAACTCCTTGTTGTGTCATTTTTCTCCTCATTTTATTCTTAAAGCCTACCTTCTAACTCCCAGGGTTTTATTCACCTAAAACCAAAATTTTTCCTATAGCCCAGGTTTGTTTCCGAGACTTCATAGAAGCCCCCTAACCTTCCAAAATCACTCACCTAATAGGACCAACTTGCATTAGAGCCGTTCTCTTGTTCTTAAAAATTTGAAACGCTTTCACGCCCAAGGCCCAATGGGCCCAATTCTACTAGGCCCAAATTCGGGGCGTTACAAATCTACCCCCTTAAAGAAATTTCGTCCTCGAAATTTCCAACTATCTAATGGTCATTTAACACAGACTACTCTACCATGCTGCCGCTGCGCACTCTGATAACACTAATATACTTCTAACTTAATCTTGAAATCTCTTACACACAATCAACCGTCTAACCACTGAAACAAACAAATGTTTATCACACATGCATACAATTTCTATATTCAAACATCATATCCAAACAAAACGCACACAGAAGAAATACAAAAATATAGTCATTTCAGCATATAACAAAGTATAAGGCCAGGAAACTTACGGATTTGATGCCGGAGACTCGGTATGCTATACTTTCAGTAACACTATCATTTTTTTCTAACCCACGTTTTAAACAAGTTTGGAAAATTTTTCAAACCCATCCCACAGCCGAGTTTTACAACCTGGCTCTGATACCATAAAATGTAACACCTCAAACTCGGCCTAAATGTTATGGCCGGATATAGCATGTCACGTAGAAGGGTTATTAAAAACTAAGCGTTCGTTGGAAATGTTTGCATCTCTTTTGAAAACTCCGAGTTACGTTGGTTGTTTATAAAAACCCGATTTACTCAGTGTCCATTTTAAAAAAAGTTGTAATTAACTTGGAAATTTCCTTTATTATGAAAAATGATTTTAAAAACTTACGGTAACGTGATATTTTAGAAAACGATTGTTAATGTTTTAAGAAAACCCCGCTTTTATAAGTTTAACAGTTATAATTGAAAGGTTAAAAGAAAAATATACCAATGGCCTTATTACAAAATATATCAACCCAAAATAAATAATCTTAAAGGTAAAGTAAAAACTGAATTTACTAAAGTTTGAGAGAAATTCTCGTTGTATGGCCACCACTGAGTCCTCCATGGCTCCAAATCCTCTATTGCCGGGGATTACCTGCGAGGTTAAAGAAAAGGGGTGAGTTACGAGAACTCAGTGTGTAATCCCCTAAATGACATTAATTGGGCCCGAGCCTAGAAGACATCAATCTGGGCCTAAGCCCCATAATCATGGGTATTTTAGTAATTTCGCAGCTCAAGGGCATTTCGGTAATTGATTCACCAAGGGTATTTTAGTAATTTACCCACCAGGGGTATTTCAGTAACTTACCCACCAAGGGTATTTTAGTAATTTACCCACTAGGGGTATTTCAGTAATTTCGTAAACCCCTCAGAAGGTCTACAGTCGCCTCGAGCGACTCAAGTATTCTAAACAGAGATAATGATGCGAATGGGCCTAAGACCCACTCTCGGCCCAAATGGGCCCACACGCTCGAGTGACCCATTTAGCCCGAATCTAGCCACATATATGAGATTCCCATAGTCTAATCCAACATCTACTTACACAATCATATAACTTATTCATATGGGCCCACGGGCCCATTGGGTCCACTTGGCCCCGTTCGGCCCATCGTGGCCCAAACAGCATCAACCCACAAGAATACTCATGGTGGCCTCGACTATCGCATCGAAGCTCCCACACGTGCGCTCGCACGCTCGTGTGGCTACCATTGTCGTGTGATCGGCTTTTCGGCACTTGCCGCTCTACAACTAGAGTAGTGCGAAATACACACCTGTTAGGAGTCTGAAGCTAATCCGCGCTCCGAATGCTCCTTTGCCCAAACGCCCACCCAGGTATGCTTCCTCTCCTCATAGAAAGCTCCATTTATAGCCAGCTTCTCACCTTCCCTCTTGCTAGCTTTCCGATGTGGGATCCCTCCTTCAGCAGAGTTTAAATCCAACACAAACTCTGGCCGCCCCCACTTAGCAAAATAAATATCCCCTTTTTACTTGCAATGGGATTCGAACTTAGGCTCCCTTGTAACATAATCCACGCCGCTAGCCACTTTACCAACTAGCTCCTTGTTGTCTTAAAACATGCGCAACTAAATATAAGTCTATGGCCCAACGTCTAAGTTCACTTAAAAAAAGAAATCAAAATGCAACCGCCAAGACTTGAACCTTAGACCCCTTGCTTCCTTGTGGCGTCATTCCCTTGCTCCCTAAGTGGCGTCACTTTGCCACTTCACCACAACTCCTTGTTGTGTCATTTTTCTCCTTATTTTATTCTTAAAGCCTACCTTCTAACTTCCAGGGTTTTATTCACCTAAAACCAAATTTTTTTCCTACAGCCCAGGTTTGTTCCCGGGACTTCATAGAAGCCCCTAACCTTCCAAAATCACTCACCTAATAGAACCAACTTGCATTAGAGCCATTCTCTTGTTCTCAAAAATTTTAAATGCTTTCACGCCCAAGGCCCAATGGGCCTAATTCTACTAGGCCCAAATTCGGGGCGTTACACAGTTACCTCTCGAATCTGAGCTATGGCTTCACCCATGATATAATCCCTATGTCTAACTTGATTATGAGAATGGTGAAGCTCTTACTTCCAACGCCCTTCTCTTGCTTCAAGAAGCTCGATCCGGAGTTCACAGTTTTGCAATGCTGATTCTAACTCTTCGATCTTACCCTTCATTTCCTCAATCTTGTTCAGACTTGACTTTAGCTCGATCGCAGAATTACGACTTCGATGGTGATGAAGAGACCGTCCAAGTTTAGCCACTCTAGATTTTAATTCTCCTTTTTCATTTTGACTTTCTGCCAAACTCTTCTCTAAGGCCTCATTTCGCGCTTGCATTTCTTGAAACTTCCTCTCCCAATGGTCAACCTTGGCCTTTTCCTCCTGAATCTCTTGTTGCCACTGTTTCGAAGTCTTCCCCAATCCGGCATTTTTCATTGATAGACGTAACTTCTTATATTCTGCCTTTAAACTATCCAGATCTTTCTCGACCCTTTTCTTCCCTTTTCTTAATTTTTCAGCCTCTAATTTCTGAACATCCACGTCTAATCTCAGGTACATTTTTTCTTCTTACAACTTCTCTATCCTCTTTTCGAGCTCTGAACTCTTCCTTTCAAAATCTTGTTTTACAATCTCTAATTCTGATGGGACCACTCGTAAATACTCTTCAATCGATCGAGCGTCTTCTAAACTTGGCACAAGGATATTGTCATTGACTCTTCTACTCCACCATCCATTGTACTCTGGGGTCGTCATTGGACATACGTCCACTCTCTTCATACGAAGGGTCTGATTCCAGGCATTAGAAATCACTTTAACCCTCTTTTTGTAGCTATCTCCCTTATACGAAAACTCACATTGAGCCAACCCATGTGTAGCCGGTATGAACTGCCTAGATTTGTATTGTCTCAGTACGAGCAAGGGTGCATATCCAATGGCTTCCCAAATTCCAAGTAGAGGGACCCAATCAAAACTCCCACACCGGTACAGCACTTCATCGGGAACCATCCAGGGAGCTCTCCACTCAACGTCTTCTTCTTGGAGATTTCGTAGAAGTGCTATCAAATTTTCTTCTGATATGTCATCTCTCCTTGGGGTAGCCACTATCTCTTTTAACGGGGAGTAATTTTCCGAGAAGACCCGATAAGAAACCTTATCCACCTTCCAGAAATGATTGTGGAACCAAGCCAACAACAACTGCGCACATCCTATAAATCTGCCTTCCCTAGCTCTCCTACATGCATTCAACGATCGAAATGTCTCAGCCAAGATTGCAGGAATAGGTGTGGATTGTTTTTCAAGTCAATTAAAAATATCTGAGACTGCTTCATCTACATATCCCAATGCCCTAGGGAAGATCACTAATCCGTATATACTCAAAGCAAAAACATCGACCCTCTTTTTCATATCAGGATGTACTAGAATCAAAACTTTCAAAACTTTCCATGGGATGCACTTACACTCACCTTTTTCCTTGATTCTGGCTGTGACCCATTGTTCACTCATCCCCGTAATACTCATTAACTTCCTCCAAAAGGTCGGAACACTAGCAGCCCTTTAGTAAGCTTTATCAACTTGAATCTTGGGACAATGCAATAGAACTGTATACTCTTCCATCATGGTACCAAATCAACCCTTCCAAAAGTAAAGCAACTATACGCAGGTTCCAATATTGGGTGATGGCTCAAACAAATGTTCATCTACCTTAATGTCCAACAAGTATGGCGAATCCCCATAGCTGCAGTAAAACAACTGCTTGGTCTCGTCACTCCACCGGTTCCATATTTTTTTTAATTCCTAGAGATTGTTTTGCGTCACACTGATGCGAGTGTAGTCCCATAATTCTGATGTGTACCCTTCGGCTAGGCTATCCCCTTTCTCTAATTGCGTTCGCTCTAACCACATGCGGACAACTGCATTGTCTTCCACTTTATCAAGAAATTCATTCTCCATAACCAGCTTTCTAACTTAGTAACTGACCGTGAATTGATACCTTCTAAAATATGAAATGACATGCACCAAAATAAAGCACAACAAGTTAGTACCATGAAATAAAATATAAAGCAAATAAGATAAACAAACACCTATCTGGGTAACCACTAAGGTTTGGCATAGTTCTTCTTAGGGTGAGTCCTTACGTTTTCTACGTGTGGTTTAGCTCTAAAGTTGAGGTACATGAACCAGCAGATTCCTCGATCCTCACCCATTATAGGCTCATACGGACCGAGTTTAGTTCAGAGGAATACATTTCCCTATGGCTGCACGGAGATGAAAATCTCATGAAGATATAGGTACGGATATATCCTGAAAGTGATTCACTATCCTGCACGGAGGTGAAAACCTCATGAAGGAGTAGCTTCTCACTTCCACTTAAAAGGGTGTGACCACAACGGCCATGCAATGCAATGCAGAAATACTTTACAAGATTAGAACAACATGTAATAAAAAGGATCATAATTTTTCAAATCAAATTTTCAAATTTAGACAAAAGGACATGAAATAATCAATTTTACGGCTTGACTCTCTTATTATGTCCCTGATCGTGTGTCAGAGTTTTAAAAATTTAATTAATGAGAATAATCGAACCTAGAAACTAACTATGACAACGATTGAGGCAAGTGCTGTAACATCCTAAAATTGGGGTTATTTGGGATTGAATTATTTTTCTCGTGTTTGAATTACTGTGGTATTAATTGTGGTGTAGTAAGGCTTAATTAGGGGTCTTGATTAGGCTCGATATAGTAGAAAAATGTTATTTGTAAGCTTTGAGATAGGGAGCCTTAGTAGGTAGGGGTTAAAAGGATAAATGAGGGATTATTTGACACAGAAATGGCCTTGGAAAAGTGGCAAAAGGGAGGCCACTTAGGAGCTGGAGTTGACGCCACTGGGGGAGCAAGGGGAGCCTGTGTTCGAGCTGCAGAAATTCTCTTTTTGCTCTTTAATTTGGACGGTAATAGGGGGAGAGAATTTCTCATTTCAAACTCTTTTTGATAATAAGGATAATGTGGATAATATTACCTTTTTAATTGGATTTTTATTTGATTAATTCCAAGGAGAAAATATAGGCATTTGAGTATTCAAATTATTTTGAATATTTTTAAACAATTGGTCAAGAGCAATTCAAGGAGTTGCCGAATTTTTGAACTCTTTGTTCAAGAGGAGTGGACGACAAGCTTGGGGGGGGTGCCGAATTCTTTTAAAAGCACATACCTATCATCTTGTTTTTCTTTTTTTTTCCATTTTTGCAAGTAGCCGAATCTCTTCCTTACTCCCTCCTCTTCAATTATTTTTCTCTCCTTCCTCATCTTCTCAAAACCGAAACTCCTATTCCCCTTATCCATTATTTTCTTTCTTCCACTATAGCCGAATCTCTCCTTCTTGGTGTGCCGAAATTCCCCTCTTCTTTTAGCTTTCATCTTGGCCGAATATTAGTGTGGTGTGGATCTCTTCTAGTTTGGTTCCAATCGGGTTTGGTGGAAGGTAGGTGGTTTAGCCGAATGGCTATTTCTTCCCTCTCTGTTCTCTGTCGACTTTTACAAAGGTAAGAGTTGGTTTCGGCAATTGTTGTTATGGGTGCTAATCACATGTTGAAACCGATTTGTTATAGGGCCTTCGGGATTTGGAAGCGAGCAAGTGAGTCCATCATCTTTGATCGATCGATTTTTGGGTAAGGTGGTAAGGATCTATTCTTATTTGGTATTCGATTAAGCCGAAGGCTATTAATTTTGATGATGGCCGGTTGTAGGAAGTGAAGCAGAATCGCATATCGAGTGCTGAAGTTAGTACTCAAGGGCGTTAGGTAAGGTTTTCGGGTTCAAATATTAACCCTTGGATATATGTTGGTCCGCCGAATGGTCGAGGCACAAACATGGGTATGGCCGAATATAGGGGCAAGGAAAGCTTGTGTGGCCGATTTGTCTTTTCGGGATTTAGGACTATCATTGGTGACAGGTGTGTACATACACACTTTATGATTAATTAACTGTGCTAAATGTTTGTGTATGCTAAATCGGTTTATGTAGCTTTGGATTTAATACCATAACGGTATAAGCGATGATTCGTAAGACCACATCGTATGAGTTTACTATTTGATGCTTTTGGAAAGCATGGCATATTTGGTATATGCGATTTAAATACATGTTGGCATGAATTTCATTATATATATCATGGACTGATGTGGGATATATGAGTGGAGGGGGAAGTGATATTCGTGTCGACGGACACCAAAGGGTTTGGTACCACATTGTGACTACGGTCACGAGAGGTTTGGCACCTCGGAGGTTTGGCACCTCATAGCGCGTCTCGTCCTGCTGGCTTAGCACCATAGTGGGTTGGCCCCACGCTTTACATTATGGGATCGACGCCGTGATTTGGTATCACACGATGGGTTGGCCCCATCATTTGATTTGTGACTTTGGGTCACCAGTGGTTTGGCACCACCAGTGGTTTGGCACCACAATATGACGGATTTCGTGACTATAAGTCACCAGTGGTTTGGCACCACCAGTGGTTTGGTACCACACGGGGTAGAGAAAGGTGATTGGATGGCTAGGTTGGGTGCATGGTTTAGTGCATGTTAATTTGTTATAAATTGTGTATGTTGTTGCACTAAATAGGGGAAGGGTTACACATTGAGTCTTGGTGACTCACCTTCTCCTTTAACATTTTTCAGGTGACTCGTAGATCGCGGATGAGGAGCCGGATGGACTCGAGGTGGCCATGTAGTGGATATTTGAATTAAATGAACTTTAGATTTTAGTTTATTATACTTTATTGTTGGTTTTGTTTTAATCAAGTCGTAATAAGGCCTCCTAGGACTATTTTTATTATTTTTACATGTTTTGAATATTTTGTTTAAACTATTTAATAATATTAAAATGGGTGCACATGTTCTCTCAAATCAAACGCAAAATGTTTTAAAGTGCCATCGGGTACATTTGAAACCTATAACAACTTGACATAATAAATATTTTTAAACAAACTAAGTATGGTTTTAGCAAGAAAATTAAAGGAAGGGTTTTCGACAAAACTTAAATCGGCTTAAAAGGGATTTTACAAAATTGTTTTCCTCTGTGACAAACCAAATTCGATCGTAGTGTTTGGGCCGGGTTTGGGATGTTACAAAATTGGTATCAGAGCCAAGTTCAAAGCTCGGCTGTGGGGGCCCAAGGCCCAAAATGTTTTGGTAGGCCTTTTTGGAATTATTTTTGGGTTTTTGAACAAAGATGGCAAATGTAGTCTCCTGGCACCAATCCGCCCAGGTAAGTACTTCCAACTTCTTTGTGAATTATTACTTGTAGAAAGGGTAGGAATGGAACGTGGAATAGTCTTATAGGAACCTGAACCCTAGGATTAGACTACTCAAACACAAAAACGAAGCATAAGCTTTAATGAACTAAACAAACCTACGACCAAGTCGCCGAGTTAGAGTGTGGTAACCCTGGTGTGCATGTCTAGGATTGGATCCGGAAGAGCTTGGTATTTAAGCAGTCCTCGTGACTCACCTCCTCTTCGTGGGATTCCTACCTGGTGCGTAGCCTCGGTTCACCCTAACCAAGAGGACTCGGTCATAGGCTAAACATACTAAATAAAACCTGAAAGGGATTAGCCATGTTTTATGAAAACCCTAATTTTAAAATCATTAAAATATCTCTTTAAAATAGTAGGAAAAATTTATTTTTGGAAAAATTTTTAAAATATTCTTGGCTTATCAAAATTTACAAAATTACCCCTGATTGACAAAATTACGAAAATACCCCTGTAGGAAAATGACGAAAATACCCCTGGGATAGAAACAGACAGAAATGCCCGAAGAGTGAATAGGTATGAAAGGTATTAGGGAATGGATGTGCTCTTCTGTGTAAACTAGGATAGAGGACTTAAAACTTTGATTGATCGAAAGAATCCCTATTGAACTTTTCATAAAATTTCTTTACGAGTAACCAAGTGGAACAATTACCAATCCATAAAAATTTATTAACCAGATTAAAGCGCGATAGTTAGAATGAGCTCTAGAGGACGTGGCCGTCGTGGACGTGGTAGGGGCAGGATGACCGTGTCAGAACCTGTTAGGTCGGGTCAAGGGTCAGAAAATGAGGTACCACCGCCACCACCACCCCCAGCTTTTGGAGCAGAGGAGCGAGGATCGCATGGTGATGAGGCGATGAAGCAAGTGTGTTGTGAGTCCTCGAGATGGTGGCTGGGGCTAGTGGAGGAAAGGGAGCTCAGAAATCTGTTCCCGAGCGACTCCGATCCAACGGAGCTGAGGTATTCCGGGGAGTGTCGGGCGTGGCACCCAGTGCGGCAGAATACTAGTTAGAATCGACTGAGAGAATCATGGATGATCTCGATCTGACAAATAAGGAGAAGCTGAAAGGAGCGCTGTCGCTTCTAAAGGATGAGTCATATCAGTGGTGGCTCACGGTTCGAGATGGTGCTACGGTAGATGATCTTATGTGGGGGTACTTCAAAACTGCTTATCAGAAGAAGTATGTGGGTACCAGCTACACGGATGCACAGAGGAAAGCCTTTTTGGGATTGGTATAAGGAAATAAGTCAGTATCTGAGTATGAGGCAGAGTTCTTAAGACTGAGTCGGTATGCTAGAGGCATCGTGGCTACTGAACATGAACATTGCGTCCGCTTTGAAGACGGACTTAGAGATGAGTTAAGGTTGCTGATTACTCCACAGCAGGAGCGTGAGTTTGCCGTGCTGGTGGAAAAGGCTAAGGTAGCCGAAGGAGTCAAGGAGTCTGTGAAACAGAACTATGATAGGAACAGGGAGAAGAGAGGCTTTGGGTCGTCTGGGTTAGGTGGTAATGTTTAGAAAAGGGCTAGGCAGAGTGGGCCAAATCAGGCAGGAAGGGCCATGGCTACTAATCAGAGACCGGCCCAGTGTAATCGCTGTGGAAAATCACATTGGGGAGGTTGTTGGACCGGTGAGAGGGGTTGCTTTGAATGTGGGTCGTTGGATCACCGTATAAGGGATTGTCCTCGGAAGTTAGCCAAGAATCAGCCAGAGGGACAGAACCGTACTCAGGATAGAAATATGGGACCAAAGAGGGGTCGTGGTAATGGTAGAGGAGGCAGTGGTCCTAATCGAGGTCGTGGAATTCAGGGCAGAGGCGCAGGCAACACAGAGGCAAGGTAGCCTGGCTTAGTCTATGCAGCGAGACGTCGCGAGGAGGGTGACGCTTGCGGACGTCATAACCGATGCGTTCTAATTTTTGGTCTCCCATATGTTGCATTAATAGATGTGGGTTCGACGCATTCATACGTTGCTAGTAGTGTGGTAGAGACTATGAACCTAGACTTTGAGACTGCTTCTAGGGAGATGACTGTAATTAGCCCTCTAGGACACTCTGTAGTTGTAAACAAGCTATATAGGGATGTACCCTAGAACTCCAAGGGGTCGTGTTTATGGTGATCGATGGAACTAGTTTGGGGAGTTCGATTTGATTCTTGGAATGGACTGGTTGGTTAAGTATCAAGCAAGGTTGGATTGTGCTGCTAAGCGCATGGTTCTCAAGATGGCTGAAGGTGATGAGGTGGTCATGATAGGTAATAGAAGAGATTACCTATCCAACGTGGTGTCGGCCTTGAAGGCTGAGAAGATGGTCAAAAAGGGTTGTGAGGCGTTTCTGGTTCGAATATGTGCCTTGGAGGCTAAGGAGTCAGCAGTTGAGAAGGTTCGAATGGTAGAGGAGTTCGCTGATGTGTTCCCAGAAGAACTTCCGGGTCTGCCTCCAGATCGGGAAGTTGAATTCGGTATAGACCTGTTGCCTGGAACGGCGCCTGTGTCTATAGCACCCTACCAAATGGCACCAAAGGAATTGGTGGAGTTGAAGGCTCAAATTCAGGAGCTCTTGGATAGAGGGTTTATTCGACCAAGCATATCTCCGTGGGGAGCACCTGTGTTGTTTGTCAAGAAGAAAGACGGTTCAATGCGGATGTGTATCGACTATCGCCAATTAAACAAGTTAACGATCAAAAACAAGTATCCGTTGCCTCAGATCGATGACTTGTTTGACCAATTGAAGGGTGCATCAGTTTTCTCGAAGATAGATCTTAGGTTGGGTTATCATCAACTTAAGGTGAAGGAAGTGGATGTGCACAAGACGGCCTTCCGAACTCGGTATGGGCATTACGAGTTTTTGGTGATGCCATTTGGGTTGACCAACGCACCTGCAGCGTTCATGGACTTAATGAATAGGGTGTTTCAGCAATACTTGGATCAATTTGTCGTGGTGTTTATAGACGACATATTGGTTTATTCAAAGACGGAGGAGGAGCATGATATGCATTTGCGTATAGTTCTACAAGTATTGAGGAGAAGCGGTTATATGCCAAATTCGGTAAGTGCGAATTTTGGCTTAGGAGGTGGCTTTCTTAGGTCACGTGGTATCGGTGAAGGGATTAGAGTGGACCCTCGCAAGGTTGAAGCGGTATTGGATTGGAAACCGCCAAGGTCGATGGCAGAAAATTCGAAGTTTTACGGTGCGGCGGTACTATCGAAGATTTGTGGAAGGGTTCTCTCTAATCGCAGCGCCGTTGACTAAGTTATTAAGGAAAGGAGTTCCATTTGTTTGGTCGAGAAACAAGAAGAAAGTTTTGATAAGCTAAGGAAGGTTACGGCGGAAGCTCGAGCTTCTGTACACCTGAGGCAGAAAATTGCTCACGGTTTATTGTGATGCATCCCATCTTGGTTTGGGATGTGTGTTGATGCAGGAAGGGAAGGTAGTGGCCTATGCATCCTGTCAGCTAAGACCGCATGAGGTTAACTATCCAACTCACGACTTGGAGTTAGCGGCAGTAGTCATCGCTTTGAAAATATGGAGACATTACTTATATGGGGAGAAGTCGATAGTCTACACGGATCACAAAAGTCTGAGGTATCTTTTGACCCAGAAGGATTTGAACTTGAGGCAGCGTCGATGGATTGAGCTGTTGAAGGACTATGACTGCTCAATTGAGTACCATCCGGGCAAAGCTAACGTAGGGCTGACGCGTTGAGCCGGAAGGTCGTGACAGACTTAAGAGCGATGTTTGCTCACCTCAGTCTATACGACGATGGAAGTCTTTTGGCAGAACTTCAAGTTAAGCCAACTTGGATCGAGGAGATTAAGGAAAAGCAATTGGTGGGTGATAGTTTGAATGCAAGGAGGTTGCAAGTTCAAGATGGTGGTTTAGAAGGGTATAGTTTGACTGATGATGGTGTACTATACTGTCAAGGGCGGCCTTGTATGCCGAAGGATGTGGAGTTGAGGCAAAGAATTCTTCAAGATGCACATAGCAGCCCATACGCTATGCATCCTGGAGGTAGTAAGATGTATGGAGATTTGCGAAAACAGTTTTGGTGGCCAGGGTTGAAGCGCGAGGTAACTGAGCTTGTGGGAAAGTGTCTGACGTGTCAGCAGGTTAAGGCTAAACACCAGTTGCCATCAGGGTTACTTCAACCAGTGAAGATCCCGCAGTGGAAATGGGAGAGGATCACTATGGATTTTGTCAGTGGGCTACCCCTCACGCCCAGCAAAAAGGACGCAGTTTGGGTGATTGTGGACCGTCGACTAAATCGGCTCACTTCATACCGGTGAGAGTGGATTACTCACTTGAAGCTAGCTAAAAATTTGTATGTGTCGAAATAGTGAGGTTGCATGGAGTGCCGGATCAATCATCTCGGATAGGGATCCCGATTTACGTCAAGGTTAGAAAAGCGTTGCATCAAGCTTTGGGTACACGATTTGATTTCATCTGACTTTCCATCCACGATCGACGGGCGATCGGAAAGGGTCATCTGATTTTGGAGGATATGCTAAGAGGATGCGTTTTGGATATCGGTGGTAGTTGGGAGGAGTATCTACTGTTTGGCGAATTCGCTTATAACAATAGTTATCAAGCAAGTATTCAAATGGCACCGTCTGAAAGTAATCGTATGGGCGAAAATGCTTGAACTTCTACATGTTGGACGGAGTTGGGTGAGCGACAAGTTACGGTCCAGAGTTGGTGATGAAACCGAGGACAAAGTCAAGGTGATTCGGGCTCGTCTCAAGGAGGCATCGAGATAGGCGAAGTCTTATCGCGATCTTAAGCGTAAGGAAATGGAATATGCGATGGAGATAAAGTCTTTACGAAGGTGTCGCCTTGGAAAAAGATATTAAGATTTGGGCGAAAAGGGAAGCTAAGCCCAAGGTTCATTGGCCCATATACAGTGTTGAAGCGAGTGGGACCGGTAGCTTATCAGCTCGAACTGCCGGTAGAGTTGAGTCAGATTCATGACGTCTTTCATGTGTCGATCTTTGAGATGGTATCGGTCGATTCATCACACACGTTGTGCTGTGGCGCGAGATTGAGGTAAACTCGGACTTATCTTTCGAGGAAGAACCAGTCTGAGATCCTAGATCGAGATATCAAGGTTCTACGAAGGAAATCAGTACCTTTGGTGAAAGTGCTATGGCGAAACCATGGTGCAGAGGAAGCTACGTGGGAACCCGAGGATATGATGCGGCAGCAATACCCCCACCTCTTCTAATCAGGTAATTTCGAGGCCGGAATTATTTTTAAGGGGGTTAGAACTGTAACATCCTAAAATTGGGGTTATTTGGGATTGAATTATTTTTCTCGTGTTTGAATTGCTGTGGTATTAATTGTGGTGTAGTAAGGCTTAATTAGGGGTCTTGATTAGGCTCGGTATAGTAGAAAAATGTTATTTGTAAGCTTTGAGATAGGGAGCCTTAGTAGGTAGGGGTTACAAGGATAAATGAGGGATTATTTGACACAGAAATGGCCTTGGAAAAATGGCAAAAGGGAGGCCACTTAGGAGCTGGAGTTGACGCCACAGGGGAAGCAAGGGGAGCCTGTGTTCGAGCTGCAGAAATTCCCTTTTTGCTCTTTAATTTGGACGGCAATAGGGGGAGAGAATTTCTCATTTCAAACTCTTTTTGATAATAAGGATAATGTGGATAATATTAGCTTTTTAATTGGATTTTTATTTGATTAATTCCAAGGAGAAAATATAGGCATTTGAGTATTCAAATTATTTTGAATATTTTTAAACAATTTGTCAAGAGCAATTCAAGGAGTTGCCGAATTTTTGAACTCTTTGTTCAAGAGGAGTGGACGGCAAGCTTGGGGGGGTGCCGAATTCTTTTAAAAGCACATACCTATCATCTTGTTTTTCTTTTTTTCCATTTTTGCAAGTAGCCGAATCTCTTCCTTACTCCCTCCTCTTCAATTATTTTTCTCTCCTTCCTCATCTTCTCAAAACCAAAACTCCTATTCCCCTTATCCATTATTTTCTTTCTTCCACTATAGCCGAATCTCTCCTTCTTGGTGTGCCGAAATTCCCCTCTTCTTTTAGCTTTCATCTTGGCCGAATATTAGTGTGGTGTGGATCTCTTCTAGTTTGGTTCCAATCGGGTTTGGTGGAAGGTAGGTGGTTTGGCCGAATGGCTATTTCTTCCCTCTCTGTTCTCTGTCGACTTTTACTAAGGTAAGAGTTGGTTTCGGCAATTGTTGTTAAGGGTGCTAATCACATGTTGAAACCGATTTGTTATAGGGCCTTCGGGATTTGGAAGCGAGCAAGTGAGTCCATCATCTTTGATCGATCGGTTTTTGGGTAAGGTGGTAAAGATCTATTCTTATTTGGTATTCGATTAAGCCGAAGGCTATTAATTTTGATGATGGCCGGTTGTAGGAAGTGAAGCAGAATCGCATATCGAGTGCTGAAGTTAGTACTCAAGGGCGTTAGGTAAGGTTTTCGGGTTCAAATATTAACCCTTGGATATATGTTGGTCTGGCCGAATGGTCAGAGGCACTAACATGGGTATGGCCGAATATAGGGGCAAGGAAAGCTTGTGTGGCCGATTTGTCTTTTCGGGATTTAGGACTATCATTGGTGACAGGTGTGTACATACACACTTTATGATTAATTAACTGTGCTAAATGTTTGTGTATGCTAAATCTGGTTTATGTAGCTTTGGATTTAATACCATAACGGTATAAGCGATGATTCAGGTAAGACCCTGTCCGTATGAGTTTACTATTTGATGCTTTTGGAAAGCATGGCATATTTGGTATATGCGATTTAAATACATGTTGGAATGAATTCTGTTATATATATCATGGACTGATGTGGGATATATGAGTGGAGGGGGAAGTGATATTCGTGTCGACGGACACCAGTGGTTTGGTACCACATTGTGACTACGGTCACCAGAGGTTTGGCACCTCCAGAGGTTTGGCACCTCATAGCGTCTCGTCCCAGTGGCTTAGCACCACAGTGGGTTGGCCCCACAGTTTACATTATGGGATCGACGCTAGTGATTTGGTATCACACGATGGGTTGGCCCCATCATATGATTTGTGACTTCGGGTCACCAGTGGTTTGGCACCACCAGTGGTTTGGCACCACAATATGACGGATTTCGTGACTATAAGTCACCAGTGGTTTGGCACCACCAGTGGTTTGGTACCACACGGGGTAGAGAAAGGTGATTGGATGGCTAGGTTTGGTGCATGGTTTAGTGCATGTTAATTTGTTATAAATTGTGTATGTTGTTGCACTAAATAGGGGAAGGGTTACACATTGAGTCTTGGTGACTCACCTTCTCCTTTAACATTTTTCAGGTGACTCGTAGATCGCGGATGAGGAGCCGGATGGACTCGAGGTGGCCATGTAGTGGATATTTGAATGAAATGAACTTTAGATTTTAGTTTATTATACTTTATTGTTGGTTTTGTTTTAATCAAGTCGTAATAAGGCCTCCTAGGATTATTTTTATTATTTTTACATGTTTTGAATATTTTGTTTAAACTATTTAATAATATTAAAATGGGTGCACATGTTCTCTCAAATCAAACGCAAAATGTTTTAAAGTGCCATCGGGTACATTTGAAACCTATAACAACTTGACATAATAAATATTTTTAAACAAACTAAGTATGGTTTTAGCAAGAAAATTAAAGGAAGGGTTTTCGACAAAACTTAAATCAGCTTAAAAGGGATTTTACAAAATTGTTTTCCTCTGTGACAAACCAAATTCGGTAGTAGTGTTTGGGCCGGGTTTGGGATGTTACAAGTGCACCTATCGAATAGTAGTATAGCTTAGGCAAGACCGGATTGTCGAACCCAAAGGAACTAAAAGTACTAATACTAACTTTCTTTTTATTATTTAGCCTAAGAATTAAGCGAATGGTTGTTTAATATAAATTACTAAACTTAAAGACTCTAAGACAAAGAAGAATGAATTTAGGAGAATAACTTGAGGAAAAACCAATTGATTAAGACGACACCCAAGGAAGAATCCACATAGACTTCACTTGTTATCTAACTCAACAGCATTTATTTATTCACTTGACTTGATCCGTAGGATTCCCTAATTTATATTAAACCCTCTCTCGAGGCGAATAATCTCTAAACCTAGGTTGATTAATTGAAATCTCTTTCTAATTAAAACCCCTAGAATTTCATTAACTCGATCTATGGACTCCCATATTAGGTTTCACCCTAATCCGGTAACGCCTCGTCACCCTATCTCTAGGCGCGCGATCAACTCGGCTTAACTATGCTAGATGTACTCTTAGGCAGGGACTTTTGCTCCTCCACCTAAGCACATCAAACTTGAATTAATATCCGCGAAATATCAACACAAGAATTAAGAACACATAATTAAGAACAAGTAAAATATTTATCATATAGTTCAGCAAACGATAACAAGATTCATCTAAGTTTCATCCCCCTCAGGTATCTGAGGGTTTAGTTCATAACAATAAAGGAAAACATCTCAGAAGAAAAGATAAAACAAAACATAAGAAATCCCTAAAACCCCCTAAAGGAATTGAAGAGGAGATCCTCTGTCTTGACTATAATTCCGGCTTCTTAAGATGGATCAACTGGCTATCCCTGAGCGAATCCCCACAAATCTGCCCTCTCTGGCCGAGCAAGATGCCCCTAAATGATAGCTTTGGGCTCCCCCTTTTCAAGTCATACTTAGGGTGTATTTATAGGCTTTTAGAATGTGTTTCTTTGCCCCTAAGTATCCAAATCTGATTGAAATTGCTCTTTTCCGCGGCAGGGACACGTCCATGGCACACGCCCGTGTGAATCGTCTTTAGGCCGTGTTCAGACTTTTAATGAGCTGACACGCCCGTGTATCTCGTGGCTACACTGTGTTCGAGATTATTGAGGAGGCACGGCCATGTGGTTTTGGGCCCAGGCCGTGTCGATTTTGTGCTTTGGCCCATTTGGCCAGTTTTAAGCTCGTTTCTTGTTCTTTTCATCCTCCGGTGCTTTACTGAGTATATAACATGAAAAGAAAGGATTAAGAGCACCTTTTTACATAAAATAAGGGATAATTCATCCAAAAGCGTACTAAATGTGGGATTAAAATATGTTACTTTCACAGTTTATCAAATACCCCCACGCTTAAGCTTTTGCTTGTCCTCAAGCAAAATTCTCAACTTTAGAATTAAAACAAACTTTCCATAATTCCTAATATTCATGAATAGTGTTTCATCATAATTCAAGGATAATTTATACATGGATAATTTAGCTCAAAGAGTCCTAAAGATTCAAACAGTCTAAGTCATACATTTGTAGCACAAAAACATAGGTGTTTTCCCTCATCTAAATAATTACCTCTGGTTCAAAACCGACAAGAATTGACATCCTTACTAAAGATTCACTCAAATCACTCAAGGTGTTTAAGGTTCAGAATTAAGCACTCAAATGTCAAACCTGAAAAGTTAATCCCATAGGCTTGCATGAAAATCAAATCTCCACCACTGTAATATGAGATGATGCACAAATCAAAAGGTCTTTATCAGGGTTGTAACGTGGCTTGGGTTAAGGTGTGGATAAAGGCTGAATTAGAGGGTTAGAATCGAGATTGACCTGAAAAATTACCTAACTAGAAACAACGAACTGAAAAATAAATAATTACATGAATTGAAACTTTGAAACTAATAATACGAGCTTTTTTTTTCAATAAGTAGACGTTAATTGTACAAGCTTGCTTTTTATCATACTAATACTGAATATACTTTGATTTTTTTTAGAACAAATCAAATATTTACAATAATAAAAAAGTAATTTAACGACTAAAATATAGAACATAGTTAGGCAACTGCTCAAAATCAAATCTCGACAAAAAGGGTAGTAAAAAAGGATGGTGATAACAAATACAAAGGGTTTTGGTTGAAAATTAGTGGGTAAGTCAATAAAAAAGGGTTGTTAGGATTAAAAGGGGTTCACTAAGGGTTAATTATGGAGGTAGGTTTTTTTTAGTGGAGTGAGTGGGTTAAATCCTAGGTGCCTTCATCATCTCTGTATATCAAATCAAAGGTGTTGTCTCGACATGTATAATCGATGCAAGTTCTAGAATAACTAATCAATGTTGACACACTCATAATCAAAAAGTGAGCAAGAAAAAGAATATATGCTCTATAAGGCTCAAAATCTCACAAAAATTATGGGTATTTCGATGTCATCCTCATAAATTTCAAACTTTAAAGTAATATTTAAATTCAGGTAGACAACCTAGAAAAATTTTTAATTCTGAAAAATAGACTTACCAAGCTTGATTCTCTAGTATTCTTAGAATTTAATTATTAATGCACAATTATCAATGACTTAATCTAAAACATATAAGCAAAAATCATAAATCAGGGAAATTTTCATTCTAACCATAATATGAGAAACTTACTTTAAGACAAGGTATAATTCAGGGATTTTCAAATAATGCTATAGTTAACCCCCCCACACTTAAGATGTACATTGCCCTAAATGTACAAAGATAGATAATAGCAAATTAAAATCATACGATAGGGAGAGAGGTGAAACTTCCTGAATTTTGGATGAAGTCAATGAAAAGAAACCGGATAGGATTGGTGGTGAACGTGGGGAAGAACCTCGAACCGTTTGAAATTGAATCCTCGAAGCAGCCGACCTGATTTTATTGTATCCTACGCTAAATCTAAATGGTATGAAGAATAAGAAGAAAATAATAAATAAAAAAATAAAAATAAAAGTAAATAATGGAAAATGAAAGAAGAAAGACAACTGGAAAAGAAAAAGGAAGAAGGGGGTTAAATAGAAATTATGGATCTGGTGGTTTCCCACGCCCTTGTACCTTCCTGCGGTGGCCACATGGCCACGGCCACGGCCGTGTGCAAGGCCGTGTGGTGTGGAAATCTGTACTTTGGTTAGTTTATGGTTAGGTTCTAAAAGGAAAAATAAAAGTAAAAGAAGAAAAAATGTAAAAATTGATGGGGTTAGTGCTCGGGTTGCCTCCCGAGAAGCGCTCGTTTATAGTCTTAAGCTAGACTTACCTCTTATTCGCATTATCAGGGTGGTTTGAGGAGGTGAAAATCCTTTCTCATGCGATCAATTTGGTTTTTGATAAATAATTTAAGTCGAGTAATGTTTTCCTCAAAAGTGCCGAAATTATAATGTGTTAGCTCGACCGTTCCATCTGGGAAGATTTTGAGTACCTGATCTCCTATCTTAAGCTGTGTTGTCCCATTATTAAGTTCGTCGTGCCTCGTTTTTTCTTCGTGTGTTTTTAGTCTCTCCTTGAAGTGTGTCTTCCATTCGTCTAGTTCATCGATCCAAAGCCTTCGTTCCTCATGAATTTCTTCTTTATCGACACGAGGTCTAGGATTTGGCATTTGCGAAAGAGCTTCTAGAAACGGCAAGTTAATATGAAATTTCTTTGAAAGTTTAAGAGGCTTACCGAGTTGTTCCTCTGTGTGGTCTTTCTTTGTCGCATCGGGGTATGGCACACGGGGTTGGTACTCTGTAATCACCGGGTTCGGTAAATCATGGCTTACCTCAACCTTACCTTCACTTACCACAGGCTCTTGCCTTGGGTCAGATTCCACTAACCTTTCACTGTCATGAGCTGTTACGACTTGAATTTGCTCTTTTGGGTTAGTTTCAGTGTTGCTTGGCAAGCTTTCTTGTAGTTGTTCTGAGAGTATCTTTGCAAGTTGTCCAACTGTGTTAGTAAGTTGTCCAACTGTCTTAGTAAGTTCCCCAACTTGGCTCTCGATCCCTTTGATTGATGCCTATTGATTCTTAAGGGTGGTCTCAGTGTCTTGGAGACGGTTATCTGTAGTTGCCATGAATTTTGTCAGCATCTCATCAAGGTTCGACTCCTCTTCCTGTTGGTGAGGTGGTTGTTGAAAATTTGGAGGAAGATCCGGTCCTTGGCTACTTTGATCATCCCACGAGAAATTTGGATGGTACCTCCAACCTGCATTATAAGTGTCATTATAAAAATTATTTTGAGGTCTAGAATAGTTACCCATATGGTGGACTTGTTCGTTCTCTATGCCATATCCGTAGGGTGGGTACTCAAGATTCGCCATGCCTCCGCTTGTTTCGTACTGCATAACTGGATGTATCTGCGAAGAGCACAAATCATCAAACTTTTTATTTAACATCTCTAACTGGTTTGATAGCCCGGTTATTGGGTCGAGGTTGTAGATATCAAATTTGCTTTTGTTGGCTTTGTCCTCATAACTTGCCACCGATAGTTATTCGGTGCCATCTCCTCTATCTGCCAAAATCAAATAAAAGAAAATTTAGCAAACTAAAAAAAATAAAAAAATAAAAAAATAAAAATAATGGCTAAAGTAATAAAAATAGAGTTTTCTTAATATTTTAGTTCCCCGGCAACGGCGCCAAAAACTTGATCGTGTGTCAGAGTTTTAAAAATTTAATTAATGAGAATGATCGAACCTGGAAACTAACTATGACAACGATTGAGGCAAGTGCACTTATCGAATAGTAGTATAGCTTAGGCAAGACCGGTTTGTCGAACCCAAAGGAACTAAAAGTACTAATACTAACTTTCTTTTTATTATTTAGCCTAAGAATTAAGCGAATGGTTGTTTAATCTAAATTACTAAACTTAAAGACTCTAAGAAAAAGAAGAATGAATTTGGGAGAATAACTTGAGGAAAAACCAATTGATTAAGACGACACCCAAGGAAGAATCCACCTAGACTTCACTTGTTATCTAACTCTGAACCAGACGATTTATTCACTTGACTTGATCCGTAGGATTCCCTAATTTATATTAAACCATCTCTCGAGGCGAATAACATCTAACCCTAGGTTGATTAATTGAAATCTCTTTCTAATTAAAACCCCTAGAATTGCATTAACTCGATCTATGGACTTCCATATTAGGGTTCACCCTAATCCGGCAACGCCTCGTCACCCTATCTCTAGACGCGCAATCAACTCCGCTTAACTATGCTAGATGTACTCTTAGGCAGGGACTTTTGCTCCTCCACCTAAGCACATCAAACTTGAATTAATATCCGCAAAATATCAACACAAGAATTAAGAACACATAATTAAGAACAAGTCAAATATTTATCAAATAGTTCAGCAAATGATAACAAGATTCATCTAAGTTTCATCCCCCTCAGGTATCTGAGGGTTTAGTTCATAACAATAACGGAAAACATCTCAGAAGAAAAGATAAAACAAAACATAAGAAATCCCTAAAACCCCCTGAAGGAATTGAAGAGGAGATCCTCCGTCTTGAGTATAATTCCGGCTTCTTAAGATGGATCAACTGGCTATCCCTAAGCGAATCCCCACAAATCTGCCCTCTCTGGCCGAGCAAGATGCCCCTAAACGATAGCTTTGGGCTCCCCCTTTTCAGGTCATACTTAGGGTGTATTTATAGGCTTTTGGTATGTGTTTCTTTGCCCCTAAGTATCCAAATCCGATTGAAATTGCTCTTTTCCGCGGCAGGGACACGGCCATGGCACACGCCCGTGTGAATCGTCTTTAGGCCGTGTTCAGACTTTTAATGAGGTGACACGCCCGTGTATCTCGTGGCTAGACTGTGTTCGAGATTATTGAGGAGGCACGGCCATGTGGTTTTAGGCCCAGGCCGTGTCAATTTTGTGCTTTGGCCCATTTGGCCCGTTTTAAGCCCGTTTCTTGTTCTTTTCATCCTCCGGTGCTTTCCTTAGTATATAACATGAAAAGAAAGGATTAAGAGCACCTTTTTACATAAAATAAGGGATAATTCATCCAAAAGCGTACTAAATATGGGATTAAAATATGTTACTTTCACAGTTTATCAAATACCCCCACGCTTAAGATTTTGCTTGTCCTCAAGCAAAATTCTCAACTTTAGAATTAAAACAAACTTTCCATAATTCCTAATATTCATTAATAGTGTTTCATCATAATTCAAGGATAATTTATACATGGATAATTTAGCTCAAAGAGTCCTAAAGATTCAAACAGTCTAAGTCATACATTTGTAGCACAAAAACATAGGTGTTTTCCCTCATCTAAATAATTACCTCTGGTTCAAACCCACAAGAATTGACATCCTTACTAAAGATTCACTCAAATCACTCAAGGTGTTTAAGGTTGAAAATTAAGCACTCAAATGTCAAACTCGAAAAGTTAATCCCATAGGCTTGCATGAAAATCAAATCTCCACCACTGTAATATGAGATGATGCACAAATCAAAAGGTCTTTATCAGGGTTGTAACGTGGCTTGGGTTAAGGTGTGAATAAAGGCTGAATTAGAGGGTTAGAATCGAGATCGACCTAAAAAATTACCTAACTAGAAACAACGAACTGAAAAATAAATAATTACATGAATTGAAACTTTGAAACTAATAATACGAGCTTTTTTTTCAATAAATAGACGTTAATTGTACAAGCTTGCTTTTCATCATACTAATACTGAATATACTTTGATTTTTTTTTAGAACAAATCAAATATTTACAATAATAAAAAAGTAATTTAACGACTACAATATAGAACATAGTTAGGCAACTGCTCAAAATCAAATCTTGACAAAAAGGGTAGTAAAAAAGGATGGTGATAACAAATACAAAGGGTTTTGGTTGAAAATTAGCGGGTAAGTCAATAAAAAAGGGTTGTTAGGATTAAAAGGGGTTCACTAAGGGTTAATTATGGAGGTAGGTTTCTTTTAGTGGGGTGAGTGGGTTAAATCCTAGGTGCCTTCATCATCTCTGTATATCAAATCAAAGGTGTTGTCTCGACATGTATAATCGATGCATGTTCTAGAATAACTAATCAATGTTGACACACTCATAATCAAAAAGTGAGCAAGAAAAAGAATATATGCTCTATAAGGCTCAAAATCTCACAAAAATTATGGGTATTTCGATGTCATCCTCGTAAATTTCAAACTTTAAAGTAATATTTAAATTCAGGTAGACAACCTAGAAAAATTTTTAATTCTTAAAAATAGACTTACCATGCTTGATTCTCTAGTATTCTTAGAATTTAATTATTAATGCACAATTATCAATGACTTAATCTAAAACATATAAGAAAAAATCATAAATCAGGGAAACTTTCATTCTAACCATAATATGAGAAACTTACTTTAAGACAAGGTATAATTCAGGGATTTTAAAATAATTCTATAGTTAACCCCCCCACACTTAAGATGTACATTGCCCTAAATGTACAAAGATAGATAATAGCAAAATAAAATCATACGACAGGGAGAGAGGTGAAACTTCCTGAATTTTGGATGAAGTCAATGAAAAGAAACCGGATAGGATTGGTGGTGAACGTGGGGAAGCGCCTCGAACCGTTTGAAATTGAATCCTCGAAGCAGCCGACCTGATTTTATTGTATCCTACGCTAAATCTGAATGGTATGAAGAATAAGAAGAAAATAATAAAGAAAAAAAATAAAAATAAAAGTAAATAATGGAAAATGAAAGAAGAAAGACAACTGGAAAATAAAAAGGAAGAAGGGGGTTAAATAGAAATTATGGATCTGGTGGTTGCCCCCGCCCTTGTACCTTCCTGCGGTGGCCACATGGCCACGGCCACGGCCGTGTGCAAGGCCGTGTGGTATGGAAATCTGTACTTTGGTTAGTTTATGGTTAGGTGCTAAAAGGAAAAATAAAAGTAAAAGAAGAAAAAATGTAAAAATTGATGGGGTTAGTGCTCGAGTTGCCTCCCGAGAAGCGCTCGTTTATAGTCTTAAGCTAGACTTACCTCTTATTCGCATTATCAGGGTGGTTTGAGGAGGTGAAAATCCTTTCTCATGCGATCAATTCGGTTTTTGATAAATAATTTAAGTCGAGTAATGTTTTCCTCAAAAGTGCCGAAATTATAATGTGTTACCTCGACCGTTCCATCTAGGAAGATTTTGAGTACCTGATCTCCTATCTTAAGCTGTGTTGTCCCATTATTAAGTTCGTCGTGCCTCATTTTTGCTTCGTGTGTTTTTAGTCTCTTATTGAAGTGTGTCTTCCATTCGTCTAGTTCATCGATCCAAAGCCTTCGTTCCTCATGAATTTCTTCTTTATCGACACGAGGTCTAGGATTTGGCATTTGCGAAAGAGCTTCTAGAAACGGCAAGTTAATATGAAATTTCTTTGAAAGTTTAAGAGGCTTACCGAGTTGTTCCTCTGTGTGGTCTTTCTTTGTCGCATCGGGGTATGGCACACGGGGTTGGCACTCTGTAATCACCGGGTTTGGTAAATCATGGCTTACCTCAACCTTACCTTCACTTACCACAGGCTCTTGCCTTGGGTCAGATTCCACTAACCTTTCACTGTCATGAGCTGTTACGGCTTGAATTTGCTCTTTTGGGTTAGTTTCAGTGTTGCTTGGCAAGCTTTCTTGTAGTTGTTCTGAGATTATCTTTGCAAGTTGTCCAACTGTGTTAGTAAGTTGTCCAACTGTCTTAGTAAGTTCCCCAACTTGGCTCTCGATCCCTTTGATTGATGCCTGTTGATTCTTAAGGGTGGTCTCAGTGTCTTGGAGATGGTTATCTGTAGTTGCCATGAATTTTGTCAGCATCTCCTCAAGGTTCGACTCCTCTTCCTGTTGGTGAGGTGGTTGTTGAAAATTTGGAGGAATTTCCGGTCCTTGGCTGCTTTGATCATCCCACGAGAAATTTGGATGGTACCTCCAACCTGCATTATAAGTGTCATTATAAAAATTATTTTGAGGTCTAGAATAGTTACCCATAAAGTGGACTTGTTCGTTCTCTATGCCATATCCGTAGGGTGGGTACTCAAGATTAAATCACGCCTCGCTTGTTTCTTCTTGCATAATCTGGATGTATCTGCGAAGAGCACAAATCATCAAACTTTTTATTTAACATCTCTAACTGGTTTGATAGCCTGGTTATTAGGTCGAGGTTATAGATATCGGCTGCTTTTGTTGGCTTTGTCCTCATAACTTGCCACTGATAGTTATTTAGTGCCATCTCCTCTATCTGCCAAAATCAAATAAAAGAAAATTTAGCAAACTAAAAAAAATAAAAAATAAAAAAATAATAATAATGGATAAAGTAATAAAAATAGAGTTTTCTTAATATTTTAGTTCCCCGGCAACGGCGCCAAAAACTTGATCGTGTGTCAGAGTTTTACAAATTTAATTAATGAGAATGATCGAACCTGGAAACTAACTATGACAACGATTGAGGCAAGTGCACTTATCGAATAGTAGTATAGCTTAGGCAAGACCGGTTTGTCGAACCCAAAGGAACTAAAAGTACTAATACTAACTTTCTTTTTATTATTTAGCCTAAGAATTAAGCGAATGGTTGTTTAATCTAAATTACTAAACTTAAAGACTCTAAGAAAAAGAAGAATGAATTTGGGAGAATAACTTGAGGAAAAACCAATTGATTAAGACGACACCCAAGGAAGAATCCACCTAGACTTCACTTGTTATCTAACTCAAACTGACGATTTATTCACTTAACTTGATCCGTAGGATTCCCTAATTTATATTAAACCCTCTCTCGAGGCGAATAACATCTAACCCTAGGTTTATTAATTGAAATCTCTTTCTAATTAAAACCCCTAGAATTGCATTAACTCGATCTATGGACTTCCATATTAGGTTTCACCCTAATCCGGCAATGCCTCGTCACCCTATCTATAGGCGCGCGGTCAACTCTGCTTAACTATGCTAGATGTACTCTTAGGCAGGGAATTTTGCTCCTCCACCTAAGCACATCAAACTTGAATTAATATCCGCGAAATATCAACACAAGAATTAAGAACACATAATTAAGAACAAGTCAAATATTTATCATATAGTTCAGCAAACGATAACAAGATTCATCTAAGTTTCATCCCCCTCAGGTATCTGAGGGTTTAGTTCATAACAATAAAGGAAAACATCTCAGAAAAAAAGATAAAAAAAAAAACATAAGAAATCCCTAAAACCCCCTGAAGGAATTGAAGAGGAGATCCTCCGTCTTGAGTATAATTCCGGCTTCTTAAGATTGATCAACTGGCTATCCATGAGCGAATCCCCACAAATCTGCCCTCTCTGGCCGAGCAAGACGCCCCTAAATGATAGCTTTGGGCTCCCCCTTTTTAGGTCATACTTAGGGTGTATTTATAGGCTTTTGGAATGTGTTTCTTTGCCCCTAAGTATCCAAATCCGATTGAAATTGCTCTTTTCCGCGGCAGGGACACGGCCATGGCACACGCCCATGTGAATCGTCTTTAGGCCGTGTTCAGAATTTTAATGAGGTGACACGCCCGTGTATCTCGTGGCTAGACTGTGTTCGAGATTATTGAGGAGGCACGGCCATGTGGTTTTGGGCCCAGGCCATGTCGATTTTGTGCTTTGGCCCATTTGGCCCGTTTTAAGCCTGTTTCTTGTTCTTTTCATCCTTCGGTGCTTTACTGAGTATATAACATGAAAAGAAAGGATTAAGAGCACCTTTTTACATAAAATAAGGGATAATTCATCCAAAAGCGTACTAAATGTGGGATTAAAATATGTTACTTTTACAGTTTATCAAATACCCCCACGCTTAAGCTTTTGCTTGTCCTCAAGCAAAATTCTCAACTTTAGAATTAAAACAAACTTTCCATAATTCCTAATATTCATTAATAGTGTTTCATCATAATTCAAGGATAATTTATACATGGATAATTTAGCTCAAAGAGTCCTAAAGATTCAAACAGTCTAAGTCATACATTTGTAGCACAAAAACATAGGTGTTTTCCCTCATCTAAATAATTACCTCTGGTTCAAAACCGACAAGAATTGACATCCTTACTAAAGATTCACTCAAATCACTCAAGGTGTTTAAGGTTCAGAATTAAGCACTCAAATGTCAAACCTGAAAAGTTAATCCCATAGGCTTGCATGAAAATCAAATCTCCACCACTGTAATATGAGATGATGCACAAATCAAAAGGTCTTTATCAGGGTTGTAATGTGGCTTGAGTTAAGGTGTGGATAAAGGCTGAATTAGAGGGTTAGAATCGAGATCGACCTGAAAAATTACCTAACTAGAAACAACGAACTGAAAAATAAATAATTACATGAATTGAAACTTTGAAACTAATAATACGAGCTTTTTTTTTTCAATAAATAGACGTTAATTGTACAAGCTTGCTTTTCATCATACTAATACTGAATATACTTTGATTTTTTTTAGAACAAATCAAATATTTACAATAATAAAAAAGTAATTTAACGACTAAAATATAGAACATAGTTAGGCAACTGCTCAAAATCAAATCTCGACAAAAAGGGTAGTAAAAAAGGATGGTGATAACAAATACAAAGGGTTTTGGTTGAAAATTAGCGGGTAAGTCAATAAAAAAGGGTTGTTAGGATTAAAAGGGGTTCACTAAGGGTTAATTATGGAGGTAGGTTTTTTTTAGTGGAGTGAGTGGGTTAAATCCTAGGTGCCTTCATCATCTCTGTATATCAAATCAAAGGTGTTGTCTCGACATGTATAATCGATGCAAGTTCTAGAATAACTAATCAATGTTGACACACTCATAATCAAAAAGTGAGCAAGAAAAAGAATATATGCTCTATAAGGCTCAAAATCTCACAAAAATTATGGGTATTTCGATGTCATCCTCGTAAATTTCAAACTTTAAAGTAATATTTAAATTCAGGTAGACAACCTAGAAAAATTTTTAATTCTGAAAAATAGACTTACCATGCTTGATTCTCTAGTATTCTTAGAATTTAATTATTAATGCACAATTATCAATGACTTAATCTAAAACATATAAGCAAAAATCATAAATCAGGGAAATTTTCATTCTAACCATAATATGAGAAACTTACTTTAAGAGAAGGTATAATTCAGGGATTTTCAAATAATGCTATAGTTAACCCCCCCACACTTAAGATGTACATTGCCCTAAATGTACAAAGATAGATAATAGCAAAATAAAATCATACGACAGGGAGAGAGGTGAAACTTCCTGAATTTTGGATGAAGTCAATGAAAAGAAACCGGATAGGATTGGTGGTGAACGTGGGGAAGCGCCTCGAACCGTTTGAAATTGAATCCTCGAAGCAGTCAACCTGATTTTATTGTATCCTACGCTAAATCTAAATGGTATGAAGAATAAAAAGAAAGTAATAAAGAAAAAAATAAAAATAAAAGTAAATAATGGAAAATGAAAGAAGAAAGACAACTGGAAAAAAAAAGGAAAAAGGGGGTTAAATAGAAATTATGGATCTGGTGGTTGCCCCCGCACTTGTACCTTCCTGCGGTGGCCACATGGCCACGGCCACGGCCGTGTGCAAGGCCGTGTGGTGTGGAAATCTGTACTTTGGTTAGTTTATGGTTAGGTGCTAAAAGGAAAAATAAAAGTAAAAGAAGAAAAAATGTAAAAATTGATGGGGTTAGTGCTCGAGTTGCCTCCCGAGAAGCGCTCGTTTATAGTCTTAAGCTAGACTTACCTCTTATTCGCATATCAGGGTGGTTTGAGGAGGTGAAAATCCTTTCTCATGCGATCAATTCGGTTTTTGATAAATAATTTAAGTCGAGTAATGTTTTCCTCAAAAGTGCCGAAATTATAATGTGTTACCTCGACCGTTCCATCTGGGAAGATTTTGAGTACCTGATCTCCTATCTTAAGTTGTGTTGTCCTATTATTAAGTTCGTCGTGCCTCGTTTTTGCTTCGTGTGTTTTTAGTCTCTCCTTGAAGTGTGTCTTCCATTCGTCTAGTTCGTCGATCCAAAGCCTTCGTTCCTCATGAATTTCTTCTTTATCGACACGAGGTCTAGGATTTGGCTTTTGCGAAAGAGCTTCTAGAAACGGCAAGTTAATATGAAATTTTTTTGAAAGTTTAAGAGGCTTACTGAGTTGTTCCTCTGTGTGGTGTTTGTTTGTCACATCGGGGTATGGCACACGGGGTTGGTACTCTGTAATCACCGGGTTTGGTAAATCGTGGCATACCTCAACCTTACCTTCACTTACCACAGGCTCTTGCCTTGGGTCAGATTCCACTAACCTTTCACTGTCATGAGCTGTTACGGCTTGAATTTGCTCTTTTGGGTTAGTTTCAGTGTTGCTTGGCAAGCTTTCTTGTAGTTGTTCTGAGATTATCTTCGCAAGTTGTCCAACTGTGTTAGTAAGTTGTCCAACTGTCTTAGTAAGTTCCCCAACTTGGCTCTCGATCCCTTTGATTGATGCCTGTTGATTCTTAAGGGTGGTCTCAGTGTCTTGGAGACGGTTATCTGTAGTTGCCATGAATTTTGTCAGCATCTCCTCAAGGTTCGACTCCTCTTCCTGTTGGTGAGGTGGTTGTTGAAAATTTGGAGGAAGTTCCGGTCCTTGGCTACTTTGATCATCCCATGAGAAATTTGGATGGTACCTCCAACCTGCATTATAAGTGTCATTATAAAAATTATTTTGAGGTCTAGAATAGTTACCCATATAGTGGACTTGTTCGTTCTCTATGCCATATCCGTAGGGTGGGTACTCAAGATTCGCCACGCCTCCGCTTGTTTCGTACTGCATAACTGGATGTATCTGCGAAGAGCACAAATCATCAAACTTATTATTTAACATCTCTAATTGGTTTGATAGCCTGGTTATTGGGTCGAGGTTGTAGATATCGACTGCTTTTGTTGGCTTTGTCCTCATAACTTGCCACTGATAGTTATTCAGTGCCATCTCCTCTATCTGCCAAAATCAAATAAAAGAAAATTTAGCAAACTAAAACAAATAAAAAAATAAAAAAATAATAATAATGGCTAAAGTAATAAAAATAGAGTTTTCTTAATATTTTAGTTCCCCGGCAATGGCGCCAAAAACTTGATCGTGTGTCAGAGTTTTAAAAATTTAATTAATGAGAATGATCGAACCTGGAAACTAACTATGACAACGATTGAGGCAAGTGCACTTATCGAATAGTAGTATAGCTTAGGCAAGACCGATTTTTCGAACCCAAAGGAACTAAAAGTACTAATACTAACTTTCTTTTTATTATTTAGCCTAAGAATTAAGCGAATGGTTGTTTAATCTAAATTACTAAACTTAAAGACTCTAAGAAAAAGAAGAATGAATTTGGGAGAATAACTTGAGGAAAAACCAATTGATTAAGACGACACCCAAGGAAGAATCCACTTAGACTTCACTTGTTATCTAACTCTGAACCAGACGATTTATTCACATGACTTGATCCGTAGGATTCCCTAATTTATATTAAACCCTCTCTCGAGGCGAATAACATCTAACCCTAGGTTGATTAATTGAAATCTCTTTCTAATTAAAACCCCTAGAATTGCATTAACTCGATCTATGGACTTCCATATTAGGTTTCACCCTAATCCGGCAACGCCTCGTCACCCTATCTCTAGGCGCGCGATCAACTCCGCTTAACTACGCTAGATCTACCCTTAAGCAGGGACTTTTGCTCCTCCACCTAAGCACATCAAACTTGAATTAATATCCGCGAAATATCAACACAAGAATTAAGAACACATAATTAAGAACAAGTCAAATATTTATCATATAGTTCAGCAAACGATAACAAGATTCATCTAAGTTTCATCCCCCTCAGGCATCTGAGGGTTTAGTTCATAATAATAAAGGAAAACATCTCAGAAGAAAAGATAAAACAAAACATAAGAAATCCCTAAAACCCCTTGAAGGAATTGAAGAGGAGATCCTCCGTCTTGAGTATAATTCCGGCTTCTTGAGATGGATCAACTGGCTATCCCTGAGCGAATCCCCACAAATCTACCCTCTCTGGCCGAGCAAGACGCCCCTAAACGATAGCTTTGGGCTCCCCCTTTTCAGGTCATACTTAGGGTGTATTTATAGGCTTTTGGAATGTGTTTCTTTGCCCCTAAGTATCCAAATCCGATTGAAATTGCTCTTTTCCGCGGCAGGGACACGGCCATGGCACACGCCCGTGTGAATCGTCTTTAGGCCGTGTTTGGACTTTTAATGAGGTGACACGCCCATATATCTCGTGGCTAGACCGTGTTCGAGATTATTGAGGAGGCACGGCCGTGTGGTCTTGGGCCCAGGCCGTGTCGATTTCGTGCTTTGGCCCATTTGGCCCATTTTAAGCCTATTTCTTGTTCTTTTCATCCTCCGGTGCTTTCCTGAGTATATAACATGAAAAGAAAGGATTAAGAGCACCTTTTTACATAAAATAAGGGATAATTCATCCAAAAGTGTACTAAATGTGGGATTAAAATATGTTACTTTTACGGCTTATCAATCCCTAGTAGAGTCGCCAAGCTGTCGAAACCATTTTTAAATTTTTTTGAAAAACGAGGATCGATTTTGAAAAATGAAAATGAGAGTCGCCACCGATCTTTTTTTGCTTAGGTGTGATCGGATCACCTTATAAAACATTTTTTGTTTTATTTAAAATATTGATTTTGGCCTACGAAATTCAAAAAAACTAGTTCGGGAGTCGGTTACGTACGAGGAAGGGTTAGCACCCTCGTAACGCCCAAAAATTGGTACCTAATTGATAAACTCATGTCCTAATGTCGAAAATTTGGAAAATTTAAAATACTATCCTTTTATTCGAAAGAAAGCCAAGACTCGCTTATCTCAAAGATATAAAATGCCACACCCAATAAGTTAGGATGCAACATTTCAAGACTTCGAAACTAAACTTGCCTTTATTTGTAGAAGATCCTTAATTCGAGACACAAAATATTATATCCAATAAGTTAGGATATAACATTTTGAATTTCCGAGAATAAGTTTTGATTTGAAGTTTATGGGTTCCAATTTCAAAAAAGGGATACTTGATACCTTAAGTTCCTTGAGAAAGATCGAAACCCAGTGAGTTAGGGTACAATTTTTCTCGAAGCCCCCAAATATCACGTATCACTGTATTTTTAAAAAAAAACTTTTGAATAAAATGCAACAATTTAGCAAGATGAGTTTTTATTAAAGAAATGGTTCGAATACAATATTGCATCAATACATTATAAAACATAGATAGCAAAAACAATTTACGAAAATTACGTAATATACTAAGATTTAATACTAGCATAGATGATTAAAAGGGAGAATAACGTAAAATAGCGAATGAAGCAGAAAATAAAATGACTATACTAAAGCAAACATAAAAGTAATAAGCAAATAAAAAACATGGATAATCAAATAGAGATATAAAGTAGTATAAAAATAAAATAACAATATAAATTCAAAGACATATGCCAAATAATAAATAGACACTACAAATTCAAAAAAAATATATATGTAAAAAAAAATGAGATGGCAAAATCTAAAATAGACATATATATGTACGTAATAAAATAAATATATATTTTAAACGAAAAAAAAAACTTGAATATATATAAAATATATGTATAAGGGATATAATATAACAATTTAATATATATAAAAAATAATACATATTTAAAATAAACAATACATAAAAAACTTTATATTAATAATAAATCAATAATATACAATATACAAGTTTTAAAATATAAAAATAATATAGATTTTAATAGAATAACCCATATAAAAAAAATGAAATAATTTAATATAATGCTAAAGTAATTAAAAATAAGAAGAAAAATAATTTTTTTTAAAGGAAACATGTATTAAATCGAAATAAAAACAAAATCCAGAGTAAAATGTAAAAGGACTAGATTAGAACGCGCGTCACACTGTACGGTCCTATTGGGCAATTATGCCTTATCTCCTAAACGACGCCGTTCCATCTCTTGCCTTAAAATGGCCTTAGGGACCAAATCGAGACAAAAGCAAACTTTCAGGGTTGGATTAAAAATAAAAGAAAATTTAAATTGAACGAAATTAAAAATAATAAAATTGCGGAAGGACCAAAGAGGCAAATTGCCCCTTTTATAAAAACACGCGGATCCTCTCCGGGTATCAGGTCAACGCGCGGATCCTGGCCCTTAAACGGCGTCGTTTTGGCCTTTAAAGGTGACCCCCAAAATGTTGTCGCATGGATGGCCTATATAAACCACTTTTTTTAAAAAAAATCATTAGAATTTGTTTTTAAAAAAAAAATTCAAAAGTTCTCTCAAATCCTCCCTTCCTCTGTTTGGGTTCCGGTCATCGGACCTACGGGCCACCGCCACACGCGCCACCGTTAGCGCCGCCATATATGGCGGCCGGAGGCCAGAATCTTCATTTCTTCAGTGCGAATCGAAAGGTAAACTCGTGCTCTTTATTATTAGTAGTATTCGTATAAAAATATTTGCATGAATTGAAAAGAAATAAAAAAAACTAAACGAAATAGAATAATCAAAAATCACCTTTTGTTCTTTGATTTTTTGTCTATTAATCTCTGTGTATATTTGCGTGTCCTTTTTACAGATTTCATTAGGGTTATATATAGCCCCGAAAATAAATCGAAAATAATTACAAAGATTCTATCCTGTTGTTTCTTGCCATATTTGCTACTTTTGCTGTGTTTTTTCTTTCCTTTTGCAGGTTTATAGCGAAGATCTCGGCGGTGATGAAGGCTGGTGGCTAAGCTGCGGTGCGAGGTAGGGTCTGTTTTGGGTGCTGCGGCGCCTAGGGTTTCAGAAACCTTAGGCTTCTGATTCTATTTGGTATTAGGCCCTTTTGGGCCCCGTAGGTTTTGGGTTTGGGTGTAATGGGGCATTGGGTAGTCTATTTGGCTTGTAATGTTAATTGGGCTACTGTAATGGATTAGTGATTTGGGTTTGGGTTTGAATTTTGGTTTTGGGCTCATTGGGCTATGGGTAATATTTATAAATTTGGGCCTGTAAATTGGCTGTAAAGGGACTTTATTATTTTTGTTTGGTTTTTTGAATGGTATGGGCCCGGGCAAAATGGGTTATTACAGCCTCGAGAGAGGTATTAATATAATTTAGGGATTTCTACGGATTAAGCCAAGTTAATAAATCGCATGAATCAAAAGTAATAAGTGAAGTCTAGGTGGATTCTTCCTTAGGTATTGTCTATCTCATATAAGTTGTCCAAAAGTATTTTCCCAATTTACTCTCTGTCGCGTTCGTAGTTAGTTAAATTAGTTAGTAGATTTTATATTAGAAATAAATCCCCTTTAAGTATTAGGCTAGATAATAAAAAGATAGTTAATACTAGTACTCTTGGTCCTTGAGGATACGATATTCTGGACTCACCACAGCTATACTACTGTTCGATAGGTGCGCTTGCCTTTGTCGAAATAATAGTTAGTTTCGAGGTCCATCAAACAATAGCCAAAAGAATCAGAAGAATAGTTTCATATGAATTCATCGTCAACTTTTTATCTCAGACGTAACGGAATAGAATACCGATAGAAGATAGAGGAATGCCGATCATAAATCAATCAGACCAACGATGCTTTCATCAGAAAACGAGCAATTACAAATACCTCTAAGAATGTAAGAATACATAGAATACCCGTAAGAGATAGTCATAAATTACTCAATCAGAGTCAGCTCATACTCAAACATCTTTACAATTCAAACATCATTCTTCTGACTAATTCTATCGTCACTAATTCCATAATATTCCATTCATTAACAAAAATCAATTCAAAAGAATTCCCGGTAAGTACAGTCTTTAGACATCATACCTGAATGAGTCGATTAGCCGAGATTAACTTCTCCTCTAACTGTGGCATTGTACATTCCAAATAATCTTTAGAATAATCTGATATCTCTCCCATAACTGTTTTCTACTCGCTAAGTCATTCCCATCTCTGATCACATTATTAATTATTCCACCACTGAACTCTTTAGTTCCCTACTTGTGAGCTTATTCAATGTAAATCTCGTGAACTTCATCATATAACACTATACCAGTAAGGGGATGAAGATTGTAAAGCCTTTAAATTTCTGACTCTCATACATACACGCATATAGCATAGCATTCAATACCAACACAATATCATGTACTTTGATTACACATCTCTAGGTTTCTACTAATCATGAACACATTTTCAAATATCTTAGCAACACTTTCAGCATTATCACATATGAATATCAACCAATCATAATAAGCTCATTTCAAAACAAATTTTTCATGTTATTCACTGCAAAAAGTCACTCTGATTTATCGAAATGCAATGTTCAATCGGAACGATAACACTTTATCCATATTCTTCAACTTATGATTAATTCATTGTATCCATTAACACATACATATCATCGCAAATCATAGAGAATCAATTCAGGCAAATCAATATATTCACAAAGTTACACGAACTTACTTAACCCCTTTTCAGCATTATCGATGGTAGCTCAGTTGGAAAGCATCCCTGCTTTAACCAAAACAAATTTCATCGGAGTCGGGAGATATCACACTATCATAGTTCACTTATGGCATGTACTGCTAGACTCTTGCTGTAACATCCCGAATTATTGGGCCTGTGCATTTTGTGTAATGTATGCTTAATAGGTTAAATTGAGAATTTAGGTACTAATTGGGCTCAAGAATGGGCTGAGGCCTTGACTAAATCTCTGCGTAGACACTCTAGCATTTTAAAAAGAAGTTATCTGTGTTTTAAATGACAAAATGGGCTTGTTGCCCAAAGATTAGGTGGCGCCACAAGGAAGGGAGAGGGTGGCGTCACTAGTGCATGAGGAGGGCCCAAATTTTGGTTGCTTGAAGTCCAAGTTATAGGGCCAAATTTCGGCACTTAAAAGGGGACTAGGAGGGGACGGCACAGGGCTATTATTTAGGAGATTTTAATGTTTTAATTATGAGGATAATAAGCAGATAAAGAAGGGAAGAGTTGGTGCTAAATAGGGCTATTTTTGAGGAATCAATAGATCAAGATAAGGGAAAAGATGAGAGCTCATCCAGGAGGCTAGAGTTGGCCGAAAATCAAACTCAGTGAGGGAAGGGGGGAATCGGTTTTCGTAAAGGCTAGGGGGTGTGCCGAATTTTCATTTGTTTTCTCTGCGAATAGCCTTTAGTTTTTCTCTCTTTCGAATCATCTCTTCTTCTTTTTATTTTCTGTCAGAAACCGAAACCCCTGAAGTCTCATCAATTGCCAAAATCCTGCCAACCACCTTTTCCTCTCCTTAATATTCATTGGCCGAATCTCTCTTGGCCATCTATTTAATTCTTAGTTCTTTCAAAAGCCGAAAACACGTCAGATCATCTTTCCGGGATTTTTCCTTAAAGAGCCAAAACTCCTAGATCTCTAATCTTCTATGATTCTTAAATCTTTCTACAAGGGATAGCCGAAATATTCTGTAGGGTAAGTAATGATTTGGGTTTTCTTTTGATTCTTTTCTGGCTTTTGGAGGCCATAGTCGAATGGCTATATGGGACTAATATTTTGTTTTCTTTTGCGGCATTCCGGGATTTGAAGGGGGATTCATTTGCTTAGATCTCTAAGTCAGAGTTCAGTAACACACGAATCGTGTTACTTTCGGGATTTCAAGGTAAGGAGATCTATTGTTTTTAACGTGAAAATTCAGGATTTGATAACCCTTGGCCGAATGTAGGGGAGCCCAAATCTTCGTGTTCTTTCGGCTTTTGAGCAAGGTTTTAGACTAAGGGTTATAGATCCAGATAGTAAGGATATTGACTAAGGGTGTAAAACTACGCGATATCAGGTGTGTAACACTTCCACACCATTTAGATTGCTGTTAAAATTTGTTTACAAATCATTATATTTTGATAAATGCCAAATCCCGCATAATGGTTGAAACCCGAGGAGGGTAAAAGTGAATCACCAGGTTAGTGATCTCTGTCATTCCTAAGTGAATGTTCCTGTTAAGATGATATGTGTGATAAGTATGCTGATTTCTGTGATTGCATGGGGTTGGGTTTGAAGAAAGGGGAAGTGTTCTGTTGTAGCGGCTTTTGCCGTGACCTGTTGTAGTGGATTTTGCCGTGACCTGTTGTAGTGGCTTTTGCCACGACCTGTTGTAGTGGCTACGGCCATGATCTGACGATGAGCATGTAACATCCCCAAACCCGGCCCATTCACTACGACCGAATCTGGTTATGTTAGTGAAAATATGTTTCTTTACTTAGAATTTAAAACATGAAAATTTATTATCTTTGGAAAATTATGTTCACAAAAAAAAACTAATAAGTAATATAAGTTTGTTGAAAATTTCTGAATTAAAACATTGTTATAAATTACTATAATATGAACCTTTTTAATAAAAAGGTTTCTGAATATAATGTAAACTTCAACAAAATTAAATAGAGTACTTTAATCATAGTGGCCCTTATTACATCAAATAAATTAAACCAAGTAATTAAAATGCTTGAAATAAAAATATTCAAAACGTCTACTTCTGCATGAAAATCTGCTTCTGCATGGCCACCTTTGTATCTACTCGAACCCAGTCCATTACTCACGACTCACCTGCGATGTTGGATAAATAATTGGGTGAGTCATACAGACTCAGTGTGTAAGTTAACCACTGAAATCCACCCACATGCTAGCCACATAATATCCCAATTATCAAATGCAACAAGTAATATATATTCATTTTAACAATTACTACAATGCAGGCTTGGCCCACATTCAAATCATACTCAAATCTTGGGCTAGGCCCATTTCTCAATAAACCACATATCCACTTTGGCTTGCCCATTTCCACGTATGTTCCCAAAACATACCTATCCACATGTCATATTGGGCTTGGCCCATTTCCATATTATTACAAAAATAATGCAACATGATTCCCAACCCAACCTAGGGTCCATCCGCTACACACCCCTTATCCACCTACCACACACTGGGGACTATCGAGTCACCCTCTCCTTTTCCCTCCATAAAGGCAACCAATGCCATCCACGATGTAGCGTATAGCTAACATCAAACCACGATGGAGCACACAAAGAATCCATCAAGCCACGATATGGCATAAAGCCCATATCAATCAAGGTAACCACGCGAACTAAATCGCAAAGATCCACAACGCGACCTCGATCAGCGCCAATCCACGATGTAGCACAAAGTCGACATCAACCACGTGCATCAAGTACACCCGTACCTTCTTTTCATAACCCACCCATGCACATGCCACATAAAATATATTCATGATCATGCATGCACATGCTTATTAATGTCCATAAACATACTCATAAACAAATAATCACACCGCAATAGATCCAATACTAACTCGGTCATCGCTATACCCTTTAGGGGTATATATGGCACACTTATTATCGCACTTGTTAGTAAAACATATAACACATAAAACCCGGAAACAGGTGGGTTAGTTACACACCTTATTACTTGGAGTTCTAGACTCTCGATCCTCGACGCTATCGTTTAGTGAGACTACGGCTATTTGCCTAACGCTTTCCGTTGTTGGCCCACACCACCGTGGCCAATCTCGCATGCAGCCAGAACGGATCTTTTCTTAAACTTTGGGATGGGAGCTTTCCCTTGCCCACTTTGACCGTACTCGTATCCACGTCCATCGTAATCACTTAATCGAAATCCTTTGGTTAAACGTCATAATACAAGATCTCGAAGCGAATAACTACAATTTAACTTACTTACATCAAACGATCTAAAATTTCAAAGGCTCCTCTGTACTTCTGTCGATTTGCCCCTAAAAAGAACATAGCCACTCTTCGATCAACACAATATTACACAATAAGGCCTAAGGCCGAATACCTTACCACTCTTACCTTGATGAGTCCAAACAATTCGAGACCTTCCTTTAGACTCCTTGGCGCTGGCTACAAACAAGCAAAACACATCACTTATAACCTATAGAGCATTCGGCCAACCAACACTAAGGCCATCCATTCGGTTTCGGCCTCTAACCAATTAACTAGGATACTTACCTAAAATCTTTAGATGTCGACAGCACCACACTTCACCGGTTCGGCTTCAAACTTGATAAAGTAGAAGAGAGATGGAGGGCTAAAGATTTCGGCTATCAAGGGATTAAAAGAAAACAAAAGAAATATTTGACTACAAAGGCCAAAGGAGAAATCGGCACACCAAGAGGGAGAGGGAGAGATTTGGCAAAAGACTTGAAGAATAATTGGCACTCTACCCCCTATTTATAGCATTCTACCAACCCCTTGAAGACTCCAAGATTCGGCCAACACCTTCCTAGCCACTAATTCAATTCCATTTGAATTAGTTCAATTCAAAAACAATTTGAATTGCTCCACTATTATCCCATACTTCTAAATAACTAAATAGATACATAAAAAAAACAAATAAAAACATAATCCTCATCTAAATAAGAGTCTTCTAGCCATCCAACACTTTCAAAATTGCTGCCAAAAAGAAATAAAAATTCAAACTCCAAAACGCACCTTCTTGGTTCGAACTCAGGACCAAATCACCGCACATCTAGCCCCAACGCCTGTGCCACTCGACCACTTTGATTCTTATGCTAGAAACCCCAACGTTTATTTTAAACCTTTCTTATCTCATTTCATAACCGCACAAAAATAAAAACGCCAACTCAGCAGCTCCAGCGCGAACTCGCGCCCTTGCTCTCTCCCTCCAGCGCCTAAGTGGCGCATGAGAGCCACTCCACCACCCATCTTTCTTGTCCGAATTCCTCACCATATATCTTTAAGGCCTTACAAAGCCCAACGCCCAAAACAAAAATAAAACGCCAAATGTTTCTCCGGCCCCTCGAAACCGCGACCTCACTCCCTCCAAATACTAAGTGGCGCCCAAGAGCCGCTTTGCCAATTGGACTTTCATGTCCATCAACTTGGACATTTATTTTTAAGGCCTACTTAGCCCAGTCCTTGACGCAAAAACAAAGCAACATTGCCGCCGCTTGGACTCGAACCTGCCCCCACTCGCGTTATTTCCAAATTTCTAAAGCAAAGCGCATGAAGCCACTTTGCCAGATCCTTTCTTGTGCCTTAAACGCCCAATTAATTCTTTTAAGGCCTCCTAAAGCCAAGCTCCCCTTTATTACTTAAGAAAAAATCCAAAATTTTCTAAGGCATTCCTTGCCTTCTAGGGTTCTCCAAACCCCTAAAAATTCCTCCAACATGACCATAAGCCTACTAACTGCTCGAGCTATGCTCCAAGCGCATAACCCCTAAACCAGGGTGTTACAATTCTACCCTCCTTAAAAATAATTTCGTCCTCGAAATTACTTTACTAACAAACGCCCATACAGCCTATCTTACCACATTACGCTTATGCTGCGCACTCTGATCTTACTAAGGCTATCGTACCTACACAATCTCTAAGTTCGTGCTCAACATTCGAAACACCTCTCTTAGCAACACAGAAAAGGCTAACTCATAAGCAAGCAAAGTAATTAAAGTATGTACCAAAGCAAAGGAGCTTACCTAATATCACATCCTTGGTTGACTCCGACTAGAACCATTCCTTCCATGATTTGAACCACGACCCCTCGTCGCTTGAGGACAATTCTTAACCAGATGTGCCTTAGATCCACACCGAAAACACTCTTTACTATTTCCCCAACACTCTCCTATGTGAGGTCTTCCATATCGAGCACAAGAACGATTCCGATCCACTGGTACAAGTGCACTTACAGGGTTCTCGGTCCTTGGTCTTTTCTGGGCATTACCCAATGATACTGATGGTCCAATATTTCTCTTATTCTCGTTCCTATTCTTCTCTCGGTTCTCCCTTATAGTCTTCTTAACTTCTTCAGCTATACGAGCTTTCTCCACTAGCACCGCGAAGTCTCTCTCCCTCTGCGGAGCAATCAGCATTCGAAGTTCATCTCGCAATCCGTCCTCAAACCGGACGCACCTCTCATAATCAGTGGCCACAATTCCCTTAGCATACTGGCTTAACCGCACAAATTCCGCCGTACTCAAATATCGACTTACTTCCTTGCACTAGATTTAGAAACGCTTTCCTTTGCGAGTCCAAATAACTTGCTCCAACGTACTTTCCTTCAAACTTTTCCTTAAAGTACTCCCAATCCAATCGATCTGCCGGTACACCTTGTTTGACAGTGAGCCACCAACGATAAGCTTCATCCCGAAGAAGCGAAACAACACCTTTTAGCTTTTCTTCTGGGGTACAATCTAAGTCGTCCATAATTATTTCGACTCTTTCTAACCAATATTCCGCTACATTCGGGGCTACTCCAGATATTCCTCTAAAGATCTCAGCTCCGTTCAATCTAAGCCTTTCCGACACCGACTTTCGAGTTCCATTTCCTCTACTAGCTCCTCGCTACACGCTCTAGAATTCGTAACATGGCCCGCGACATCGCTGGTCATCTTCACCTATCGATCTTGCTCTTCTACGTCCCACAATCAAGCGGCACTTCACTTTCGACTCATGGCGACCCTCACGGGTTCAAGCTTGCCATTCTACCTCTACCGCGTCCCTAGAACTCATCTCTATCGTCGCGATTTAATCTGATTAAGGAGTTTTATGCATTAGTATTTGTTCCACTGTTTAACCGCGAACAATTTTATGAAAAGAATTTCTAGAGGTAGTTCTTTCGATCACACAAAGTCTTAGTTCCAGTTTGTTACCCTAATTCAAAGAATCACATTCACACACACATCCGTTCATCAACAAGAACACATTTCTCCCTTAATAGAGGCACATTCAATGGTATCTACCACCCACATTCACTATTCTGACCTTTCTCGCCTGCTTTCTACCTGTGGGTATTTCCGTCATTTTTCTACCGGGTATTTTCGTGAATAAATCAAAGCGACTTCAAAACTTTACTAAATCAGGATCTTTTAAAATTCCCAAATCAAGAGTATTTCCGAAAATTTCGCAAATTGAAGGTATACTGAGATTTTGGTAACTGTGGTATTTTGGTAATTTTGACAATTAGGGTAATTTTGTGAATTTCCAAAGTCGTGGTTATTATTTTGCCATACTGAAAAATTTGGGTACTTTTGCAAAAAGTAAGAAAATTTTATTAAACTTGGGGTTAAACCGAAATTTTGAAAGTCAGGGGCATTTTAGTAATTTTCAACACAGGGGTATTTTCGTAATTTTGCCGCAAATCGGAGTATCTCGATATTTTGAAAACTAAAGATTTTAAAACAGTGAAGCAAATCCCTTTCGGGTTTTAATAATTGGTTTAGCCTATGAACAAGTCCTCTTGGTTAAGGTGAACCGTAGCTACGCACTGTAGGGATTCCAAATAAGAGGAGGTGAGTCACGAGGATCTGCTTAAGTACCGAGTGCTCTTCCTGGATCCACTCCTAGACATGCGCACAATGGTTGCCACACCTTAACTCGGCGACTTAATCATAGGTTTGTTTAGTAACCTTAAGTCTTATGCATGTGTTTGAGTAGACTAGTCCTAGGGTTCAACAGATCCTAGTTCACTAATCTACGAGCCCAACTAAGCCCATAACGGTTCACATATAACAAATCACTTCAAAAGTTCGAAGTACTTACCTGGTGGACTCGGCCGAGGTACAAGTGCCATGCCGTAAAAACTGAAAAAATTTCTTAAAAGCCCATATTTTTAAAAAGCCCATTTTGAAAATGTTTTGGGCCCAAAACCCTCAAAGCCGAGTTTTGAACCTGGGCTCGATACCAAATCGTAACATCCCCAAACCTGGCCCATTCACTACGACCGAATCTGGTTATGTTAGTGAAAATATGTTTCTTTACTTAGAATTTAAAACATGAAAATTTATTATCTTTGGAAAATTATGTTCACAAAAAAAACTAATAAGTAATATAAGTTTGTTGAAAATTTACGAATTAAAACATTGTTATAAATTACTATAATATGAACCTTTTTAATAAAAAGGTTTCTGAATATAATGTAAACTTCAACAAAATTAAATAGAGTACTTTAATCATAGTGGCCCTTATTACATCAAATAAATTAAACCAAGTAATTAAAATGCTTGAAATAAAAATATTCAAAACGTCTACTGCATGAAAATCATGTCGCATGGCCACCTTTGTATCTACTCGAACCCACCCATTACTCACGACTCACCTGCGATGTTGGATAAATAATTGGGTGAGTCATACGCACTCGAGTGTGTAAGTTAACCACCTAAATCCACCCACATGCTAGCCACATAATATCCCAATTATCAAATGCAACAAGTAATATATATTCATTTTAACAATTACCACAATGCAGGCTTGGCCCACATTCAAATCATACTCAAATACTTTGGGCTAGGCCCATTTCTCAATAAACCACATATCCACTTGGCTTGGCCCATTTCCACGTATGTTCCCAAAACATACCTATCCACATGTCATATTGGGCTTGGCCCATTTCCATATTATTACAAAAATAATGCAACATGATTCCCAACCCAACCTAGGGTCCATCCGCTACACACCCCTTATCCAAATTACCACACACACTGGGACTATCGAGGCACCCTCTCCTTTTCCCTCCATAAAGGCAACCAATGCCATCCACGATGTAGCGTATAGCTAACATCAAACCACGATGGAGCACACACGGAATCCATCAAGCCACGATATGGCATAAAGCCCATATCAATCAAGGTAACCACGCCGAACTAAATCGCAAAGATCCACAACGCGACCTCGATCGGCGCCAATCCACGATGTAGCACAAAGTCGACATCAACCACGTACTCGAAGTACACCCGCATCTTCTTTTCATAACCCACCCATGCACATGCCACATAAAATATATTCGTGATCATGCATGCACATGCTTATTAATGTCCATAAACATACTCATAAACAAATAATCACACCGCAATAGATCCAATACTAACTCGGTCATCGCTATACCCTTTAGGGGTATATATGGCACACTTATTATCGCACTTGTTAGTAAAACATATAACACATAAAACCCGGAAACAAAGGGGTTAGTTACACACCTTATTACTTGGAGTTCTAGACTCTCGATCCTCGACGCTATCGTTTAGTGAGACTACGGCTATTTGCCTAACGTTTTTCCGTTGTTGGCCCACACCACGTGGCCAATCTCATGCAAGAAAACGGATCTTTTCTTAAACTTTGGGATGGGAGCTTTCCCTTGCCCACTTTGGTATCGTACTCGTATCCACGTCCATCATAATCACTTAATCGTAATCCTTTGGTTAAACGTCATAATACAAGATCTCGTGCGAATAACTACAATTTAACTTACTTAATCAAACGATCTAAAATTTCAAAGGCTCCTCTCAGATTTCCGTCGATTTGCCCCCTAAAAAGAACATAGCCACTCTTGACCAACACAATATTACACAATAAGGCCTAAGGCCGAATACCTTACCACTCTTACCTGATGAGTCCAAACAATTCGAGACCTTCCTTTAGACTCCTTGGCGCTGGCTACAAACAAGCAAAACACATCACTTATAACCTATAGAGCATTCGGCCAACCAACACTAAGGCCATCCATTCGGTTTCGGCCTCTAACCAATTAACTAGGATACTTACCTAAAATCTTTAGATGTCGACAAAGACCACACTTCACCGGTTCTGGCTTCAAACTTGATAAAGTAGAAGAGAGATGGAGGGCTAAAGATTTCGGCTATCAAGGGATTAAAAGAAAACAAAAGAAATATTTGACTACAAAGGCCAAAGGAGAAATCGACACACCAAGAGGGAGAGGGAGAGATTTGGCAAAAGACTTGAAGAATAATTGGCACTCTACCCCCCTATTTATAGCATTCGGCCAACCCCCCTTGAAGACTCCAAGATTCGGCCAACACCTTCCTAGCCACTAATTCAATTCCATTTGAATTAGTTCAATTCAAAAACAATTTGAATTGCTCCACTATTATCCCATACTTCTAAATAACTAAATAGATAAATAAAAAAAACAAATAAAAACATAATCCTCATCTAAATAAGAGTCTTCTAGCCGTCCAACACTTTCAAAATTGCTGCCAAAAAGAAATAAAAATTCAAACTCCAAAACGCAGCCTTCTTGGTTCGAACCTGGGACCAAACTGCTGCACATCTAGCCCCCAACGCCCAGGCCACTCGGCCACTTTGATTCTTATGCTAGAAACCCCCAACGTTTATTTTTAAACCTTTCTTATCTCAGCCCATAACCGCACAAAAATAAAACGCCAACTCGCAGCCTCCAGCGCCGAACTCGCGCCTTGCTCTCCTCCAGCGCCTAAGTGGCGCATGAGAGCCACTCCACCAGCCCATCTTTCTTGTCCGAATTCCTCACCATATATCTTTAAGGCCTTACAAAGCCCAACGCCCAAAACAAAAATAAAACGCCAAATGTTTCTCCGGCCCCTCGAAACCGCGACCTCACTCCCTCCAAATACCTAAGTGGCGCCCAAGAGCCGCTTTGCCAATTGGACTTTCATGTCCATCAACTTGGACATTTATTTTTAAGGCCTACTTAGCCCAGTCCCTTGACGCAAAAACAAAGCAACATTGCTGCCGCTTGACTCGAACCCAAGCCCCCATCGGCGTTACTTCCAAATTTCTAAAGCAAATGCATGAAGCCACTTTGCGGATCCTTTCTTGTGCCTTAAACGCCCAATTAATTCTTTTAAGGCCTCCCAAAGCCAAGCTCCCCTTTATTACTTAAGAAAAAATCCAAAATTTTCTAAGGCATTCCTTGCCTTCTAGGGTTCTCCAAACCCCTAAAAATTCCTCCAACATGACCATAAGCCTACTAACTGCTCGAGCTATGCTCCAAGCGCATAACCCCTAAACCATGGTGTTACAGAGCAGCATGACTGCCATCGATGGTGTGTAGCGGTGTGGGTTGATTGTAGAAATCCCCAATGGTGTGACTGGCAGGTAAGTGTGGTGTGTAGCGGATGGAAACCTAGGATTTGGGTTGGGCTTGCATAAAATTTCTGTTATATATATAAATCTGTTATTATGTTCTGTGGGGCTAAGGCCCAAATCTAATGGTGCATGAGGGTGCACACTGAGTCTCGCAACTCACCCTATTATTTAACATCTTTCAGGTAGCACTTAGCGCATCGGACCGGGCTGGAGAGGAGCGCAAGGTGGCCATGCGAGAGAGTATTTGGATTCAACAAAAGGCTTTTTATTTTTCAGTTATTTTATTATTTTTTTTATTAAGAGGATTTTAAGTTTCAATGTAATAAGGCCATGGGACACTAGACTCATATTTATTTTGGGTTTCATGTTGGGTTTTTATTATTGGACTTTTAAATTTCATGTTAAAATTTAGCTAAGGCATGTAACAACTTAGTTTTTTTTTCCTAATTCACCAAGGCATCATTTGAATTTACATTTTATACAGAATATTAAATTACTAAGTCTTTCTGGTTAAAATGATTAAACATGATACTCGTTTTCCAAAGTGTGACAATTTTATAAAATTCCTTAGTGACATACCAGATCCGGTAGTAGTGTATGGGCCAGGTTTGGGGTGTTACAAATTGGTATCAGAGCCCGGTTCAAAACTCGGCTTTGGGGGTTTTGGGCTCAAAATGTTTTCTAAAAATAGGTTTTTTTTAAAAACATGTATATTTATAAATCATACAGGAGGGTTTTCTCGGCATGGCACCTGCGTCTCCGGCCCAAGTCCGCCAGGTAAGTATTCTGAACTCGCTGTGTGATATATATATATGTGGGCTTGATGGGCTTTATGGGACGTAGACTATCTAGATTAGAACTTGATGGACTCTAAACTTAGCTGAAACAACTCCTTCCATCTCATAAGACTTAATGTCACTAAACAAACCTGTGAACGAGTCGCAAGACTAGGGTGTGGCAACAGGTATGCGCATGTCTAGGATTGGATCCGGAAGAGCCTGGTACTTAAGCAGTCCTAGTGACTCACCTCCTCTTTCTTTGGAATCCTACCTAGTGCGTAGTATTTGCTCACCCTAGCCGCGAGGATTTGTTGACGGGCCAAAATCCATAACTAAAACCCGAAAGGGACCAGCCACTCTACTTTCAAAAAATTGCTAAATTTTGAAAATTACCAAGGTACCTATGATTTGCAAATATACCCCCAGATTTACGGAAATACCCCGATTTACAAAGTCAACGGTTTTTTAAAAAAAACGTACGACACACAACATCAATCAAAAACCACAAACACTTGAACGCCACTAGTATTCTTTTGAAATCCAATTCTCTAAGATACCCCTGTTTAAAAAAAAAATACCCCCTTAGTTTTGGTAAAATTTTGAAAAGTACCCTTGATTTGTAAAAATTTTCCAGAATACCCCTGATTTGAAAAAAATGGCCAAAGTACCCTGGTTTGGAAATTACCGAAATACCCTAGATTTACAAAATTACCAAAATACCCCTATTTCACGAAATCACCACGAAACCCTATTTCTTTTGGAAAATTACGAAGATACCCCTGTAGGATAAATTACGAAAATACCCCTGGGTAGTGAAATGATGAAAATACCCCTACACAAAGAATGTAGGTTCGTGGATGTACTTGTATGCTAATGTTTAACGATTGAATGTGTGTGCTTCCTGGAATTAGAAGGTAAACTTGAGACTGAAACTGTAGATAGGTTCGAATTCGAAAGAAATACCTTTAAAATTTCTATTCATAAGACTGTTCGTGGTTAATCAGTGGAAAGAATTAATGATTCATAAAATTCTTAATCAGATAAACGCCAATTGGAAGAATGAGTACAAGGGGTCGAGGACGTCCGCCGCGTGGACGCGGTAGGGGTAGGATGACCGTGTCAGAGCCAGCAGGGTCTAGCCACGGGTCAGGAAACGAGATGCCGGACCTACCGACTGTAGAGGGAGAATTTTAGGATCAGGCGCCTAGAGATGATGCAGTATCTCAGGTGATGTTGCGGGTCCTCGAAAGAGTTGCTGGGGCAGGCACGGGTTCAGGAGCCCTGAAATCTGTGTTGGAACGACTCTGAGTCAACGGAGCGAAGATGTTTAGGGGTGTTTTTGGCGTAGCCCCTAACACAGCTGAGTACTGGTTAGAAGCAACTGAGCGCATAATGGATGACCTGGACTTCACGGTGGAGGAGAAGTTGAAAGGGGTCGTGTCTCTTCTTCGAGACGAGGCTTACTAGTGGTGGCTCACGGTAAAGGAGGGTACTACTGCAGACTGGATTGAGTGGGATTTCTTTAAGGAGTCATTCCAAGGAAAGTATGTTGGGGCCAGCTATGTGGATGCACAGAGGAAGGCATTTCTAAATTTGGTGCAGGGAAGTAAATCTGTGGCTGAATATGAGGCGGAGTTTTTGTGTTTGAGCCGCTACGCTCGAGGAATAGTAGCAACTGAATATGAACGTTGTGTACGGTTCGAGGATGGACTGCGAAATGAGTTAAGGGTTTTGATAGCACCGCAATGAGAGAGAGACTTTGCTGTTCTGGAGAAAAGGTTAAGATAGCTGAGGAGGTGAAGCGGACTGAAAGACAAGAAAAGGATAAGGATCGGGGTAAGAATAAGAGAAGTTTTGGGCCATCGTGGATCATCGGGAAATTTTCGTAAAAGGCCTAGGTTTGATGGGCCACCATGCTCCGACGGGCTGACCGATCATGTCCTTCTTGTGGGAAGGCGATTATGGGGAGTGCGAAGGAAAACCGGTGGATGTTTTAGGTGTGGATCCACGAGCATCGATTAAGGATTGTCTCACAGGATCAGTGCGACCACCGGAAGAGGTTCGGATCAGGGAGAGGTGGTCACCAAGATCGAGGGGTCGTGGGGCAACGAGGAGGAGGAAATGGGTCCGGTCGGGTCGTGGAGCACCGGTAGGGGTGCAGTAATGTAGATGTGAGGCACTGGGTCTAGTTTATGCAAACGCGACGGGAGGATGGTGACGCACCGGATGTAATAACCGGTATGTTTCTTATTGTTGATAAACCATTTCTTGCCTTGATTGATATTGGGTCAACCAACTCCTATGTTGCATGTTCGGTATTTGAGACCCTAAGTATAGATTCTAAAACAACTACTAGAAAGATGACTGTGGTTAGTCCCCTAGGACAATCTAGGGTAGTGGACAAACTATTTAAGGATGTACTTTTAGAAACTCAAGGGGTAGTGTTCCCGATAGACTTAATGGAATTACCGTTTGGAGAGTTTGACCTTATCTTAGGAATGGATTGGTTGACTAAGCATCGTGCTAAGTTGGATTGTGGGATTAAGCGCATGGTGTTGAGTACCCCGGAAGGCGGGGAGGTGGTTGTGTTAGGAGAAAGAAGGAATTACTTGTCCAACGTTGTGTCTGCATTAAAAGCTGTTAAGATGATTCGGAAGGGATGTAATGCGTTTTTAGCCTTTATCAGTGCTTTGGAGGTTAAGGAGGTGACTGTCGATGAGGTTCGCACACTCAAGGATTTCACAGATGTCTTTCCTGAAGAATTGCCCGGATTACCCCCGAATCGCGAAGTGGATTTTGGAATAGAGCTACTTTCGGGTACAGCTCCGGTGTCCATTACTCCCTACAGAATGGCACCGAAGGAGTTGGTGGAACTCAAAGCTCAGATCCAGGAACTGTTGGATCGAGGGTTTATTCGACCGAGTGTGTCTCCTTGGGGAGCGCCGGTCCTATTTGTGAAGAAGAAGGACGGATCCATGCATATGTGCGTGGACTACCGACAGTTGAATAAGCTAACGATTAAGAACAAGTACCCACTGCCAAGAATTGACGACCTGTTCGATCAACTCAAAGGAGCTTCGGTCTTTTCTAAGATTGAATTATGGTCGGGTTATCATCAGTTAAGGGTTAAGGAAGGAAACATTTATAAGACGCACGTTTGCACTCGATGCAGATCATTATGAGTTTCGTGATGCCGTTGGGTTGACGAAGCAACGCTACGGCGAGATTTATGGATATGATGAACCGGGTGTTCCAACCATATCTTGATCGGTTCGTTGTGGTGTTCATCGATGACATCTTGGTTTATTCCAAGTCAGAAGAGGAACATGATGAACATCTTCGTGTGGTGTTGCGAACTTTGAGGAGAAGCGCTTGTTCGCAAAGTTCGATGAAGTGTGAGTTCGCTAAGGGAAGTAACTTTCTTAGGACATGTGGTTTCGCAGAAGGAATTAGGGGACCTCGGAAGATAGAAGCCGTATTGGATTGGGAACTGCCGAAGTCTATGGCAGAAGTTTGAAGTTTCTTGGGATTGGCCGGGTATTACAGAAGGTTTGTTGAAGGGTTCTCATTGATAGCGGCACCTTTAACTAAGTTGTTGGGGAAGGGAGTATCGTTTGTATGGACCGACAAACAGCAGGAGAGCTTTGAGAAATTGAAGAGAATTCTGACAGAAGCACCGGTGTTAATCCAGCCAGAGGCGGGAAAAGAATTTACCGTCTACTGTGATGCGTCACACACAGGTTTAGGTTGTGTGTTGATGCAAGATGGAAAGGTGGTTGCGTATGCGTCCCGACAGTTAAGACCACATGAGTTGAACTACCCTACGCATGATCTAGAATTGGCGGCGGTAGTGTTTGCTCTAAAGATTTGAAGGCACTACCTGTATGGGGAGAAGTCGGTTAATTATACGGACCATAAGAGCCTGAAGTATATCCTTACCCAGAAGGAGTTGAACCTAAGACAGAGAAGGTGGATCGAGCTATTAAAGGACTATGACTGCTCGATTGAGTACCACCCGGGTAAGGCTAACATGGTGGCGAATGCGTTGAGTCGTAAGGTGATAGCGAATTTAAGGGCGATGTTCGCTCATCTTAGCCTATATGAGGATGGTAGTCTGGTAGCCGAACTTCAAGTAAGACCCATGTGGACAAGTCAAATCAAGGAAAAGCAACTTCTGGATGATGTCTTGAGTGCTCGAATTCGACAAGTGCAGAATGGTGAAGTAGATGACTATAGCTTGAATTGTGATGGAGTTTTGTGTTTCCAAGGGAGAGTCTGCATGCCAAAGGATGTGGAGTTAAGGCAGATGATTCTTCAGGAGGCGCATAGTAGCCCTTACGCTATGCATCCTGGAGGGGTTAAGATGTACCAAGATTTGCGAGAGCAATTTTGGTGGCCAGGTCTAAAGCGAGAAGTAACGGAATTCATGGGTAAATGTTTGACATGTCAGCAAGTGAAGGCGGAACACCAGTTGCCTTCGGGGTTTTTGCAACCGGTGAAGATTCCGCAATGGAAATGGGAGAGAATCACGATGGATTTTTTTAGTGGGTTACCCCTTACGCCCACTAAGAAGGATTCAATTTGGGTGATTGTGGATCGACTTACGAAGTCTGCTCACTTCATATCGGTTCGGCCGACTACTCTGCAAAGGTTGGCTAAGTCAGTATGTGACCGAGGTAGTGAGATCGCATGGTGTACCGTGTGTCGATCATATCGAGATAAAGACCCTAGATTCACGCCACGATTCGAAGGCTCGCATCAAGCAATGGGAACAAGGTTAGACTTTAGTATCAAGCCACCCACCGACCGATGGTCGATGCGAGAGGGTAATTCGGATCTTGGAGGATATGCTGGGGGTTGCATCATCGACTTTAGGGGTAGTTGGGAGGAGTATTTACCTTTGGCAGAATTCGCATACAATAACAGTTATCAAGCTAGTATTCAGATGGCACCTTATGAAGCGTTATATGGAAGGAGATGTTGTACCCCCACTTGTTGGACAGAGTTGGGTGAACGCCAGGTGTTGGGTCCAGAACTAGTTTCAGAAACGGAGGAGAAAGTTAAGTTAATACGGGCTCGGTTGAAGGAGGCGTCTGATCGGCAAAAGTCTTATGCAGATCTAAAGTGGAAGGAGATGGAATTTGCAGTAGGAGATCAGGTCTTTTTGAAAGTATCTCCATGGAAGAAGGTAATGAGATTTGGACGGAAGGGCAAGTTAAGTCCCCGGTTTATTGGACCTTATCGGGTACTAGAACGTGTGGGACCAGTGGCGTATCGACTGGAGTTGCCTTCAGAGTTGGAGCAGATACATGACGTGTTTAATGTCTCGATGCTAAGACGTTATCGTTCTGATCTATCGCACATTGTGCCGGTGGAAGAGATTGAAGTAAGGCCAGATTTATCCTTTGAGGAGGAACCAGTGCAAATCTTGGATCGAGACGTAAAAGTGTTGAGAAGGAAGTCCGTCCCTTTGGTCAAAGTTCTCTGGCAAAATCACGGCGCAGAAGAGGCGACGTGGGAGCCAAAGGATGTTATCCGACAACAATATCCCCATCTCTTTTGATCAGGTAAATTTCGAGGCCGAAATTTATTTTAAGGGGGTAGAACTGTAACATCCCGAATTATTGGGCCTGTGCATTTTGTGTAATGTATGCTTAATAGGTTAAATTGAGAATTTAGGTACTAATTGGGCTCAAGAATGGGCCGAGAGGCCTTGACTAAATCTCTGCAGAGACACTCTAACATTTTAAAAGGAAGTTATCTGTGTTTTAAATGACAAAATGGGCTTGTTGCCCAAAGATTAGGTGGCGCCACAAGGAAGGGAGAGGGTGGCGTCACTAGTGCATGAGGAGGGCCCAAATTTTGGTTGCTTGAAGCCCAAGTTATAGGGCCAAATTTTGGCACTTAAAATGGGACTAGGAGGGGACGGCACAAGGCTATTATTTAGGAGATTTTAATGTTTTAATTATGAGGATAATAAGCAGATAAAGAAGGGAGGAGTTGGTGCTAATTAGGGCTATTTTTGAGGAATCAATAGATCAAGATAAGGGAAAAGATGAGAGCTCATCCAGGAGGCTAGAGTTGGCCGAAAATCAAACTCAGTGAGGGGGAGGGAAATCGGTTTTGGTAAAGGCTAGGGGGTGTGCCGAATTTTAATTTGTTTTCTCTGCGAATAGCCTTTAGTTTTTCTCTCTTCGAATCATCTCTTCTTCTTTTCTTTCTCATCGTAAACCAAAACCCGAAGTCTCATCAATTACCAAATCCTCGCCAACCACCTTTTCCTCTCCTTAATATTCATTGGTCGAATCTCTCTTGGCCATCTCTTCAATTCTTAGTTCTTTCAAAAGTCGAAAACACGCGGATCATCTTTCCGGATTTTTCCTTAAAGAGCCAAAACTCCTAGATCTCTAATCTTCTATATTGCTTTAATCTTTCGACAAGGGATAGCCAAAATCTTCTCAGTAGGGTAAGTAATGATTTGGGTTTTCTTTTGATTCTTTTCTCTGCTTTTGGAGGCCATAGCCGAATGGCTATATGGGACTAATATTTTGTTTTCTTTTATGGCATTTCGGGATTTGAAGGGGATTCATTTGCTTAGATCTCTAAGTCGAGTTCAAGAATACACGAATCGTGTTACTTTTGGGATTTCAAGGTAAGGAGATCTATTGTTTTTAACGTGAAAATTTGGGATTTGCTAACTCTTGGCCGAATGTAGGGAGCCCAAATCTTCATGTTCTTCCTCGCTTTTGAGCAAGGTTTTAGACTAAGGGTTGTAGATCCGTATAGTAAGGATATTGACTAAGGGTGTAAAACTACGCGATATCGTGTGTGTAACACTTCCACACCATTTAGATTGCCTGTTAAAATTTGTTTACAAATCTGTTATATTTTGATAAATGCCAAATCCCTCCAGATAATGGTTGAAACCCGAGGAGGGTAAAGCGAATCACCGTGTTAGTGATCTCTGTCATTCCTAAGTGAATGCTCCTCATTAAGATGATATGTGTGATAAGTATGCCGATTTCGTGATTACATGGGGTTGGGTTTGAAGAAAGGGGAAGTATTCTCACTGTAGCGGCTTTGCCGTGACTGCTAGTAGCGCTTTTGCCGTGACTGTAGTAGTGGCTTTTGCCATGACTGCTGTAGTGGCTACGCCCATGATCCGACGATGAGCAAGATGACCGCCATCGATGGTGTGTAGCGGTGTGGGTTGATTGTAGAAATCCCCAATGGTGTGACTAGTAGGTAAGGGTGGTGTGTAGCGGATGGAAACCTAGGATTTGGGTTGGGCTTGCATAATTTCATTATATATATAAATCATTATTATGTTCTGTGGGGCTAAGGCCCAAATATAATGGTGCATGAGGGTGCACACCGAGTCTCGCGACTCACCCTATTATTTAACATCTTTCGTGTAGCACTTAGCGCATCGACCGGCCGAGAGGAGCGCAAGGTGGCCATGCGAGAAAGTATTTGGATTCAAAGAAAAGGCTTTTTATTATTCAGTTATTTTATTATTTTTTTTATTAAGAGGATTTTAAGTTTCAATGTAATAAGGCCATGGGCCACTAGACTTATATTTATTTTGGGTTTCATGTTGGGTTTTTATTATTGGACTTTTAAATTTCATGTTAAAATTTAGCTAAGGCATGTAACAACTTAGTTTTTTTTTCCTAATTCACCAAGGCATCATTTGAATTTACATTTTATACAGAATATTAAATTACTAAGTCTTTCCGGTTAAAATGATTAAACATGATACTCGGTTTCCAAAGTGTGACAATTTTATAAAATTCCTTAGTGACATACCAGATTCGGTAGTAGTGTATGGGCCGGGTTTGGGGTGTTACACTTGCACACGCTATGTTATCCGAGAATCGACTAAGCATTAGCTCTGATTCCACTAAATGTAACACCCCTTACCCGTATCTGACGCCGAAATTGGGTACGAGGCATTACCAGAACACATACACTTGTAAACGTATTAAACCGAGTCATAAAATTTTATCCAAATTAAAAATTTTCAAATTTTTATCTTTGAGTCCCTAAATAGGTCCTACGAGGCCCAATACATACCTTGGAAGTGGTTCGAGACTAAACCGAGAACTTTTGAAAGCACTGAAAAATTTCTTGAAAAACAGGGGCATACACCCGTGTGTTAGGCCGTGTGGCGTTTCGAATTTCTAAAAATCTAGTGCAGACTTCACACACCCTGGGCACATGACCGTGTGGCTGCCCGTGTGGCCACAAGTAAGATTATTTACCAAGCCCTTTGCCTCCCCAAAACACTTATACACTTATACAAATTTATCATCACACAACATGGTATTATTAAGCATTCAAACACCCACACTAAAACATCCACATACCATTTACAAACCACATTCATCATGCATAATCACACACACACACTTAACCATTCATATCATGCAACTTACACAACCAATCACATTTACCACTCATAATTATCACACATTTACTCATCCAACACATGCAAGCATACACATTCTTGAAATGCATCATCATAGACTTATAACATAACAATTATTAGCCACATTAAACGGCCTTATACAACAATAACCTTCTAATAACATAGGCCAACATTCTAGGCCAACTCATATTAACATATACACACATAATCAAGTCCTTATACATGCCATAGACTTAAAAATACTTGAAAATTGTTGATACAATACCAATCAATAACTTGTTAGTGTGATAGAATCTCCGACGACCTCCAACTCGAGCTAGCATCTGTGACACTATAGGAAAAAGGAAAGGAAGGGGGGTAAGCATTATAGATTAGTAAGTAGGTATGTAAATAATAAGTAATTTATTAACATGCTTTTATAAGTCTTCACAATATGTTCTCAAGATAATACAATCATAATTGCACATAGTTCCACTATTTACTCATGTTCATCTCAAGTTGTCTGCTCGAGTCACAGCCACTAAATTATTTATATCTCGAGTTACAGAACTCCAAATTAAGATCCGTTAACTTTCCCTGAAACTAGACTCACATATCTTCTTACCATAAAATTTCCAGAATTTTTGGTTTAGCCAATAAGTACAGTTTATTCTTTAAATTCTCCCCTGTTCTGCTGTCTGAACGTTTCGACCATTCTTCGCTAACAATTAATTAGCTCTTCATACGGGATTTAGATGATGTTCCCGTTTGTTTCTATTGAAGGTAGACTCATTAAGAAATTTAAGCATATAAATTATAAACCATAATTATTTTTATACAATCTTTAGTGATTTTCCAAAGTCAGAATAAGGGATTCCAAAATCATTCTGACATTGTCTCACAAAAATTTAAATATCTCAGAATATGAAATTCTTTCACTTACACCATTTTTTTATGCAAAGATAGACTCAACAAGTTTTAATTTCAAATCTTATTCAACTTCTAATTCAATTTTCACCATTTTTGGTGATTTTTCAAAGACACATAACAACTGTCCCAAAACTGTTTTATTGCAAATTTTACTCTTTCATAATTTCTTTGTATTAACTTTCATAGTAACACTTACCCCATATCAAACTTACCAAAGTTCGATCACCTATCGAGCACATTGCTCATAAATTGACACACACATACTTGCACTTATTCATCACTTAGTCATATTCGCTTATACTTACTCATTTCCCTGCTTGAACGATCGTAATAATAACGGATACACGAAAATTTGCACATAAGTGCCACACTTGTAGCTAAAGATACTTCATATCACACTTTTCACATAGGCTCGTTCTCGAGCTAATAACATTCACTGTCCGCTCACACAAGTCGCCACCATTCGTTACTACTCGCTCTTTGCTCACACAAGTCGTCAGTATCCGCAACACATGCCTGTGATACCCACCACCGTAGAACTTAAGACCAAAGACCCGGATTCACTTAGTCACAATTTCACATAGATTTCACATAGGTCCCTAGTGACATGTCACTCGTATCCGTTTTTATTCCTAAGGTTCAACCGGTAAATTTCTCACTTGTCAATATTTTGTCAATTACATCGAATATTCAGCCACAATTCATACCATTTATCAAAATATGAAAACGTAAGTAAAAATGATGCATTATTTACATACAAACTTACCTCGGTAGCACAATCGGTGAAAATGACTTATTCGTTAATTTCTCATTTTTCCCTCGTTCTAGTTCCAAACCTCGTTTTCCTTGATCTATAATATCAAATTTAATTTTTTTATTAGTCACATTATTCAATGTGACCCAAAAATCATATTTTGGAAAAATTACATTTTTGCCCCTAAAGTTTCACATATTTACAATTTTCCCCCTAGGCTCGTAAAATGATTTTCATTCAATTTCTTTATACTTTAAGCCTAGCCGAACCATTTTCATAACTATAACAGTCCAAAATTTCCATTAAAACACACTTTTGTGACACATTTTATAACTTTTACAAATTAGTCCTTTTAGGCATTTTCACCGAAAATCACTTAGTAAAAGTCATTTCTTTAACCATAAATTTGCATTTTCTACCATTAAACACAAAAATACACACATATTTATCATGGTTCAAAACCCTAGACTTTAACCATATCTCAAATTAGTGGTAGAAATAGATAGATCTTGTTACGGGGATTTCAAAAACGTAAAAATCATTAAAAACAGGGCTAGAACGGACTTACAATCGAGCTTGGAAGCTTGAAAAACCCTAGCCATGGTTTCCCCTTGTGAAATTCGGCCATGGGGTTGAAGATGGAAAAAAATTGGCTTTTAATTTTGTTTATTTAATCATTTAATCACTAAATGACCAAAATGCCCCTAACTTAAAAATATTCTATTTCACCTATTTCATGTCCATTTTTGTCCAAAAAATTAACCAATGGTATAATTACCATTTAAGGACCTCCAATTTAAAATTTCATAACAATTGGACACCTCTAAAATTTAGAACTCAACTTTTGCACTTTTTACAATTTAGTCCTTTTGACTAAATTGAGTGCCCAAACGTCGAAATTTTCGAACGAAATTTTCACGAAATCATTTCGTAAAATTGTAGACCATAAAAATATAATAAAAAAACTTTTTCCTTGTCGAATTTGTGGTCCCGAAACCACTATTCTGACTAGGCCCAAGTTCAGGCTGTTACACTGCTCGTATTCAGATACAGTCATATTCCCCTGTTTGAGCTCTAAAAATTCTTTCTTTTTCTGATCAAGAAATCTTTGGCTAATATACTTCTTTTTGAATTCTTTTTGGAAAAATTCCCATGTAACATTTTCCCTCAGTACAACAGAAATGATGGTATTCCACCACTGGTAAGCTAAGTCTTTTAGCAGAGATACAACACATTTCAAACATTCTTCAGGTATACAAGACAATTCATCCAAAACCCTGATTATATTTTCTAGCCAAAATTCAGCCCTTTCCGGATCATCATCAACTATTGCTCTGAATTCTTCTGCCCCATATTTACGGATTTTATCTACCGGAGGCTTACCAGTTCTAACAGGTTCGGCACCCTGTGGCATCTCTAGAACCGGTTGAGGAGCAGGAGGGGGAGGTTGTTGTATAGCAGGATTTGTTCTTAAAAATTCTGTAAACCACTCATTTATCATTTGAAAGAAGGCTTCTTTTGCCTCCTTACCTCGACCCTCAGATTCGGGCCTTCTACTACTACTAGATGTAGCTCTTTGAACTAAAGCTAGAGCATTGCTCTCAGCTTCCTCGGATTCAGCTCTAGCTCGGTTGGACGACATTACTATATGAAAAAAACATTTAAATTGGTCAGGAGATATCACACTATCACAAATTATATATAATGACATGTATAGCTAAACTTGTACTTGCTACGTTAGTCCAAGAATTGGCTAAACCGTAGCTCTGATACCAATAAATGTAACACCCCTAACCCATATCCGTCACCGGAATAGTGTTAAGGAGCATTACCAGAGTTTATAGAAAAAATACAATTAATTCATGTCAATTACTATTCATATCAGAAATCAATCATAGTTAACCATATTGTCCCTTAAATGGACCATCGAGGCCCAATTTATGCATTTGAAACAAGTCGGGACTAAATTGGGAACTCAGAAAATTTTTCACGAAATTTCAAAATTTTTCTTAGGTGCAAGGGACACACGCCCGTGTGGTCAGGCCGTGTGGATCACAAGGCCAAGTGACACGCTCGTGTCTTAGGTCTTGTGGGCATTCGATGTAAGGCACACGACCGTGTCCTAGCCTATGTTCAAATTAGGGTAGCTACTGACTTGGATCACATGGCCAGTCACACGCCCGTGTGCTAGGATGTGTGGACTATTTAATTTCTAAAAATTAGGTGTAGGATTCACACGGCCAAGACACACGCCCATGTATTGGGCCGTGTTTTTCACACGGTTGAGACAGACCCCCGTGTCTCTGCTCATGTGACCAAATCTGAGCATTCTGTTTCTAAGTTTTTAAGATGCAGGGGACACACGACCAAACCACATGCCCGTGCGCATGGCCGTGTGTCACACACGGTTGAGACACATGCCCATGTGTCTACCCGTGTGGAAAAAAACAAGGTCATTTCCAAGCCTTATTTCTCACCCAAATTTTGCCTTGTACCTACATTAATACTTGCATATATATACCAACCAATTCAAGATGTTAAAACCAAACCAGCATTAATATTATAATTGATATATCATCACATGTATTCAAACTTACCTTTTGAAAGACATATATGTTTACCATAATTCAATCTAACCATACCAAGCACACATATATTAACCATATTATAACCTTAAGTATATATTCACTAAACATACCATTACTAGCCATTCCAATAGCTAGATTACAAACAACCATTTACATGCCAACATTGACCAAGTTAGCCTATACATGCCATTAATACATGCCATTATACCAAAATAAGTTTGTTATTTATACCAAAACGTGATGAAGGATAGTGTGATGATGCTCCGACTGATTCCAACCTTTACGAGCTTCCAAGCATTATAAAATAGAGAAAAGAAAACCGAGTAAGCATTTCAAATGCTTAGTAAATTTGTATAACAAGAATTTAACTTACCAATCATGTACATTCAAAATAAGTATACAAACATGCATCCAAATCATTATGGCCATTTGCCTAAACACATATGATCTCAAGAAACTTGTTAGTCATGTATATCATGTAAACATCAAAAATCAAAGATGAGCTCATCATGTAATAACTTTCATAAACATGTGGTTTTCAAATCACATTTCCATATAACATGTGCATTTCTATAATAATTCATCTTAAGTTCAATTCAACCATGTCAAAACTATTCCCGTTGAATTTATTTGAAATATCGATGGATACATATGTAGTACACTCAAAATGTACAAAACTGTAAACCGTCAACTTATATTCAGGGGTACCTGATTAAGGCACATAATCAAGAAACACTCTCTCGAGCCATATAACAGGATGCTCATGTGAGCCATGTAACAGAAAGCTTATCCGGCCTAAATCAGGAAACTCATAAAAGTTTAGAACATGAAGCTCATTGAGCTTAACAGGTAACTCCGGAGAGTTATTATCAGGAGCTCCGAATAGCCATATAACAGGATGTTCAAGCGAGCCATATCAGGAAACTAACAAATATTTTATACCAGGACGCTCATAAAGAGCTGCATTTGTGTTCACAATATATGTAGGATCACAACCGATCATATAACAGGATGCTCACAAAGAGCTGCGGTAGTTCGCAACACATGTAAAATCACTACTGATCAGGATGCTCGCAGGAACCATATAACAGGAAACTCGAGAGGGCTTATAACATGATGCTCTTTCAAGTTATGGTATGTCTGTAAAATATGCAAGACCACAACCAATCGGGAAATCATATATCCATCGAATCCCATTATTCAAACAAGATTTAATATTTATCGGGCTTTGTCGGATATGTAACCAATTTCATATATTTGACATTTATACAATTCACATATACAACATTCAATTCAAGCATATAAATATACACAATTTAGTTACACGAACTTACCTCTTCACTTGTTCGTATACAGAAATCTACTAATCCTATACTTTTTATTTTCCTCGATCCAACTCAGTATTAGGTCTTTCCGGACCAATTAGGCTTGCTTGATTTTCTTTCTCTTTCCTAGGGTCTCCATAGAATTTGGGAATGAAGATGATATAAAATGATGATATTAAACATTTATTTTATTTATCATCTTTTATTTATTTCAATTTCCAATTTAGTCCTTTTTCTTTTTCTAAATTTACATGGATGAATCGTCAAAAATATCTACTAACTTTTCTTAATGGTCTAATTACCATATAAGGTGTAATATCCTAAAAATTTGAGTATCTGTTGTGTTGGTTTGGGTATGAATTTTGTGTGTTAGCATAGTCTTATGAAGGCTTGTTTTTATTTAGGAAGCTAGAATAAATTTTAGTATGGTTTATTTAATGAAGTGGATTAAGTGAGCTTGATACTTAAGTTAATTTAAGTGTTAAATTAAAGCATAAGAGGAGTAAGTGGCAAGTTTGTTAAGGAGCTTGAAAGGTGGCTTGAGGTTAGAGGTTCGAGTATCATGGAAAGCATTTTTGAAGACTTTATTTTGTGTCCTAGCATTTATGGACGATCAACCTTTGTTTATGATAGGTTGGACTCTCAAATTTTGGTAAGTTGAATTTTGGTTTAAGGAAAGCTTGAAATTGGGGATAAGAATCTTAAGGTTATGGAAGGTTATCTTAAAGTTATGGTATTATGAGGGGACAAAAGGCATGGAATATGGAGGATGTTTTGGAAACTTTATTCAAGGCTTTAGTGCATGTATGTGGACGGCATGTATGGCTAGGGGAGTGGCCGAATGTAATAGGTAGTTTGGGGGGGGGGAAATATTGGCCAATTTTTTTCATTTGAACATCTTTTTGCATTTTGTTTTTCCTCTCCAAAAACTCTCACCTTTGGCCGAATGTCTATGGTACTTTTGGTGCAAAATTGCTTTTGGTTTTAGCCTCATTTTGTTTGAAACAAATACCATTTTCTTTCTTTCATTTGTCCTTTTGAACCAAAACTACATTTTTGTATTTTGTGCATTTTCTTCTTTAGTAAAATAGGTGTTGACCGAATCTCATTTCTCCCATCCCTCTTATTTTCTTCTTTTGATATTTGCTCAACCATATTCCCTTTCTCTTTCTTTTTGGCCGAACCTTCTCTTCCCTATCTCTACTTGATTTTCTTCCATTGTTTACTAAAACTGAATTCTCTCTTTAATTTTATCTTCTCTTCTACTTTCGTATTTCATATCCTTTTAGACTCAAATCAATTGTTTTCTTCTCTCATAAGCAAATAACCGAATCTTCTACTTCCTTTTAGTTTTAGTTTGGCCGAATATTCAAGGGTAGACTCTCTTTGGTTTCTTCAATCGATTTTGGTTAATAAGTAAGTATTCTTGGCCGATTTTCCTATTATTTCTTTTCTCCTCTCTATGTTATTTTCTTGAGGACAAGGGCCGAACCTATGGGCATTTGTTGCAAGGTTTTAACCATTTTAGGAATCGATTTCTTTTAGGCTCCTTGGGACGTTGGAAGCAATCAATCTAAGCCTTGTATCTTTATCGATCGTTTTGGGTAAGCCTTTAGGTAAGATTGGTATTTCGAAGGATAACTCTTTGGGATTTTGATGTTGGCCGAATGGCCTTTGTTCATAATATTGTGATATGGCCGATTGTAGGACAAAGTGATCTAGTGCGATAGATCGGATCATCGGATTTTAGTATTGCTTTGGTGAAAGTTGTGTATCTTACACACTTTATAACTTGGTTTATATATGTATATTTGTGTGTTATATAACTAATCATATTATGAAAGTGGGTAAATCGATGAGATCTCGGATATGATACCATGATGGTATGAATGAGGATTCGGGTAAGTCCGTTTCAATATGTTGTTAATACATGTGGATTGAAATCATGATCTACGATTTATGATATATTCGTTATGAGATACACATCAAAGTTTATTGACATGATTTGTTTATATATTGCATTGGTATGGGCAATATGAGAGGAGGGGAAGATTGATATCGTGTCTTCTGACACCAAAGGGTTTGGCACCACCAAAGATTTGGTATCACATTCGTGTCTTCTGACACCAAAGGTTTGGCACCTCATAGCGACTCGTCCCTCGTGGTTAACTCCACCGTGGGTGGGCCCCACTTTTGAGATATGGGATCGCCCTCGCCGCTGATTTGGTATCACACGCGGGTTGGCCCCACAACTTGATGATTCGTGTCTTCTGACACCAAAGGGTTTGGCACCACCGCTGATTTGGTATCACATTCGTGTCTTCTGACACCGCAGGTTTGGCACCTCATAGTGACTCGCCCTCGTGGATTAACTCCATCGTGGGTTGGCCCCACTTTTGAGATATGGGATCGTCTGCCGCTGATTTGGTATCACACGTGGGTTGGCCCCACAGATGGATTATTCGTGACTACGGTCACCAAAGTGATTTGGTATCACATTTGTGTCTTTGGACACCAGTGGTTTGGTACTACACGGGGTAGAAAAGGAGTTATGGATGGCTAGGTTGGGTGCATTATACATATATGTTGCCTTGTTATATTTGTGTAAGTATGTGGTATTTACCTGGGAGAGGGAATATGCACTGAGTCTTGGTGACTCACCTTCTCCCTTATATTTTCAGGTGATTCGTGAGATCGCGGATGTGGAGCCGGATGAACTCGAGGAGACCATGCAATAAAGTTTCGTTTTACATGAACTTCCATTTGGGTACTATATTTTAATTTGGGTTTTCATATTTTATGGATTTGTAATAAGGCCTCTTTAATTTATGTTTTGGATTATTTATATGCTTTGGGATTTATTCTAAACATTTTTAAGCATGTCACTTGGTTAATCTAAAAATTGAGCTCAAAGTTTTCTAAACTAAAAACTCGCAATGGTTTTAAAAATCTTACCATCGGGTAATAGGAATAGTTCGATAGAAAACATTACAAGTTAAGTGTTTTCAACAAATTAATTGATTTCCAAAATTCAAGTTTCTATACTCAATTGCAAACGGATTTTCAAAGTGATATTTCAAATTATCTTAACAAGGTATAAATGTTTTCTATCCTATGATTCATCAACTAAGTTTTTAAGTTTTATGTAATTCAAAGTAAATCTCAGTTTTAACTTATTTTCGACAAATAAAGAATTTCAAAGAGTTTTTCACAAAATTTAATTGTTAATTCGATTCTTTCAAAAAAATATTTTCCTTAGTGACATACCAGATTCGGTAGTGGCGTATTGACCGGGTTTGGGGTGTTACAAATTGGTATCAGAGCCAAGTTCAAAAGCTCGGCTGTGGGCCCGAGGCCTAACATGTTTTAAAGAGTGAATTTTAAAATGTTTTTGTTGAAAATTATATGGTTGGAAAGGCATGGCCCCGAGTCTCCGACATCAATCCGCCCTGGTAAGTACATCAAACTGTTGATTTTGATGATATGATATGATGATGTTGGCATGATCAGATAGTATTAGGAACTACTCTAGAGACCCAAACTATAGGTTGAATGTACTCATGAAACAATTTCTTATTAAAATTATTCATAAAACTGTGCTTTAAAGAAAGTGGAATAATGACTAATGCATAACGCTTTTAAATCAGATAAGTCGAGACTTTAGATATGAGTACTCGTGGTCGAGGTCGTGTTATGCGTGGACGTGGTCGAGGTAGGATGGTCGTGGTTCGAGCCAAAGAGGTCCGGTCAAGGATCCGAAATGAGGTACCACTACCCCCACCACCAAAGCAGCTGGAGTTGAGCAACAGATCAAACGGGGATGACGCAGTTGTCTCGTGCGATGTCATGAGTTCTTGAAAGGGTAGCCGAATAGGTGGTGGCACAGAGTTCGTAAATCCAGATCTCGAGCGACTCCGATCCAATGGAGCAGAGGTATTTCGAGGTGTTTCAGCGTAGCTCCCAAATCCGCCGAATATTGGATAGAGGCGACGGAGCGAATCATGGATGACTTGGATTTGAGTGCCGAGGACAAGTCGAAAGGAATCGACGCTTCTTCTGGATGAGTCATATCAATGGTGGCTCACAAGATGTAATGGTGCCGCAAATGAGGATCTCACTTGGGATTATTTCAAGGCGCGTATCAGACGGAAATACGTTGGGTCTAATTACATTGATGTGTAGCGTAAGGCATTTCGAGTTTAATCCAAGGTAGTAAGTCCGTGTCGTAATATGAGGCGCAATTTTAAGATCGAGCCGTATGCCGGAGGTATTGTGGCATCGAGCACGAACGATGTGTTCGATTCAAGATGGTTTGAGGGACGAGCCGAGATTGTTGATTGCTCCACATCGAGCGCGAGTTTGTCGCTTTGGTTGAAAAGGCTAAGATAGCCGAAGGAATCAAGGAATCTGCAAGGCGAGTTACGACCGGAACAAGCATAAGAGAGGTTACGGATCATCTGGATCACCGGTAATTCTCAAAAGAGGGCTAGGCAAAGTGGGCCGAATCGGTCCTGGGAGGCCCGTTATCGCTAATCGTGGACCAAAGACGTGTAACCGGCGTGGGAAATATCATTGGGGCGAATGTTGGACCGGAGGGAAAGGATGTTTCGAGTGTGGCTCGCCGGATCATCGTGGTGAGTGACTCGCCCACGTAAGCTAGCCAGAATCGGGCCCGAGGGTCAAGGTCGTGCTCGGGCCAGAAATGAGGGACCGCCACCACGCGAGGTCGTGGTAATGGTAGAGGAGGTAATGGTTCGTCGAGGCCGAGGAGCGTCCGCGCGAGGTGCCGCAATACCGAGGCAAGACACCGTTTGGTGTATGCAACAGAGACGCCGAGAGGAGGGTGACGCACCGGACGCCATAACCGTGACGTTTTATTCTTTGGTGAACCATATAACGCTTTGATAGATGTGGGTTCGACACATTCGTATGTTGCCGTGAGCATAGTAGAGACTATGAATCTAGACTCGAGACTACTTCTAGGAAGATGACAGATTTTTAGCCCTCTCGTGTCACTCAGAGAAGTAAATAAGTCAGATAGAGATGTACCCCAGAACTCCAAGGGGTAGTGTTCGTAGTCGATCCGATAGAATTGCCATTTGAGGAGTTCGATCCGATACTTGGGATGGACTGCTGGCCAAGTACCGAGCAAGTTTGGATTGCGCCGCTAAGCGCATGGTTTTGAAGTCGGCTTGAGGCGCGAAGAGGTGGTCATGATAGGTAATAGAAGAGATTATCTATCCAACATGGTATCTCGCGCTGAAAGTCGTGGAAGTTGGTTAGGAAGGGTGTGAGGCATTCGTGGTTCATATGTGTGTATTGGAGGCTAAGGAGTCTAATGTGGGGAATGTCCGCACAAGAAAGGAATATGTTGACGTATTTCCAAGAACTTCCGACTACCTCCGACCGTGAAGTTGAATTTGGTATAGATCATTATCTTAACGACGCCAAAGTGTCTATAGCTCCGTATAGGATGGCATCGAAGGAATTGATGGAATTAAAGGCCCGTATTCAGGAGTTGTTGGATCGGTTTCATTCGACCAAGTGTTTCGCCATGGGGAGCGCCGGATTTTTGTCAAGAAGAAAGATGGTACGATGCGGATGTGTATAGACTATCGCTGGGCTTGAATAAGTCGACGATCAAAAACAAGTCCTTTGCCGATGATAGATGACTTGTTTGATCACCTTAAGGGGCGCGATTTTCTCAAGATTGATTTAAGGTCCGGATATCATCACTAAAGGCGAAAGAGGCCGATATCCATAAAACGGCTTTTCGCACTTCCTGTATGGGCACTACGAATTTCTAGTGATGCCGCTTGGGTTGACTAACGTCTGCACGTGCATTTATGGATATGATGAATCGAGTATTCCAGCAGCTTTTGGACCATTTGTTGTGGTATTTATAGACGATATTTTGGTATACTCAAAGTCGAGGAGGAGCATGATGCGATTTGCGAGTAGTGTTGCAGATTCTGAGGGAAAAGTAGTTGTACGCCAAATTTAGTAAGTGCGAGTTCGGCTTAGGAGGTGACTTTCTTGGGTCACGAGTATCACCGAGGGGATTAGAGTGGATCCTCGGAAGATTGAGGCAAAGTTGGATTGGAAGTCGCCTAAGTCGCGGGCTAAGATTCGAGTTTTCTAGGTCTCGCGGGTATTATCAAGATTTGTAGAGGATTTTCTTTGATAGCAGCACCTATGACCAAGTTATTGAGGAAAGGAGTTCCATTTGTGTGGACCGAGAAGCAAAGAAGGAAGTTTCACAAGTTGAAGAAGATTCTCGATCAAGCTCCGGCTTTGATTCAACTCGAGGCAGCAAGGAATTCACTTGCCATCGTGATGCATCACATACTGGTTTGGGATGTGTGCCGATGCAGAAGGGAAGGTAGTGGCTTATGCATCTCGGCAGCTTGAGACCACATGAGGTTAATTATCCGACGCATGACTTGGAATTAGTCTGCTTGTGGTTTTTGCTTTGAAGATATGGAGACATTATTTGTACGGAGAGAAGTCGATAGTCTACACGGATCACAAGAGTCTTAAGTATCTTTGGACTCGTAAGGATTTGAACTTAAGGCAAAGATAGATGGATTGAGTTGTTGAAGGACTACGATCGTTCGATTGAGTACCATCCGGTAAAGCTAACGAGTGGCGACGCGCGTTGAGCCGTAAGGTTGTGTCCGACTTAAGATCGATGTTTGCTCGCCTTAGCTTATATGACGATGGGAGTCTTTTATTGAACTGCAAGTCAAGCCGACTTGGTTAGAGCAAATCAAGGAGAAGCGCTTAGAGGATGATGGTTTAAATGATCGAGGTTGCGTTCGTCTGAACTGAGGTTTAGAGGAATATAGTTTGTCCAAAGAATGGAGTACTCGTGGTTTTAAAGGGAGAGCTTGTATGCCGAAGGATGTTGAGTTGAGGCAAAGGATTCTTCGGGATGCACATAACACCCATATGCTATGTATCCCGGAGGAAGCAAGATGTATCGGATTTAAGAGAGCGCTTTTGGTGGCCGTGTCCAAGCGTGAGGTAACCGAGTTTGTGGGTAAATGTCCGACGTGTCGCCAGTCAAGGCGAGCATCGCCATCAATCTGGTTACTTCAATGCAGGTGAAGATTCCACAAAGGAAGTGGGAAAGGATCACTATAGACTTTGTCGAGGATTACCTCTTACACCTAGTAAGAAGGATTCAGGGCTTTGAGTGATTGTGGATCGTCTGACTAAGTCAGCTCATTTCATTCTGGTAAGGATGGATTATTCGCTTCAGAGGTTAGCTAAGTTGTATGTAGCAGAAATAGTGAGGTTGCACGGTGTGCCATTGTCGATCATCTCAGATAGAGATCCTAGGTTTACATCAAGGTTTTGGAGAGCGTTACATCAGGCTTTGGGTACGTGGTTGGATTTCAATACCGCATTTCATCCACAGTCTGACGGGCAGTCGGAAAGGGTTATTCAGATTTTAGAGGATATGCTGAGAGGATGTGTTTTGGACTTCCGAGGCAGCTGGGAAGAGTTTTTGCCGTTAGCTGAGTTCGCATACAACAATAGTTACCAAGCAAGCATTAAGATGGCACCATATGAGGCGTTGTATGGTAGGAGGTGTCGCACGCCTACATGTTGGACAGAGTTGGGTGAGCGCCAGATGTTAGGACCAGAGTTGGTTGCAGAGACTGAGGATAAGGTTAAGATGATTCAGGCTCGTCTGAAGGAAGCTTCGGATAGGCAGAAGTCATATGCCGATCTCAAGCGGAGGGATATAGAGTTTGCCGTGGGTGACAAAGTTTTTCTGAAGGTCTCGCCATGGAAGAAAGTGTTAAGATTTGGGAGAAAAGGCAAGTTAAGTCCAAGGTTCATTGGACCGTATAAGGTGTTGAGACGAGTGGGACCAGTGAGCCTATCACCTTGAGTTGCCATCGAGCCGAGTCGATTCATGATGTGTTCCATGTATCCATGCTTAGACGCTATCGCTTACGATCCATCGCATGTTGTGGCAAAGAGAGGAAATAGAGGTGAGCCCAGATCTCGACAAAGAGAAGAAGAACCTGCAGATTCTAGATCGAGATGTGAAAGTTTTTCGTAGGAAGTCCGTTGCTTTAGTGAAGGTTTTATGGAGGAATCATGGCGTGGAAGAAGCTACGTGGGAACCTGAGGATGCGATGAGGCAAAGAGCATTCTCAACTCTTTTGAGCAGTAATTTTGAGGACAAAATTTTTTTTTTTAGAGGGTAGAATTGTAATATCCTAAAAATTTGAGTATCTCATTGTGTTGGTTTGGGTATGAATTTTGTGTGTTAGCATAGTCTTATGAAGGCTTGATTTTATTTAGGAAGCTAGAATAAATTTTAGTATGGTTTATTTAATGAAGTGGATTAAGTGAGCTTGACACTTAAGTTAATTTAAGTGTTAAATTAAAGCATAAGAGGAGTAAGTGGCAAGTTGGTTAAGGAGCTTGAAAGGTGGCTTGAGGTTAGAGGTTCGAGTATCATGGAAAGCATTTTTGAAGACTTTATTTTGTGTCCTAGCATTTATGGACGGTCAACCTTTGTTTATGATAGGTTGGACTCTCAAATTTTGGTAAGTTGAATTTTGGTTTAAGGAAAGCTTGAAATTGGGGATAAGAATCTTATTGTTATGGAAGGTTATCTTAAAGTTATGGTATTATGAGGGGACAAAAGGCATGGAATATGAAGGATGTTTTGGAAACTTTATTCAAGGCTTTAGTGCATGTATGTGGACGGCATGTATGGCTAGGGGGGTGGCCGAATGTAATAGGTAGTTTGGGGGGGAATATTGGCCAATTTTTTCATTTGAACATCTTTTGCATTTTGTTTTTCCTCTCCAAAAACTCTCACCTTTGGCCGAATGTCTATGGTACTTTTGGTGCAAAATTGCTTTTGGTTTTAGCCTCATTTTGTTTGAAACAAATACCATTTTCTTTCTTTCATTTGTCCTTTTGAACCAAAACTACATTTTTGTATTTTGTGCATTTTCTTCTTTGGTAAAATAGGTGTTGACCGAATCTCATTTCTCCCATCCCTCTTATTTTCTTCTTTTGATATTTGCTCAACCACATTCCCTTTCTCTTTCTTTTTGGCCGAACCTTCTCTTCCCTATCTCTACTTGATTTTCTTCCATTGTTTACTAAAACCGAATTCTCTCTTTCATTTTATCTTCTCTTCTACTTTCGTATTTCATATCCTTTTAGACTCAAATCAATTGTTTTCTTCTCTCATAAGCAAATAACCGAATCTTCTACTTCCTTTTAGTTTTAGTTTGGCCGAATATTCAAGGGTAGACTCTCTTTGGTTTCTTCAATCGATTTTGGTTAATAAGTAAGTATTCTTGGCCGATTTTCCTATTATTTCTTTTCTCCTCTCTATGTTATTTTCTTGAGGACAAGGGCCGAACCTATGGGCATTTGTTGCAAGGTTTTAACCATTTTAGGAATCGATTTCTTTTAGGCTCCTTGGGACGTTGGAAGCAATCAATCTAAGCCTCGTATCTTTATCGATCGTTTTGGGTAAGCCTTTAGGTAAGATTGGTATTTCGAAGGATAACTCTTTGGGATTTTGATGTTGGCCGAATGGCCTTTGTTCATAATATTGTGATATGGCCGATTGTAGGACAAAGTGATCTAGTGCAAGAGATCGGATCATCGGATTTTAGTATTGCTTTGGTGAAAGGTGTGTATCTTACACACTTTATAACTTGGTTTATATATGTATATTTGTGTGTTATATAACTAATCATATTATGAAAGTGGGTAAATCGATGAGATCTCGGATATGATACCATGATGGTATGAATGAGGACTCTCAAGTCCGCTTTCAATATGTTGTTAATACATGTGGATTGAAATCATGATCTACGATTTATGATATATTCGTTATGAGATACACATCAAAGTTTATTGACATGATTTGTTTATATATTGCATTGGTATGGGCAATATGAGAGGAGGGGGAAGATTGATATCGTGTCTTCTGACACCGTGGTTTTGGCACCACCAAAGATTTGGTATCACATTCGTGTCTTCTGACACCAAAGGTTTGGCACCACCAAAGTGATTTGGTATCACATTCGTGTCTTCGGACACCGCAGGTTTGGCACCTCATAGCGACTCGTCCCTCGTGGTTAACTCCACCGTGGGTTGGCCCCACTTTTGAGATATGGGATCGCTCGCGCTGATTTGGTATCACACGTGGGTTGGCCCCACAACTTGATGATTCGTGTCTTCTGACACCGCTGGTTTGGCACCACCAAAGCGATTTGGTATCACATTCGTGTCTTCTGACACCGCAGGTTTGGCACCTCATAGCGACTCGCCCCTCGTGGATTAACTCCACCGTGGGTTGGCCCCACTTTTGAGATATGGGATCGTCCGCGCTGATTTGGTATCACACGTGGTTGGCCCCACAGATGGATTATTCGTGACTACGGTCACCAAAGTGATTTGGTATCACATTTGTGTCTTTGGACACCAGTGGTTTGCCACCACCAGTGGTTTGGTACCACACGGGGTAGAAAAGGAGTTATGGATGGCTAGGTTGGGTGCATTATACATATATGTTGCCTTTTTATATTTGTGTAAGTATGTGGTATTTACCCGGAGAGGGAATATGCATCGAGTCTTGGTGACTCACCTTCTCCCTTATATTTTCAGTGATTCGTGAGATCGCGGATGTGGAGCCTGATGAACTCGAGGAGGCCATGCAATAAAGTTTGGTTTTATATGAACTTCCATTTGGGTACTATATTTTAATTTGGGTTTTCATATTTTATGGATTTGTAATAAGGCCTCTTTAATTTATGTTTTGGATTATTTATATGCTTTGGGATTTATTCTAAACATGTTTAAGCATGTCACTTGGTTAATCTAAAAATTGAGCTCAAAGTTTTCTAAACTAAAAACTCGCAATGGTTTTAAAAATCTTACCATCGGGTAATAGGAATAGTTCGATAGAAAACATTACAAGTTAAGTGTTTTCAACAAATTAAGTGATTTCCAAAATTCAAGTTTCTATACTCAATTGCAAACGGATTTTCAAAGTGATATTTCAAATTATCTTAACAAGGTATAAATGTTTTCTATCCTATGATTCATCAACTAAGTTTTTAAGTTTTATGTAATTCAAAGTAAATCTCGCTTTTTAACTTATTTTCGATAAATAAAGAATTTCAAAGAGTTTTTCACAAAATTTAATTGTTAATTCGATTCTTTCAAAAAAATATTTTCCTTAGTGACATACCAGATTCGGTAGTGGCGTATTGACCGGGTTTGGGGTGTTACATAAGGACCTCAAATTTTGAATTCTATAGCTATTTGATACTTATAGCTACTAAAACTCAACTTTTGCATTTTATGCAATTTGGTCCTTTCTATAATTAAACATGAAATAAGTAAAATTTTCTTATCAAAATTTTCATACGTCTTTCCTATCATAATGCAGACCATGCAATATTATTAAAATAAATTTTCTTTCTGTCTCGGATTTTTGGTCCCGAAACCACTGTTCCGATTTCTCTGAAAACGGGTTGTTACAAAGTATGTAAGCCTGTGAGTGCGCCTTTCGGCGAAGTTTATGTTGGGCGAGCTTGGTGGTTTAGTGGACTCCCTTATAGAGTATATGCCACCGCAGCTATTAGACAATTTTGTTATTTCTTTAGTTGAAGAATTATTTATTATTTTAGTATTATATTATTATTCTGGTTTAACAATTTAGTTAGGCAAATGAGAATTGGTTGGAAGAGAACTAAGTTACTATAGTCGATAAGACTTAAATTTATGATGAGAGAGAAAGTACTTAATCACAGGAATCGCTGGGGTTTAGTGGGATAATTAGACATATCCACTAAACCCAACTTTCGTGTATAGTTTTATAAGGTTAGTATTGGCTTCCTGAGCAAGTTTTACGTTTTATCTTACACCCATATTTTCTTCTCAAATTTTTCTATGCACCTTTCTCTCGAAAATACCTTAGACCAGAAGCTTGATTGAGGTTTTGAGTTTGCTGTACTTAGCCAACTCCTTCATTGTTTTAACACATGGTAAATATCGATGAACCTTAGATTATTTCATGGTTATTTACGTGACCTTTGAGCTACATGCTTTAGCTTTAGTTTTGAGTGTAATGAAGGAAACCTCCTAAACCTGGGTTTTGTGATGATGTTAGTCACAAGTTTGGTTAGTTTTTTAGTATACAGTCTAATAAGTTTAACTATTTTTATTATAGTCAATTCACCCTTGAATGTTCTCGTGATAAGGGCAAATCCTACAGTTTAATCTTATTGTGTTTTTCGGTGAGTTCCTTCTTACTCTATGTATGTGTAATGCCTTTGTTTATGTTTGGGTTTAAGGTAAGTATACATATTCTTTGAAAATGAAATATTTGTGCAAGAGTGATGGATGCATGTTGTGATTAGTTTGGTTTGGTCTGTCTATGTTAAATATGTAAAAACCTTCCTTTATGTTTAATTCACTACCCCTTTTACTTCTGAAATGAACAATATGATCTGAAACATAGAAATGAATTCATGGCTTTGCCTTCAATGAAATGAGAGTTGAACTGATAGATCGCGATACATGAAAATGGTCGTCTAGCTTCTAGTAAGGCAAGCATGATTGCAAACCAGATTGGCAAATCATGACAAAAAAAATGAATGAACGAATGATATGACTCTGAATATGGACTACGGTTGTGGCTAACATGAAGAAGGTGGTTTGTATGCTTACATGGGCGTAGTGTACATGCCAAAGGTACAGTGTCTGGTGTATAGCTTATCTATGTTTGGTAGTTGCCAACTGGCAAAATGTGTGACTGTGCTGAGTTGGAAAGATTTACCTGAATTATGTGTGACTATTGCAATGTTTTCCTCTAAAACTCACTAATTTCCTTGAACTTACTTAGTTACATTTCCTTCTCAGGCCTGCTGATGAAGTAAAGGAATTTTTGAAGACTACGCCAGAGGATTATCATCGCCGTGAGACTTCTTATATTTTGTATTATACATGACATGGGGGTGGTTTCGAAACATTTACATTTTGAATAATGTATTTTGTAACTAAACTTATGATCATGAAACTATGGTTCCAATGAAATTTCAATGAAGTATTTATGGTTTTCAAAGGGTATTATCTTATTTATTCTTGAATGACAAACAATTTATTTTTCACATTAACTTAAACTGTGGCGTAAATTGGTTTACGTGAAATATGGTTTTAAAGATAATGATTTTAAGGCAGTGACGTGCCATCCTTGGGTCTTCCTTAAGGATCAGGTTTGGAGTGTTACAACATCACAAGTGAATTAATTCAAAAATGAATTTAGAATTAATTTAGATCGGGTCTAGTCTAATGTATCATTCTTCTAATGAATACATCGATGTTTCTACCCGTGGAGTCAACTGCTCCGATAGCCAATACTAGACATCTCCCCTATTTGAATTGCAGGCGACATAATAATCCTTCTAAGTATTTGAATCAAATGATTACTTTGATTCTTTTACGAGATTACGGACTCGTTTAGATTATCTACTGAAGTAAGTTGTATTTCTCGTAATGTAAACATTCTTAAAGTGCCACTTATCATTAGTTTGAACTTAGACAATTAATGAGCTAACATTTGCTTGTCACAATTTCGCTATGTATGCAAAACATGAAAGACAGAAACACAAAATATATAATAGTGAAACGTGATATTAACTTTATTTATTTATCCATCAGTCAAATACATACAAAACAGTTACATGTTTACTACAATATGAGAAAATTTCCCAACAACAACAAGATTTTACTCACCAATAAAAGCTTTGCACAATAGTAAAAAAAATACCAAGTAAAAGATACAAGAAAAACCAACCAAAAGCACTCCAAAGGCACACTCATATCTATGGCGCAACAACCTATTATAGGTTAAAACTTGATATCTTCTTCGAGTAGTTTTGATAAGGTAAAACTTTGAATTTATCTATTGAATTATCTATAATAATTATCCCAAGGATAAAGGCTTAAAGGATAAGGATAACCCTTTTGTGTTAAGGCATGTTGATCTCTAAGTTCTACATTAGCCAAATTCGATCACTACGGTTTAAGATGTAATAAAACACACTCTGAGATTCATTTGCTTATGAATAAAATAATTATGGAGGTCCAAGTAAAAAAATGCAAAAATCCAAAAACACTTAGACTATCTTGAAGGTTTGTCTAGACAGTTGTTTATTTAAACAAGGATTGAAACATCAACACTGGACAACTTTGGTCCCAAAAATCTCCCCATTTGGCTTTTTGACCAAACATAAGCAAATGATAAATACGCCCCCTATCACCATGCCAAGATCTTCAAAAGATAACACTTTAAAAGGTGCACAATCATTAACCAAAAAGTATATTTAATACAACAAGAGTGAATGAATAGGTGAATGCTCACACACGAGCAAACATTATTCAATTTTCCTAACAAGAGAACTTCATAGTAGCAACAATCAACATAGTAGCAAATGAAACTAATTAGCATAGACATAAACTGTAACATCCCAAAATAGGGCCTAAGAGTTTGAGGCTTGGTGAGTTGGTGTTCGCTAGTAGGCCTGGCGAGCTGGGATTCACCAGAAGTTTAGGTGACTAGGGTCACCAGTGGATTTAGAGAACTATGATCCCCAGTAGGCATGGCGAAGCAGGGATTGCTAGAGGGCCTGTCGAGCTCGAGTCGCTAGTGTGCCTGACAAGCTATAAACATTGTTTTGGGCTAAGAGTCAAAAGTAAGAGTAGTTAAAAGGGTAATTATACCAAAATTAGGAAGTCAACTTACTTTCGTCTTCACAACACCATTCTAGCTGTAACATCCTGAAATTCGGGATTTTATGTTTTGCATTATTCCATGCATTAGGCTAGCTAAGAGTGTCAGTTGTGTATGTTTAGGGACCCTAAGAAGGCTTGGGGTTGAGTTGGGCCTTGGTAGAATTTTTGTATTTATGCACTTAAGGGGGAGAAGGCAAGTGACGTCAAGACATAAAATAATAAGTGACTATTTTGCTAGCACAAGAAGAGCTAGTAGCAAAGTGGTGAGGCGTCACATGAAGGGGCTTAAGGGGTTGAGTTCGAATCTCACCTATTGCAAATATATATTTTTTTGTGCTAATCAGGTGGAAGATGGTAAGTGTCGGCCATGGCTCTATAGAAGGAAAAGGAAGACTTTCAAATGATGGAAAGAAGACTAAGGAAAAGAGAAATGAGGAGATCAAGGGAAAAATAAGGAAAGAAGTAAAGGAAAGAGATAAGGGGGGATATGTTGGCCGAATCTTAGGGAGGTGCATGGGGAAAGAAATTGGTCAACTAAAACCTTTTTGGTGTTATGGGGCATACGGTTTTGGTAAGGGAATTTTTGGGAGCCGAATTTCCTATGGCCATTTTGCAAGTTTTGTGCATGCAAAGTTTTTCTTCTTTTTGAACATTTTGTGCCTTCTTTTTCAACCTTTGTCTCTTGTCTTGCCGAAACACTCAAGCCATTTTGCTCATCTTTTCCTTAGTGTAGGCCGAAACTCTTTGACACCTCTTTTTCCATCTCTTCTTTTCTTTTTCACCATTTCTTCAACCCTTCTCTCTTTTTCTTTAGTCAATATTTTTGATGGCCGAATCTTGCTTGTTCTTTTCTCTCTAAGTAGTCGAATCCTCCTAGCCATTCTCTCTTCTCCATCTTGCGTGTTGAGCACTTTCTTCCTTGGTTGAATCGGGTAAGTGGCTTCATTCTTTTCCTTTCATCTTCTTTTCTCCATAACCGAAGGTGTGACCATCATCATTGGTTGTCTCACTTTATTTCTAAAACTGAAACACCATTTCCTTCTACTCCTCATATCGTGATCATCTCCTTTTGTAGTGTTCTTGTGGGGTTGGCCGATCTCGCATCCTTGCCGACTTATCCTTAGTCATAAGTTGAATCGGTGGGAATCGGGTTCATCATCGATTAAGGTAAGGAGTCTCTTCTTAGTCCATTCGATATCACTACTTGGTTATTTTACTAAACGGATCGATAGATTTGACTAATCGATTATTATTAGGGACTAAATCACTCGATCTTCTCCACTCGTCGATCCTTTGGAAGTAGTGGTAAGCCAAAACCCTCTCATTAGATAACTACTTTCTCTCATCGTAGTATTATTTTGATCGAGACTCTTTCAATGGAGGCAAGTGGTAGCGTTATTAAAGGAAAATTGATAGAAGGGCAAAAAGGGAGTGGACTTGCAATCTCTACTCCCAAATTCAAACGTAGGGCGGTATTGACAGTTCAGGATTTTCCACCAGGTTGTGGACCATCTTTTGGTGAGAGTAGGCAAATCGTAGTCGTTCACGATACTAAGGGTAAGCATTTCTTTAGATCGTTTGATTTAGATTTGGATTAAGACACTATCTCTTGTTAGTTAATCGAGTGTTATGGTGACATAGGTGCCGACGATCAAGAAGGTTTAGTCCTTACCGTAATCAGGTGTGTAATCTCACACCGAAATCCTGTAGATTCGTGATTCACCATCATGTTGGAAAATAGATCATTGTTGCTTACGAATCTAATAACCGTAATATGGCAAGAATCGAGTAACTTGCTTAAACAACGTTAATTTTAAGATCTGTCAAAATCGGTATTAATTTGTAAAATTACAAAAAATGCCCTTATGGGCAGAATTACTAAAAATATTTAATAGGCCGTTTTTATGAAAAAGCCCCTATGGGTCGATTTACCAAAATGCCTTAACGGGCCGATTTTCTAGAATGCCTTAGTGGGCCGATTTACCAAAGTGCTTTAATGGGCCGATTCATCAAAATATTTTATTAGAATAATAGTTGCTATATGTGTGGATATACTATTCGTATGTTGCATCTTTACATATTGCATGGGTTGGGAAAAATTGTATGGAGAGCAGTGTAGCCTGGTGGCATAGCCACAATGTAATATCCCGGGTTAAGGGCTATTTTGTTGTTGCATGTTATTGCATGTGTTTAGTGTGCTGTGTTTCTATTTCGGTGTTTTAGGGGCTTAATTGTGGGCTAGGAGTGTGCCTGAGGGAATGGGAAAATTTTGGTTTTGGGTGTTAAGTGAAGGGAGCTGTGGAAGCTGGGGTTTAAGAATTTTAATTGATGTTTTGTTGCACAAAAAGTGAGCTGGCAAGGTGGCAAGCATGCGTTACATGGGGAGCTTGGTGTGGCGTCATCTACATGTGGTGGAGGTCTAGTGTTCGAGCTGCAGAGTCTCCATTTTTTTTTGGCTACATTTTGGGACGGCATGGAGGAGAGGTAGAAGGCAACTAGAATTCTACCTTGGACCAAGTCATACCTTTCAAATGAAAGGTGGAGAGCATTTGTAGGAGGGAGACTTGGTCTTGTTGGTTTGAATGTGTGGATGTGAGTGAATGGGGGATTTGGCCAATGTTGGGGAGTGGTGGAGTGTATGGCCGGTTTTGGGAAGTGGGAGAGAGAAGGCCGAATTTTTCCTTTTGAATTTGGTGAATATTCGGCCATTAGGAGACCAAATCAAATTCTTTTTTTTTTGACAAACCAAAGCCGAAATTCTAAAGAATTCTCTCATCTTTTCTCACTTCTTGAACCGAGATACCAAGTCCCTTTAGTTGCCGAAATTGTCTTGTTCACATGGTTTGTGTGTAGCCGAATACACTCTTGCATCTATCCTTCTTTCTTCATTTGTGTAAGCTGAATCTGGTATCTTTTCTTCTCACACTTTCATTCATTTTCTTTTGTCATACTTGTGCCGAAAATCATACTACTTCTAAACCAAGTTCTCTATTTTTACTTCTCCATTACTAGTAAGTCAAAAACCATATCATCTTCTTCCTCAAACTCTCATTTGCTTTTCTCAATAATCCTAGCCGAATCTTTCATTTGTGCCTTACCATTTCATTAAGCCAAACACTAGTTCCCAAAACACATTTTTATCTCTTTTTCTTTCAAAACCGTAAGTACTTGTCCCCATCCATTTTCTATTTTTTTCTTTCTTTCTTCCATTTCAAAAGCTCTTGAGCCGAATCTCCTTTTCTCCTAGGGGTTCTTGTGGCCGAATTTTTGGTGGTTGGTAAGTAGGGGTAAGTATTTGGTATTGTTATTATTTCAATCTTTTAGGTTCGACAAGGCAAGGGTAACAAAAGATTAACAGCTTCTCTTTTGAAGGTGTAGACGATTGTTGGAAGGAGAACCTTTGTGGTTCTGGTTTGATAAGAAATCAAACCATTAGCAAGGTAAGGGTTCGATATTAACCCCTTTGGTTAATTGTTGTTGGTCGAATGTTATAGATGCCTAACCCCTATGTTTGGCCGATTTTAGGAGCAAGTCACTCGAGGGATTTAGATCGCTTCGTTGGGATTTTAGACTCAGATTACTGTGTGTGTAAACTAACACACTTCCGCTTAGTAATATGATTGATAACCCGTGTGATAATTAATGAAACAGTTGATGATTGATATGATACCCTAATGGGTATGATCTTGGACTCGGGTAAGTCAGTATTATTATTGTTATGAGTTTACTGATGATCTATATGATACCATGGCTATGGATATATGTGACATGGGATATGAGGTTAGGCATATTAGCATGATATGCATGATTTGTATGATATGCATGATTACATGAGTATGGTATGTTGATGGGTGATATGAGTGGAGGGAGCAGTGATATTTTGTGCTGACGAGCACCAGTGTTTTGGTAACACACTTTGTGACTTTGGGTCACCAGAGGTTTGGCACCTCCAGAGGTTTGGCACCTCATTGCAACTCGTCCCCTCGTGGTTTAACACCACCGTGGGTTGGCCCCACATGAGATATGGGATCGTCTCACTAGTGATTGGGTATCACACGATGGGTTGGCCCCATCATTCGATTATTGTGACTACGGTCACCAAGTGGTTTGGTACCACATTTGTGTCTTTGGGACACCGAGGTTGGGCACCTCATTGCGACTCGTCCCCGTGGTTTAACACCACCGTGGGTTGGCCCCACATGAGATATGGGATCGTCTCGCTAGTGATTGGGTATCACACGCATGGGTTGGCCCCATCATTGGATTTGTGACTTCGGCCACCAAAGGCTTTGGTAGCACAAACGTGTCTTTGGGACACCAAAGTGGTTTGGCACCACATTGATGGATATTGTGTCTTTGGGACACCAGTGTTTTGGTAACACATTGTGACTATATGTCACCAGTGGTTTGGCACCACCAGTGGTTTGGTACCACACGGGGTAGAAAAGGCGATACGGATGGTTAGGATCGGGTTGCATTAATTATGTTGCTAAGTATGATGTGTGTTAGCATGTTGTGTTATCGGGAGCGGGATTTATACATCGAGTCATTCGACTCACCCTCTCCTTTGATATTTCGTGTGACTCGTAGACGCGACAAGGAGCCGGATGGACTCGGGGTGCACATGCCATGCTTTAATAAAAGTTTTGCTCGACTATTCAATTTGGGTACTTTAACTTATTTACTTTTAGTTGGGTTTTAGTTTGGATTTGTAAAAGGCCTTTGATTTATGTTTTATGATGGTTATGGTTTAATTAGATTCTTAACTCGCTTAACAAATAACTTGGTATGAAATTTTACTAAAAATTTGGAAGGATAATGTTTTCAAAACTATAACGCAATGTGTTTTAAACTATACCATCGGGTATCTCACTATGTTTTGTTATAAAGTAAACTCAAATGATTTTCAAATCAAACTCGATTTACTACTAAGTCAAAAATGTTTTAAAATAGCACTAAGAAACTATTGGAATTACTAAATGAAACCAACTCGTTTTTAACTATATACTTTGGATAAGTTTTCAAAATCTAATCAAACAAGCCTACTCCAATTTTCCTCAAATTCACTATGTTTTCACCCCGCTTTTAAACGAAAAATCTGATCACTCAAAAACGTTTCTCCCCGTAACATACCAGATTCGGACGTGGTGTCCTGTCCGAGTTTGGGGTGTTACACACAATTCGTTTATTGTTGTGCTTAATTATGATTTCGGTGGCATGGCCACAAAAATAATATACTTTAGCAGCTTGACTACAAATTGGTGTGAGCGGCGGGGTGGGTTGACTTGATCCCCACAGGTGTGATTGGCTGGTCGAGGGTGTGATGGATGGATGGGTTGGGTTGCATTCATTTCTTTTAAATATTGTTATGTAAATGGGCTTAGGCCCAAGATGTTGCTATACGGGTTCAGGCCCAGTGGATGATGGTAAAGGGATTATGCATTGAATTATTGTAACTCACCCCCCTTTCTTTCTTAATCCTTGCAGGTGATGCTCAGTAATGAGGACTTGGGGCCATGGATAACTCGGTGGAGGCCATACTTTAGGAATGATTTTTTCGAACATTAGTAAATTTCTTTTCCGCTTTATTTTGTTACTTTACTATTTTGGGGTTTAAAGTTGTAATAAGGCCTCTGATATTTTTATTTTGCTTTATGTTTTGATATACTTATTGTTTTTCTTGAATTGTTTCAAACGGGGATTTTTTGAGATCATAAATAACGGTTTTCCAAAATTGAATAAAAAATGGATTTCATAACAAATGTATATACAAATAATTTAACTTGGATTCTCTTTTGAATTATCAACGTCATTTTCAAAAGTCACGGTTTTAAAGTTCACTAGTTCGTTTTTTGATTCATCAATCAACCTTTTGAGATTAGTAGTATTTTATCGAATATTTATAACCAAACTTGTTTTCTTAATTATAACTAAATAACGCCTACTTTAGTAAAAAAACACAAGTTCTTTATACGTTTTCTTCATGTGACATGCCAGATCCGGTCATACCGCATGGGCCAGGTTTGAGGTGTTACATTTTATGGTATCAGAGCCAGGTTGCAAAACTCAGGTGTGGTTTGGGTTCAAAAGCATTTTCCAAAGCTGTTTGAAATTTAATTTATAAATGCATGTTTTAGAGAAAGTATGGCACCACGGGTATCCGGCACCAAGTCAGTAAGTTTTTGTTTTCATTTTATGATTATTGTAGTATGACTGTGGTAAGAAGACTCCACAAAATAGAAATACTCTAGAACTTTTAGCTTAGGAGCTAAAATTATAGAGATTGAGACTTTAGGATACGTTTTGCGAAAACAACTTTACTTCCTATACTCCATAAAACATTGTTTAATAAACCTTGAATAGCATACTGATTCATAAGACTCGTAATCAGATTAAATCGACTTAGCAAACATGAGCGCTAGAGGACGTGGATGCGGTAGACGTGGACGTGGTAGAGGCCGAGGTGCTAGAGTTGTATCTGAGGCATCTGGACATATGCCGAAAATGGATGCACCTGCATCACCGGTGACTAAAGCTGGGTCACATGATCGAATGAGAGAGGACGACGCTCTGTCCCAAGCGATGTTACGAGTTCTAGAAAGGGTTGCTGGGGCTAGAACTGGGTCGGCAGCTCGTGGGTCGATATTTGAGCGACTTAGATCGAATGGGGCCAAAGTTTTTAGGGGTATTTTCGTGTAGCCCCAAGTGTAGCGAGTAATCGCTTGAGGCGGGGAACGAATTATGGATGATCTCGGATTGTACACCGAGCGTAAACCGAAAGGGGTTGTGTCATCATTACCGAGAGACGAGGCGACGCTGGTGGCTCACTGTCGAAGGCACTCAAGTCGATCGTATACCCGGGATTTCTTTAAGACAAAGATTCCAGGGAAAATATGTCGGGCTAGCTATGTAGATGCCCAAGAAAGGAATTCTGAATCGATTCAAGGAAGTAGATCTGCGTGGCGTGATAAAAGACAGAGTTTCTTGCGCTCGAGTCGGTATGCCCGGTATAGTGCCGACTGATTATGAACGCTGTGGTACGCTTTTGAGAACGGATTGCGTGATGAGTTACGGTGCCGATATAGCCCCACGTAAGGAGAGGAATTTTGCTACACTAGTGGAAAAAGCTAAGATAGCTGAGGAAGTTAAACACTCGGAACGGCAAAATCGAGGCAAGGATTGAGACAGGAACAAGAGAGACTCTGGGTATTCAGGTCCTGCTAGAGGAATTCAGAAAAGGCCCAGGAATGAGGGACCAGTTCGAGTGAGAGCTCCAGCTACTACCAATCAGTTACAGCCTTGTGTGGATTTTGGAAAACTTCACTCGGGTGAATGTTGGAAGAGAACTGGTGGATGTTTCAGATGTGGATCCAAATACCATCAGTTTAGGGATTGCCCTCGAGAGCCTGCTCAGACTCAGGTAGTTGATAACAGATTTGCGCAGCCAGTAAGAGGCGCTCAGCAGCCGCCGAGAGGCTATGGGCCAGGTCGAGGTGGTAATGGCATGGGACGAGGTCAGGGTGCACCGGGTAGAGGTACCGGTAATAGGGGTAACATGGAGGCGAGACAACCAGGGTTGGTCTATGCGGTCAGACGTCGAGAGGATGGCGATGCACCGGATGTCATAACTGGTACGTTTTTCATATCTGATGTACCTTTTACCGCTCTGATAGACATTGGATCCACCCATTCGTATGTTGCATATGCTGTGTCTGGAACTCTGAATATTATATCTGAGATTACTGCTAAAGAAACAACTGTGATTAGCCCTTTAGGACAGTCGGTGGTAGTAAATAAGTTATTTAGAGATGTGCCCTTAGAAGTTCAGGAGGGCGGATTTGATGGAACTGCCGTTCGGTGAGTTCGACCTTATATTGGGCATGGACTGGCTGGTTAAGCACCGTGCGAACTTGGATCTGTGGCTTTGCCAGCGGATGGTACTAAGAACTTCAGAGGATAAGGAAGTGATGATGATAGGTGAAAGAAGAAATTATTTATCTAATGTGGTATCTGCTTTAAAGGCGGAAAGGTTGGTACGAAAGGGGTGTGAAGCGTTCTTAGCCTTTATCAGTGCTTTGGATAACAAAGAGTTGTCGGTAGAGAGTGTTAGAACGGTGAAAGAGTTTCCAGACCTCTTTCCCGAGGAGCTTCTAGGATTGCCTTCGGATCAGGAAGTTGAATTTGGTATTGAGCTGTTGCCAGGAACGGCTCCGGTGTCCATTGCTCCTTACAGAATGGCGCCGAAAGAGCTAGTGGAACTTAAAGCTCAGATCCAGGAGCTGATGGATCGTGGGTTTATTCGACCAAGTGTGTCATCGTGGGGAGCGCCGGTTTTGTTCGTTAAGAAAAAGGATGGGTCGATGCGTATGTGCATCGATTATAGACAATTGAATAAGTTGACAATCAAGAACAAGTACCCGTTACCGAGGATCGATGACCTGTTCGATCAGCTGTGAGGAGCTTCAGTCTTCTCGAAGATAGATTTGAGATCAGGGTATCACCAGCTAAAGGTCAAAGAGGCGAATATTCATAAAAATGCGTTCCGAACTCGTTATGGGCATTACGAGTTCTTGGTGATACCGTTTGGGTTGACAAATGCACCAACTGCATTTATGGACATGATGAACCGAGTCTTCCAACCCTATCTAGATCGGTTTGTAGTGGTGTTCATAGATGACATCTTGGTGTACTCAAAGACAGAAGAGGAGCATGATTCGCATCTACGGGTCGTATTGCAGATATTAAGGGAGAAGTAACTGTATGCCAAATTCAGTAAGTGTGAGTTTTTGCTAAGGGAAGTGACCGTTTTGGGGCATGTTGTGTCTGCCGAGGGAATTAGGGTTCGTCCCCCTAAGATCGAGGCTGTATCAGACTGGAAGCCACCGAAATCAGTGGTAGAAATCCGAAGTTTTCTAGGTTTGGCTGGGTATTATAGGTGATTCGTTGAGGGGTTTTCGTTGATTGCTGCACCCCTAACTAAACTATTGCGTAAGGGAGTACCGTTTGTATGGTCAGATAAGCAGTAAGAAAGCTTTGAGAGATTGAAGAAGATTCTGACAGAAGCGCCAGTATTGATTCAGCCTAAGGCTGGTAAATATTTTATTGTTTATTGTGATGCATCACACACGGGCTTGGGATGTGTGTTGATGCAAGGGGAGAAGTGGTGGCTTATGCATCTCGTCAATTAAGGCCGCATGAGGTGAACTATCCCACTCATGATTTGGAGTTAGCTGCAGTGGTATTTGCTCTGAAGATATAGAGACACTATCTATACGGGGAGAAGTCGATTATCTACACGGACCATAAGAGTCTGAAGTACCTCCTTACCCAGAAGGAGTTGAACTTAAGACAATAGAGGTGGATAGAATTGTTGAAAGATTATGACTGCTCAATCGAGTATCACCCAGGTAAAGCTAACGTAGTAGCAGATGCGTTGAGTCGTAAGGTGATATCGGATTTGAGAGCGATGTTCGCTCATCTTAGCCTTTATGAAGATGGTAGCTTGTTAGCTGAACTTCAAGTGAAGCCTGCATGGGTAAGTCAGATTAAGGAAAAGTAGTTGTTAGATGAAAGGTTGGGTTCTAGGCTTCTGCAAGTGAAATGTGGTGAGATAGGGGATTTTGGATTAAATAGTGATGGAGTATTGTGTTTCCGCAGAAGAGTTTGTATGCCCAAGGATTTGGAATTAAGACAAATGATTCTGCGTGAGGCGCATAGTAGCCCATATGCTATGCACCCCAGGGGAAACAAAATGTATCGAGACCTCCGTGAGCAGTATTGGTGGCCAGGGTTGAAACGAAAGGTTATTGATTTCGTGAGCAAGTGCTTGACATGTCAACAGGTGAAGGCGGAACATCAACTGCCTTCAGAATTGCTACAACCGGTGAAAATCCCACTATGGAAATGGGAAAGGATAACGATGGACTTTGTTAGTGGGTTACCTTTAACGCCTACTAAGAAAGATTCAGTATGGGTAATAGTGGATCGGTTAACGAAGTCTGCTCATTTCTTACTGCTCGCATGCGGATTATACATTGCGTAAGTTGGCCAAGTTGTATATAGCGCACTGTGAGGTTGCATGGGGTACCAGTGTCTATTATATTGACAGTGATCCTAGGTTTACATCACGATTCGAAGGCTTTACATGAAGCTTTGGGTACAAAACTAAATTTCAAAGACGACGTTTCATCCGCAGATCGATGGTCGATCGGAGAGAGTAATCCGATTCTAGAAGACATGTTAAGGGGTGTGTGATCGACTTCAGGCGCTTGGGAAGATTTTCTACCATTGGCGTAGTTTGCATACAACAATAGTTATCAATCCAAAGATCCGGATGGCACCCTATGAGGTGTTGTATGGTCGTGAGGTGTCGTGACTCTACTTGCTTTGGATCGAGCTGGGGAGCGACAGTTGTTGGGTCCAGAATTGATCTCGAAGACGGAGGAAAAAGTAAAGGTAATTCAGGCTCGGTTAAAAAAAGCTTCGGACAGACAGAAATTATACGCGGATCTGAAGCGGAAGGAGATAGAGTTCTCTGTGGGTGATCAGGTCTTTCTGAAGGTCACACCTTGGAAAAAGATCTTAATATTTGGACGGAAGGGCAAGTTGAGCCCTAGATTTATTGGACCTTACCGTGTATTGAAGCGTGTTGGGCCAGTGGCTTATCAGCTTGAGTTACCTCCAGAGTTAAGTCAGATACATAGCGTATTCCATGTCTCGATGTTAAGGCATTATCGTTCGGATCCGTCTCATGTAGTGCCAGTGGAGGAAGTTAAGATAAGACCTGACTTGTCTTTTGAAGAAGAGCCAGTGCCGATTTTAGATCGGGATATTAAGGTCCTGAGAAGGAAGTCGGTTCCGTTAGTCAAAGTATTATGGCGTAATCACGGGTCAGAGGAAGCTACATGGGAGCTCGAGGACACGATCCAAATAATAATACCTCATCTCTTTTAATCAGTAAATTTCGAGGCCGAAATTTCTTTAAGGGCGTAGAATTGTAACATCCTGAAATTCGGGATTTTATGTTTTGCATTATTCCATACGTTAGGCTAGCTAAGAGTGTCAGTTGTGTATGTTTAGGGACCCTAAGAAGGCTTGGGGTTGAGTTGGGCCTTGGTAGAATTTTTGTGTTTATGCACTTAAGGGGGAGAAGGCAAGTGACGTCAAGACTTAAAATAATAAGTGAGTATTTTGCTAGAACAAGAAGAGCTAGTAGCAAAGTGGTGAGGCGTCACATGAAGGGGCTTAAGGGGTGGAGTTCGAATCTCACCTATCGCAAATATATTTTTTTTTGTGCTAATCAGGTGGAAGATGGTAAGTGTCGGCCATGGCTCTATAGAAGGAAAGGAAGACTTTCAAATGATGGAAAGAAGACTATGGAAAAGAGAAAGGAGGAGATCAAGGGAAAAATAAGGAAAGAAGTAAATGAAAGAGATAAGGGGGGATATGTTGGCCGAATTTTAGGAAGCTGCATGGGGAAAGAAATTGGTCAACTAAAACCTTTTTGGTGTTAGAGGGCATACGGTTTTGGTAAGGGAATTTTTGGGAGCCGAATTTCCTATGGCCATTTTGCAAGTTTTGTGCATGCAAAGTTTTTCTTCTTTTTGAACATTTTGTGCCTTCTTTTTCAACCTTTGTCTCTTGTCTTGCCGAAACACTCAAGCCATTTTGCTCATCTTTTCCTTAGTGTAGGCCGAAACTCTCTGACACCTCTTTTTCCATCTCTTCTTTTCTTTTTCACCATTTCTTCAACCCTTTTCTCTTTTTCTTTAGTTAATATTTTTGATGGCCGAATCTTGCTTGTTCTTTTCTCTCTAAGTAGTCGAATCCTCCTAGCCATTCTCTCTTCTCCATCTTGCGTATTTAGCACTTTCTTCCTTGGTTGAATCGGGTAAGTGGCTTCATTCTTTTCCTTTCATCTTCTTTTCTCCATAACCGAAGGTGTGACCATCATCATTGGTTGTCTCACTTTATTTCTAAAATTGAAACACCATTTCCTTCTACTCCCTCATATCGTGATCATCTCCTTTTTGTAGTGTTCTTGTGGGGTTGGCCGAATCTCGCATCCTTGCCGACTTATCCTTAGTCATAAGTTGAATCGGTGGGAATCGGGTTCATCATCGATTAAGGTAAGGAGTCTCTTCTTAGTCCATTCGATATCGCTACTTGGTTATTTTGCTAAACGGATCGATAGATTTGACTAATCGATTATTATTAGGGACTAAATCACTCGATCTTCTTTACTCGTCGATTCTTTGGAAGTAGTGGTAAGCCGAAACCCTCTCCTTAGATAACTACTTTCTCTCATCGTAGTATTATTCTGATCGAGACTCTTTCAATGGAGGCAAGTGGTAGCGTTATTAAAGGAAAATTGATAGAAGGGCAAAAGGGGAGTGGACTTGCAATCTCTACTCCCAAATTTAAACGTAGGGCGGTATCGTCAGTTCGGGATTTTCCACCAGGTTGTGGACCATCTTTTGGTGAGAGTAGGCAAATCGTAGTCATTCACGATACTAAGGGTAAGCATTTCTTTAGATCGTTTGATTTAGATTTGGATTAAGACACTATCTCTTGTTAGTTAATTGAGTGTTATGGTGACATAGGTGCCGATTTAGATCAAGAAGGTTTAGTCCTTATCGTAATCGTGTGTAATCTCACACCAAATCCTGTACATTCGTGATTCACCATCATGTTGGAAAATAGATCGTTGTTGCTTACGAATCTAATAACCGCAATATGGCAAGAATCGAGTAACTTGCTTAAACAACGTTAATTTTAAGATCTGTCAAAATCGGTATTAATTTGTAAAATTACAAAAAATGCCCTAATGGGTCGAATTACTAAAAATCTTTAATGGGCCGTTTTTATGAAAATTCCCCTATGGGTCGATTTACCAAAATGCCTTAACGGGCCGATTTGCTAGAATGCCTTAGTGGGCCGATTTACCAAAGTGCTTTAATGGGCCGATTCATCAAAATATTTCATTAGAATAATAGTTGCTATATGTGTGGATATACTATTCGTATGTTGCATCTTTACATATTGCATGGGTTGGGAAAAATTGTATGGAGAGCAGTGTAGCCTGGTGGCATAGCCACAATTCGCTTATTATTATGCTTAATTATGATTTCGGTGGCATGGCCACAAAAATAATATACTTTAGCAGCTTGACTGCAAATTGGTGTGAGCGGCGGGGTGGGTTGACTTGATCCCCACAGGTGTGATTGGCTGGTCGGGGGTGTGATGGATGGATGGGTTGGGTTGCATTCATTTCTTTTAAATACTATTATGTAAATGGGCTTAGGCCCAAGATGTTGCTATACGGGTTCAGGCCCAGTGGATGATGGTAAGGGGATTATGCATTGAGTTCTTGTAACTCACCCCCCTTTCTTTCTTAATCCTTGCAAGTGATGCTCAGTAATGAGGACTTGGGGCCATGGATAACTCGGTGGAGGCCATACTTTAGGAATGATGTTTTCGAACATTAGTAAATTTCTTTTCCGCTTTATTTCGTTACTTTACTATTTTGGGGTTTAAAGTTGTAATAAGGCCTCTGATATTTTTATTTTGCTTTATGTTTTGATATACTTATTATTTTTCTTGAATTGTTTTAAACGGGGATTTTTTGAGATCATAAATAACGGTTTTCCAAAATTGAATAACAAATGGATTTCATAACAAATGTATATACAAATAATTTAACTTTGATTCTCTTTCGAATTATCAACGTCATTTTCAAAAGTCACGGTTTTAAAGTTCACTAGTTCGATTTTCGATTCATCAATCAACCTTTCGAGATTAGTATTTTATCGAATATTTATAACCAAACTTGTTTTCTTAATTATAAATAAATAACGCCTACTTTAGTAAGAATCACAAGTTCTTTATACGTTTTCTTCATGTGACATGCCAGATCCGGTCATACCGCATGGGCCAGGTTTGAGGTGTTATACTAGCACATAACTCTTTCCTACTTCTACTACGACTAGGGTATCCTAAGAACATCAAAACACCTAGTGCCTATAAATTAAGATACTTTCGTTAAAATTTCATATTCTTTTGAATGAAAAAAAATTCTCTAAAATTCTTTCATCAGTTATCCTATTGTCAAGTTTCTACAAAAATAAGAACCCTGAATTTAACTATTAGGATTTAAGGTAATACTCTTTTTTTTTGCTGTTGTTTTGATGTTTAGAAGTAATTAAGAAAAGTTCACAACAAAGGAAATTAGGTTCGCCAAAAGACTAGCATGTGCGAACCTAATTTTACTTATGTTTATGTATGAGTTTTAATGTGCTTTGTTTGTCAGTGACTTGTGTATGTTTGTGAAATTGTGAACCTAATAGAACCGTAGCAAAGACAAAGGGAAAGGCACAGCTTGTCTAAAGCTTTCAACAAACTGGTGAGTGTTCAGGGATTGCTACATGTATGTGCGAACCATAGTGTTAATCAGGAGCTTAGGGTTTTATCCTAAGTTCCGAGAGTAAGCCTTCTCTAAAACTCTATTTTGTGATTATGTTTAAAAATGTGTTTTTATGAACAGTGATATGTGAGCTCAATATTGTGAGCTAATTATGAACAATGTTTTGCGAGCTCTATGTTTAAATATATGTTTTGACACTAGGGGTGAGCGCTCGATTGAATCGAATGAAAAAAATTGAGTTAATCGAGTTGACAAATCATATTTTATCATCCTAACTCAATTTGAAATTTTATCGAATCGAGTCGAATGAGATGGAATTCGAATCGAATCAAATATATTTGTTTGAGTTAAATTTAAAAATTGACTTTGGGTCCTTGTAACCACTGTCACCCACCGTATCAAATTTGCCCACTGTAATCAAATTTGTTATTAGTTTTCATCCTCTTGTAATTTTTTTTATTAATCTTTTATATACGAGTTAGCTTATTTGCTTGCTTAGTTGCTTCAACTATCTTCTGATTCTTGTCACTATATATTTTGAAATTAAAAAAAATATATTAAATGTAAAAAATGTGATTTTTTTTAAAAAAAATTATTTTAAAGATAAAATGTGAAATTGATACCAACATAAAAATTTAACACGAATATCTTATAGTTACATTAATAATTCAATTTTAACATAAATTATAAAGATTCAATATGATTAAACAATTCAGTAATATAAATAGTACAAAATGTGAAATGTAATTTAATAATATAAATAGTAGATATAAATAAAATTATTACTATTTAGGTTTAGGGATTTTTTGGATGATTTTGATTTGGGGTAAAGGGTGAGAAATAAAAGTTTAGGGGGAAATAAAAAGTTTTGGGGTTTGGGGGTTATATTCAAAAAAAATTTAGGGGGGAAATGGGTTTGGGGTAGACGGGGGTGGGATGAGAGTAAAAGTTTTAAGGGTAAAGTGGGAAGGAGTAAAAGTTTTGGGGGGGAAAGTAAAAAGGTTTAGGGGTTTGAGGTAAAAATGTAAAATATTATAGTTTGGTATTCGGTTAATTCGAATTCGAAAACTCAACTCGATGTGAACTCGATATTCAAAAAAAATTGAATTGACTCGAATAACTCGATTCGTTTAACTCAAAATTTGAATTATTTCCCATTTTTTTGAGTCGAATTGAGTTTTGCTCACCCCTATTTGACACTATAATTTTCTGAAACCGTTAGATATAATGACATGCCATAGGATTGTGAGTAATCACTTTTATGTTTTGTGTTTTGGGCGAGAGGCCCTGGGACAGGTTGGAGAGATAAGGGAATGTCGAGCTAAGCTCCATTCAATGGGACATGTTGGTGTGTTTGGAGAGTGCTTAGCTTTATGCTACACTTATGAGACATTTTAAGACTTTTTGAGTCAAAGTGAGGAGTTATAAGGAGATCCTCTTATCTGACAGAAAGGAACAAGTGAAAAATATTGTGTTTTTAGAAATATTATGTTTTACTATTTCAAACTAACTGACAGTGAATAATTGTGAACCAGACTTCGTGTAAGTATGGTGAACCTAGTTCACAGTTTAGTGATTTTGCCAAAGTTTTTGCTTAACTTGGGTTTTGTGCGTGATTTATGGTTTTTCTGCCCTGTATATTCACTGAGTTCGCAAGAGCTCACACACTCCTTCCTAAACGCTACAGATAGTTAGATTGCATAATGAGTAGCGGCGAGGCGAGTGATCCAGGCAAAGCATAAACACTGGAAAGGTGGTACAAGCGAACTCTGGATATAAAGGCAATGTGAGATTCTACTTGGGCTTAGAGATATCTTTCTGATGACTTCGTCGATTGTCCTAAGACTTAGTTATTTATATGTTTTCTTATGTTTTTTTCTTATGTTTTTATTTTCGAACCGATAATACTTTATAAACACCAATGAATTATAAGTATATGAGTATAATCCAAGTTTGATTGATGTTTTCTTATATTACAAGTTCTTACTTAAGTTATTAATAAAAAATATAGTATTCTCCATAAGCAAAAACATGAAATATACAAAACTGACAAACTTATAGAGTTCGTCAAATTTGATGTGAAGTGACGGGGTTGTCAATCTGTGCAAAGTGCGAACCCTACAATTGGCGAACTACATCTGCGAACCCTTAATAAATTTTGATATGTAGAATAGGAGAAAACCCTATGAACCGAGTTCGTAGTATCTAAACACGTAGGGGTAGTTTGCAAAACTTACTCAATTTAATGAGCCTTACATTGGGAAGCCTTAGAGTGTGCGAGCTACACTAGGAGTGAACCTTAATGTTGAGCTGTGTAAACTGTTTACTTAAATTTGGAATACCACTTGATTAGAAGTTGTTTAAAGTGTTTTGATGTAAGTACTTATATGATATTCCATTGCACATTAGTAACTTAAGCATATTTAATGTTTTAACTTGTGGTGTATTAGAGGATAGTTTGAGTTTAAATGGAGAGTCACTTAGGTGGCTAATGTGGCGTTCAATAGCTCGGGTTCAGTGACTGGACCGGTTATGGGGTGTTACATAAACCATACCATACCAAAATCAATGAACTTACTCTCTCTTACTCTATGCCCCCCTTGCTTATTTGTCTCAAATTTATTCAAGGGGATGAGATGCTACCTTTTCAAATAACAGGGGTTGTTGCTCATGGAACAGCAAGAAACTTTTCCACGAAATGAAGTACATTTGATCTTTGACATGTACTCAATATGATCAACATGCAACCTCATGCTTTACATGAGCATCAATAACTTGTTGATCTTCATAGCTCAAATGTGGTCGATCTTTTCTCACAAAAATCTTCTTTTGTTGTGGTCTTCTTGATCCATTCATCATTCGAACTTGCTTTGAAACTGATATGAACTTTTTCCAATCTCGCATCATCTTAAAAAGTAGGTTTTAATGTGCCTTTCTTTCTCGTAATAAAAGCATACAAGTTCATCTTTCTTTTTGCTCCATACATGTTGCTGTCTAGGTGATGTTTTGTCCAATGTTGCAACATTAGGCTTTGTTTTTCTCCACCTTTGATCTTTCATCAACTTGTGGTTGGATCTAGGCCTAGTGTAGTATTTTCGTCTATATATGCTTGTATTTTTCAAATAAATTGGTTTAATTACATTAATATCCTTTGTATATTGTTTTCAAAGATTTTGCACGCAAAGCACGATGAAAGTAAATATTAGCTCAATGATTATCTAATGTTTAACTAATACTAAGTGGTATTACATGGTCGGATCATAATATGGAAAGACAACTTATATTTGTAGATAGTCTAAACATGTCCTTAGTTTAATTGAAAATGAACAAACTGATTGAAAGACTAATATGTTGTCTATCAAGTTCGATTGGGGAGATACCTTGTCTTAGGTATTAGAGCATATGACTCCTAAAAGATAGAAACATAGATGGGATTGATTGGACTGATAGTACATTAGATAGGACCCAAATAGAATAGATCCTAGATCCGTTTGTAGATTTATTCACTTGTGGCATTCATAGTGAGGAATACCTTTATCCCGAGTGGAAGATGGACTATGTATGCATGACTTATATAATTTGATGTAAATGAAAGTCTGAGTTCAAATAGATAAGGAACCTGAAACCTGGTATGTTAGGTATACAACTTTTGCAGAATGTACCATCATTCCACAATGTGGAATTCATAGCCTAACTAAAGGGTAAATGATATCCTCTTATCGGCATTACATGATAAATGAAAAGTAAACATGACCAAGAGTCATTTGTCTTTGTGATAAATGATTTAATTACTATTTGATAGTAATTGAATCTTCATGAAGGAATATGTAATGGTTACCATGAGATAAAATTGGATCACATTGGGAGAACAAATTTATACCAAAGAGATTAAGGATATCTTATGATGGTAGCACACTTATGACAAGGTCATTGGACGAATTCTTATTAAGTAGCTTTAGTAATGGTATATAATACGGGAGAGCTCAATCATGATACTTTAGTGGAATTACTTTGTAACTAAATAATGTTATAATTAATAAGCAAAAAGTCATAACATATTTTTAAATTATTTGAGCCCTAATTATATATATCTAATTGATCCCTCCGCTAGCTCGAGATAATAAAAAATGAATTGCATGTAGAACTAATAGATAAAAATGAATGAAAATAAAAAAAAGTAAAAGAAATAGATCACATGTATCACCATTCACAGTGAAAGTGTTTTCCCGCTATAGTACATAAATGACTTGAGAATTAATTTAAGGTTCTTTGAATTATTATAATTGAATGTTGAAGATGGGATTAAATTAATTAGTTATTATGAGATTTGTTATGAGTTAAATTGAATTAGAATTGGGTTGAGAAAATTATTTAATTGAGAAATTAATTTAGTTAATTTAAGTAATTAAATAATATTTGTTTTGGGTAATAAATAAATATTGAGTTAGATAATATTATAAGTGTCAGATCAAAAGTCCAAGGAAACACATATAATTGGACCTAATACATGAGAGACCTAATACTAGCCCTCATATAACATGAGGGACAACAAACCCTAATAAAATTGAGGGGCTGTCGTTGCCTCCCACACACAAAATTAGAGTGGGAGTGCATTTTCCATTAAAATAATACTATTTGTTCAGTACTTATTCAACCAGAACTCTTGTACTTTTTTTATAAATAAAAATAACTGGTTGAGCTATACACATAACATTTATATATCGTTATTCTGCAAGAAAGTAGTGGTAATTTATTTACATAGAATAAATTATATTTTCTAGGAATTATGAGTTTATCGATTTATAGAGAGAAATTAATTTCCTACTGAAAGTAAATAAATCGTTTCATTTTTGTGATTTGGTTTCTATTGCTCGTGCCCACACTCAATGCAATTCGTAGTTCGAGAATAGCGAAGAAGGTCATTGGGTTGAAAGCCAGTATTAACTTGATTTTGAAAGTAAATAAATCGTTTCTTTTTGGTGATTTGGTTCGTGTTGCTCGAGCCCGCACTTGACGCAATTTGCAATTTGAGAGTAGCGAAGAAGGTCGTTCGGTTGAAAGTCAAGATCAACTTGAGTCCGCCTTGCACTAAGAACATGTACAATTTTGGTTTAGATTTATTACTATAAATATCATAATGACTTGGTTTAAGAAACTTTTTAAACTTTCGCTGTAACTAAATAATTTGTTTTTGACCGCCGCCAAATGTGCGAACGTCTAGACTGGAAATATTGAAGTAAAAAAAGATATAATAAAGTAGCGGTGTCTGCAAGTATACAAGTCAAATTGTACTATAGAAAAATTTTACAATGAAACACTTCGGGAAATATTCTGAGGATCGTACCCAAGGGAGGTTGAATTAAACTAAAATTAATTTTCTATACTAATAGGGCTAAATAGTATTAATATAAAATTATAGTACGAAGAACCAAAGTAAAATTAATTAAAATTAATTAATCGAAATAACATAAATTAACTAAAATTAACGACAATCAAATAAAAATCGAAATTAACCCCAGAAACTAGGAAGAAGATTAATTCACTTCAGTGTTCGTAATTAACTTCAGAACTCGAGTTTTATCGAGTTAACTATTAATTAACCAGTTATTACCTCTCAGCCTCTAACTAATTAACTAATCAACCAATACACGCTTATCTATCAACCTAACTTTCTTGACTGGGATAAATTATGATTTACTCGGTAAACTTATCTCTCAATATTGTTTATCCTAAATTACTTCCTAGGGTCGTCAATCCTAGGGTTTAATATCACATAATTTAAACAAACTAACTCAGATTTTAAACCTTAATTCCCCAGTTAATTATTCCCACATCTGCTCATTAATCTCCCTAAGGAAACTAGCCACTCATGGATCTAGATGCAATTATCCCTAACTCCATATTTAACATGCAAAGCAGAAAATTAAATAGGAAAAAAAGAATAAGAGAATAAATCTGTTTCGATGTTGATTTACACGCGAAAGTCGAATTTCCTTTATAGTTGCAAAGATAATTTTGACTCCAAGTGGAAACAAAAAAGAAATAAATAAAAACTAATTAATTAAAGATTTAGATCAAAATCGAATCCAAGTTAAACAAAAAACAAATTCTATTTTTAATGAAGGACTAAATTGAAATAAAATAAAAACTAAAAACAAAACCTGAACTAAACTAAGTGGCTCACTTGGCCAAACCTCCTAAAGTGAGGCTAAACACATTTATTTATAGCCAAAATTGTTTGACCTAATTAGGTTAATTACAGCATTCAAAATTGATAATTGTTTATTATGCGAACTAAAACACCCCTGATCAAATTAGTCTAATTCATTGTCCGATGTCGCGACACCACAAAATTGGTGTCGTGACACTGCCTTTTGAGGTTGAATTTCTTGGCTTCGAAGTCCAGTGTTGCGACACCACAACCTAGTGTTACGACGGTGCCATCGTCCTTCGTGTTCTAAGCCTGGAATCAGTGTCCCACACACTTGAGTAGCTTGTTAGTTCATCCCTAGGCCCGTATTGGCCCATTAGTTCATCATATGGCTAAAAATTGCATAAAAGCGCTTATTTTGCGGAAATTAAACATAAACTAATAAAAATTGAAAACGTAATAAAAATATGCAACAGAGCTAGAAAAGAATCTCGTTAAGTGCCGGAAAGACTCTAATTTGCCACAACAAATTGTGGCCGATCAGTTTTCTTAACCGAATTTTTCCAACACTTGTAAGAATGAGATATAATCTCTAGCCTTTCAACAATAGTAACAAACATGTTTTCTATTCTTATTTTTACTTGTCTCAAAGGAAAAAGAAAGACCCACATATTTAGCTTTAACAAAAATTGTAAGAGTTATAGTTTATTTACCTTTATTGATGTAACCAAGTCCTCTATGGTTTGGTTTAAATATCCTTGAAGCCAAATTTCATTAAGCTTCTCACTTTGGCCTCCAAACTTCTTTAAGACAACTTTTGAATCTACTAACTTATTCTCAATAGTTTTTAAAGAACCATCTTTACTCCACCGAGCTTTTCTTTGTCTCCCTTTAAAGTCCTCACTTCTTATCTCTAGTCATCATTCATTTTTGACACACAATTTCTAATTTCTTGATAAGTTGGAAATATGTATATTCAAGTGACCCAATTTTACAATCAAGTTCTTCAGTTGTTCCAATTTCTGTCTAAACATCACTTGAAACAACAACAATGAAAGCAACATAGTTTCCAAAATCTTAATTTATATAAAAATTAGCCTATTCATCACTCCAAGTGACTACAAATGGCTTGTTCTTCTTAATATTAGCACATTTTGTTTGAATGTGATTGAATTCCTTGCATTTATAACATTGAACAACCTTTTTGTTTGAATGTAAATTCTCCACCTTCATATGATTCTTCATTGTCCCACCAAAACCTGATTTTTTTTCCTTCTTAGAGGGTCTCTATAACGCCTCTCATCCGTCCCACCGTATGATATGAATTGGAGGTGCTATCTAAGCAATTTCATGAAAAAAATATTTGATTTATTAGAGAAATTAAATTTAAAACAATTTTATAAAATCATAGAAAATATATAAAGTCAATTTTACAAATTTAAAATCATTTTGAAATAATTTAGAATTTTTTTAGGTGTTCGAGACTAAATACGAGCCTCAGAGGGCTCAAAATCACCAAAACAGTGCAATAGGCAAACTGAGGGCTACAAGTACCTCTAGAGAAGTACACTGGGAGATGTATAGGCACCTTTGGAGAAGTACCGATACAAGTCCTTAGAATTGTTTGGAATTTTTTATTTGTAATTTGTTTGACTTGTTGTGATACCACATGGGCCAAGTATTGAAACCACAACCCTTGTAGCAAAAAATTGACTTTAAATTCACTTGTTTCACCACCAAAAGGTCTAATACCAAAACTTGGATTTAAAGAACTCAAAATTCAAGTTTGAAACAAAAGAAAACACCTTCATACTTAGTAAACTTGAAATTTGATTAAAGTACAACCATAAACATGCATAATCCCTTCCTAGAATATGTTCAACTTATATCATAATTCATCAAAACATGGATAGCATAATATGACATTCATAAGACCATCCAAAATAGTTTTATGCTCATCAAATCAAAGCTCACAACAAGTGAGAGCTATATGCATGCATGCACAATAAAATTCAAACATCTTATAGTTAAAATATCAAGAGCTTCTTCTAGTTCACAAAACAAAGTACAATTTCTCAAGTACCAAATAACATATGAAATCAACATATTTATACATGTAGACACTGGAGTACATTCCACAAACTATGAATATGCTAATTTCATACTCTTTATGGTCTTGATGATAGTTTAATGTCCCAAATCGATTAAGGCTTTAAGGAGCACAAGTCGATAATCTACGTGCAAAAACAACAATGCATTAGCATTGTATTCTTATAAGTTCAAATGGAATTCACTATACTTACCTTATTTGGAGGTGAGCATACCAAATACCATACGAACATAAACATTACTATTAACATTCACTACTACAAAATGTACAAAGCAAGTTAAGCGTTGAATTACATTCGTATCAAACATCATAACTCATATTACACTTGTGACATAGTATACATTTTTATCATCCTTTAAAACATGTTTATGGGTGTCTAACATATCATAGAAAATACAAGCAAAGACTATTACTTTACATTAAAGTCCATAATTCAACCATTTCATATACGTTTGCATTAATCAAATACTTATTCGTATAAAACTTTTTCACCAATCTAACCTTAGTAAAATGGATTGGGGCAAACAGAAAACCACCACCACACCAAGGTAGCTCATGAGAGCATAAACTGTTGGATCTAGTGCCCTAAGTGTAGTATATTCATTTGTAAACTTGTAGTTTTTTCGAACAGATTGGTTAATTTAATAATTCACGGGTTACATTAATATATTATGTATAATATTCTCATGTGGTTTTTTCATGTAAAGCAAAATAGAAGCAAATATTGGCTTACTGATTGTCTAAATTTTAAACTAATACTAAGTGGTATTACGTGGTCGGATTGTAATACGGAAAGATAACTTATATTAGTAGATTAACCTAAACATGTCCTTAGTCTAATTGGAAAGGAGCAAACCGATTAAAAGACCAATGTGATGTCTATCAAGTCCAATTAGGGAGATGCATTATCTTGGGCATTAGAGGGGATGACTTCCAGAAGATAGAGACATAGGTGAGACTGACTGGACTAACAGTACATCGAACTAGACCTAAGGAGAATAGATCCTGAATCCCTTTATGGGAATATTCACTTGTGACATTCATAGTGTAGCATACCTTAATCTTGAGTGGATGAAAGACTATGTATGTGTAACTTGTATACTTTGATGTAAGTAAAAGCCTGATATCAAGTAGATAAGGAATTGAAAGCTAGTGCATTGCGTATATGAATTCTACAATATAGAGTGTTATCTACAATAGTGGGATTCATAGCCCGAGATATGGGTAAATGATATCCTCTCATTGGCATTACATGATAGATGAAAAGTAAACGTGGTCACGGGTAGTTTATCTTTGTGATGAATGACTTGATTACTATTTGAAAGTAATTGACTTTTCATGAAGGAAGATGTAATGATTATCATGAGATAAAATAGGATCATATTGAGAGAAAAGATTTATCCCAAAGAGATTAAGTGTAACACCCCAAACCCGGCCCAAACGTTACGACCAGATCTGGTATGTTACAGGGTGAAGTAAAAATGAAATTTTGTTTAATTTAGGAAAAATCGTAGATTTGAAAACTTTGCGATTAAGGCAACGTCTTGAAAACAGTGGTTTGGTAGTGTAGGAAAATTTTCAACTTTTAGTTAATCAAATATCCGTTAAGCTTGGTGATACTTGGAAGAAAACGTATGTTTTGAGTTACTCGTATTCTGGAAACCCCTTTTTTTGTTAACTTCGTGATTAAGGTTGCATAGTGTCAAATTTTGATAAACGATAAATAAATAAAATAATACCCAAATATTAATTTAGAAAGGCCTTATTACACAAATAAAATCCCCAATTAAAATTAAGTTAAAGCAGGAAAGGTTTACGAAAAACAAAGTCTTTATGGCCTCCACGAGTTCGCCTCGGCTCCCATATCCACGATCTACTGATTACCTGAAAGGTTAAGCAAAGGGTGAGTCACGGAGACTTAGTGTGTAAAACTATCATAACACACAACACGGCCCACGGCCTACCATCTCATATTTAGCCCATACAAGATATCATACAACAACATGAATGGATCAAGCCCAGCCCAACCTAGCATTTTCCATCCTCTACACGCCATCCCGTACCAACCATCACACCGTGGGGATTTCTACAATCAACCCTCCATCCGCTACACGCCGTCTCGACAGTCATGCTGCCAGTTATAATAACGATCACTATGTGACCTTGAATTCCACTGTGGCTTAGCCACCGATCACCATGTGACCTTATAAATCAAATGTGGCAGCGCCACCGATCACTACGTGACCTTATCACTTCCCCTTTATCATCATTCCCATATCCCATGCACAGCATATATGTCACCACGAACGTATACATGCTAATAACAAGAAAATGAATTATCACATACATCCAACCTCTTATTAAGTCATTATATCCACGTACCTGGCACTCCCTGTCTTACCCACAAGGGTACTTCAACTGTACTCACAGCCTTTTCCTGCTTTTCAGCCCATATTAATAGTAATACAGTTTAAATAAAGTGTGTTAGGGTTTACACACCTGGTAACACGCAAGTTAATACTCTCTATGTCGACACTATCGATAGCAGAAACGACTGCTATCTGCCTACGCCTCTGTTCTGAAGCCAGCCCACAACCCGGTGGCCAATCTCGTACTACTGACACCGCACGTTTCTTAAACTTAGGGGCTGGGTTCACGGGTCCAACCCCCTCCTTTGCCTGATCGGTATTGGATTCCATCAAAAGAACTTGTCAGATGATACTATAAGGAAATATGGTTTTTTAACAACATCAAAGGGTTAAGATAACGAACACGATAAGCGAACCTAAACAAAATCCAAAGAGAACCCCCTTACCTTAAAATCCCGAAAAGAGAGATGGGCTCAGAGACTAACGGTTTCCAACTTGAGATTCAGATGATTTGCCTTACTTCGATTCCTGAAATAGGCACCCCAAAGAGAACATAAGAGAATTAAGAAGAAACATAAGTCCAACCGATGGCCTCAACAAGCCAATTAGCCATTCGGCTTTGGCCTCCAAGAACCGAAAGGGAAGATAAAGAAATAGAAGAAATCGCCACTTACCTTAACTCAGCAGATTCGAATACACCCAAGAGAATTCGGCAATGACTATGGTAAAAGAGAACAAGGTAAATGAACCGAAAATAAAAATGAGAGAACCTCAAATAGAGACTTAGAAGTTTCAGCTTCTAGATGAAACAAATGAAAATAAGAAGAAAAAGAAAGAAATCAGAAGGGATGATAGAAGGGTTTGACTTTTGGTAATGCAGATGAGAAGAAAGAAAATGAAAAAAATAGAGAGGATGGTAGAGGTTTCGGCTAAACAAGGAAAAGGGTTCCGAAATTGTCGAAAAGGAGAACACCCAAATACCGTAAGGAAAAGAGCTCTCAAACCAAGCTACCTAACACCTCCAAAATTCGGCACACCCAAACACAAGCCAAAATCGATTACCCCCTATACCAAGTGTTTGAAATTCGGCCAACACCAAGATCACATGCCCATCCCTTTCTTTTCTCCTCAATTTTCTCCTGATCACTGCTTTGAATTATTTTGAATGCTTCAAACTCCTTTATTTTCTCTCACCACACATTCAAATATTTTGACTCAATCCACTCTCCCATCCCGAAGTGTCCCAGATCGACTTCGCCTGCTCTCCCTTGACGCCAAAAAGACTCCCAAAATGTGCTTCATGCAGCTTGAACTCGCTTCCTCTCGCCTCCTTGAGGCGTCACTACTGCACCTTAAGTGGCGCCTCCTTGCCACTTTACTACCTTAGCTCTTGTGTCATCCAACACAAACAACACACCTTAAGTCCTATCCTAGCTAGCTCTCCTCTGAAAGTGCCCAAAACTAAAATTTTGGCCAAGGTTTCGCTAACCACGGGCCTTCCCAAGACCCCGACACACATAAACAACATACAGAGCATACCAAACACATAGAATCAAGATGAATGCAGAGCCCCTAAATCCCGGATGTTACAGTTCTACCCCCTTAAAGAAAATTTCGGCCTCGAAATTATCTGATCAAAAGAGATGAGGGTACTGCTGCCGCATTGCATCCTCTGGTTCCCACATAGCTTCTTCTGAATCGTGGTTTTACTACAACACCTTAACCAACCGAACTGTCTTTCTTCGTAATACTTTGATATCACGATCCAAGATCTGTACCGGTTCTTCTTCAAAAGATAGGTCCGACATTACTTCGATTTCCTCCACTGGCACAACATGCGATGGATTCGAACGGTAGCATCTTAGCATTGAAACGTGAAACACATCATGAATCTGAATCAACTCTGAAGGTAGCTCAAGCTGATAGGCTACTGGTCCCACACGCTTTAACACTCGGCATGGCCCGATGAACCTGGGGCTTAACTTACCCTTCCGTCCAAACCTTAATACTTTCTTCCACGGTGAAACCTTTAAGAAAACCTGATCACCAACTGCAAATTCTAGGTCCTTACGCTTTAAATCAGCATAGGACTTCTGCCTGTCAGAAGCTTCCTTCAATCGTGTTTGAATTAGCTTAACCTTGTCTTCCGCTCTCAAAGAACCACCCGCCCCAACATCCGACGCCCCCAACTCTGTCCAACAAGTAGGAGTGCGACACTTCCGACCATACAACGCTTCATACGGTGCCATCTGAATACTAGCTTGGTAACTGTTGTTGTACGCAAATTCCGCTAACGGCAGAAACTCCTCCCAGCTTCCTCTGAAGTCTAAAACACACCTCTCAACATATCTTCCAAGATCTAAATTACCCTCTCCCGATTGTCCATCGATCAGGATGAAACGCCAGGCTGAAATCTAACTTTGTACCCAGCGCTTGATGCAACGCTTTCCAAAATCTCGACGTAAACCTAGGGTCCCTGTCTGAGATGATAGACACTAGTACCCCGTGCAACCTCACAATGTCTGCTATATATAGCTTAGCCAATTTCCGTAGAGAGTAGTCGACCCAAACTGGTATGAAATGAGCAGACTTCGTCAAACGATCAACTATTACCCAAACCGAATCCTTCTTAGTAGGTGTGAGAGGTAGCCCACTAATAAAGTCCATTGTGATCCTCTCCCACTTCCACTGTGGAATCTTTAATGGCTGCAACAAGCCCAAGGCAATCGATGCTCGCTTTTACTGGCGGCATGTCAAACACTTACTCACAAATTCATTACTTCTCACTTTAAACCCGCCACCAAAATCGTTTCTCGCAAATCTCGGTACATCTTACTTCCTCCAGGTGCATAGCATATGGGCCGCTATGTGCTTCTGTAGAAAATCTTACCCTCACGCTCCGATCCCTTGGCATACAAGTTTTCCTCGAAAACATACTACCCCATCACTATTCACACCGAATTCCGTTGTCCCATCACCTAATCCCATCCAAAAACTTTGACTTTAACAACTCATCACCCCATCGCTTTCTCCTTAATCGACTAATCCGGAAGGTTTCACTTAAAGCTCACTAATAGATTTCCATTATCGTACAAGCTGAGATGAGCAAACATTGCTCTCAAGTCAGAGATCACCCTACGACTTAATGCATCTGCCACCACGTTAGCTTTACCCGGATGGTACTCAATCGAGCAATCGTAATCCTTCAATAGCTCAATCCACCGCCGTTGTCTTAAATTCAATTCCTTCTGGGTGAGGAGATACTTTAGGCCCTTATGATCTGTATAAATAACGGACTTCTCGCCATACAGATAATGCCTCCAACTTTTTAAAGCAAACACTACTGCCACCAATTCCAAATCATGCGTGGGATAGTTTAACTCATGCGGTCTTAGTTACCGAGATGCATACGCAACAACCTTCCCGTCTTGCATTAACACGCATCCTAATCACGTGTGCGAAGCATCACAGTAGACCACGAACTCTTTCCCAACCTCCGGTTGAATCAACACCGGAGCCTCCGTCAAAATCCTCTTTAGCCTTTCAAAACTCTCCTGTTGTTTATCATACCAAACAAACGGAACCCCTTTCCGTAGCAACTTGGTCAATGGTGCCACAATCAAAGAAAACCCTTCCACGAATCTTCGGTAATATCCAGCAAGACCAAGAAAACTTCTGATCTCTGCCACAGTCTTAGGTGGCTTCCAATCCAAGACAGCTTCAATTTTTTGAGGATCAACTCTAATTCCCTCTGCCGACACAACATGTCCCAGAAAAGTAACTTCGCTTAGCCAAAATTCGCACTTACTGGATTTGGCGAACAATTGCTTCTCCCTCAGGATTTGTAAAACTACTCGAAGATGTGAATCGTGCTCCTCCTCTGACTTTGAATAAACTAGAATATCGTCTATAAAAACTACGACGAATCAGTCCAGATAGGGTTGGAAAACCCGGTTCGTCATGTCCATAAACGCTGCTGCTGCATTTTTAACCCAAACGGTATTACCAAAAATTCGTAATGACCATAGCGAGTACGAAACGCTGTCTTATGGATATCCGCTTCCTTAACCTTGAGTTGATGATACCCTGACCTCAAATCTATCTTTGAAAAGACTGAAGCCCCCCTCAACTGATCAAATAAGTCGTCAATCCGTAGCAACGGGTATTTGTTCTTGATTGTCAACTTATTCAACTGACGGTAATCAATGCACATACGCATGGATCCATCCTTCTTCTTAACAAATAGTACCGGTGCTCCCCACGGTGACACACTCGGTCGGATAAAACCTTGATCCAAAAGTTCCTGAATCTGGGCTTTCAGTTCCACTAACTCCTTCGGCGCCATTCTATAAGGAGCGATAGATACAGGTGCTGTCCCCGGAAGTAGATCAATTCCGAATTCCACCTCGCGATCCGGGGGTAATCCTGGAAGCTCTTCTGGAAAAATATCAGGAAACTCCTTCACTGTCCTAACATCCCCCACCAACAATTCCTTGACCTCCAAAGCACAAACCAAGGCTATGAATGCCTCACATCCTTTCCTCATCATTCTTTCAACCTTTAAGGCGGACACTACGTTAGACAAATAGTTCCTCCTTTCTCCTATTACCACCACCTCCTCGTCCTCAGGAGTCCGGACCACCATGCGCTTAGCAGCACAATCCAAATTTGCTCGATATTTTACTAACCAGTCCATCCCTAAGATCAAATCGACTTCCCGAGCAGCGGCTCCATCGATCACCGGAAAAACTACCCCTTGAACTTCTAGAGGTACATCCCTATAAAGTTTGTTCACCACTACAGATTGTCCTAATGGGCTAATTACGGTCATCTCCCTAGACGCAATCTCAGATTCTATGCATAAAGTTCCAGATACCATACAAGCAACATAAGAATGTGTCGACCCAATATCAATCAAAGCAGTATAAGGCAACCCATAAATAAGAAACGTACCGGTTATGACGTCTGGTGCATCACCCTCTTCTCGGCGTCTAGCTACATAGACTAACCCCGACTGTCTCGCCTCAGTACTCCCTACACCTCTACCTGGTGTTCCACGGCCCCGACCTAAACTATTACCTCCTCTGGCTGGACCACGACCTCTCTGCGGTTGCTGACCACCTCTACCCTACCGAGTATAACCCCGACCCTCACAGGCCTGCCTTGCTCCGCTCTTGTGGGCGATCTCTAATCTGATGATCGATGAGACCCACACCAAAACATCTTCCGTTACTCATCCAACACTCGCCCACATGAAATTTACCACATCGACCACACCTCTGAGGCCGACTATCAGCAACAGGTCTCATAACCCGACTCGGCCCATCCAACCTAGGTCTTTTCTGAAAACACCCAGCTGTCCCCGACGATCTAAAATTCCTTTTATTTCTGCCTCTATCTCCATTCCGATTCTGCTTTTCGGACCGTTTCACTTCCTCGGCTATCTTAGCCTTTTCCACCAAAACAAAGAAATTCCTTTCTCATTTTGTGGAGCTATCAGCACCCGCAAATCATCTCTCAATCCATCTTCAAATCGAACACAATGCTCATGCTCTGTGGCCACTATCCCCCGGGCATAACGACTAAGATGTAAAAATTCTGCCTCATATTCAGCCACCGATTTGTTCCCCTGGACCAGATTCAAAAATGCCCTATGTTGTGCATCCACATAACTCGACCCGATGTACTTACTCTGAAATGCCGACTTGAAGAAATCCCAGGTAATACGGTCAACCACTGTACCATCCCTGACCGTAAGCCACCACTGATATGCTTCGTCCCTAAGGAGAGACACGATTCCTTTCAACTTTTCCACCTCCGCGAAATCGAGATCATCCATTATACGCTCAACGGCCTCCAGCCAATACTCAGCTGCATTAGAGCCTACGCCGGAAACACCCCTAAACATTTCTGCTCCGTTAGCCCGAAGTCGTTCTGACACCGATTTCCGAGCCCCTGTACCCAAGCCTGCTCCAGCAACTCTCTCCAGAACCCGTAACATCGCCTGAGACACCGCATCATCTCCACCCGTTTGGTCCTGAAACTCTACTTCCGCAGCTGGCTGTAGCGGCACCTCATTTCCTAACCCATGACCAGACCCTAATGGTTTCAACACAGCAATCCTACCTCTACCACGTCCACGCACATTATGTTCACGTCCCCTAGTACTCATGACTATTGTCGTGTTTTAATCTGGTTAAAAGTTTTATGAGTTAGTATCTTTCACTGTTTAATACAGAGAAGTTTTATGAGAAATATCTTTAGAGTGTAGTTTTTGCAGAACATATCACAACCTAGAGGGTTCCGTCTCTAAAGTTTGAATCCCTAAGACTAACAAGCATATTTCTTCACGCTAACAATCATCTAAGGCATGCACCATCAAATAGTTAGAACACTTACCTGGGTGGATCGGGTGCCGGTAGACTCGGATGCCATATTTCAATCAAAATATTTTCTTTAACTGATATCAACATCGATTTTGTAAACACTGTTGAACCCATTTCACAGCTCGGGTTTTGCAACCTGGCTCTGATACCAAAATTGTAACACCCTAAACTCGGCCCAAACGTTACGACTAGATCTGGTATGTTACAGGGTGAAGTAAAAACGAAATTTTGTTTAATTTAGGAAAAATCGTAGATTTGAAAACTTTCCGATTAAGGCAACGTCTTGAAAACAGTGGTTTGGTAGTGTAGGAAAAATTTCAACTTTTAGTTAATTAAATATTCGTTAAGCTTGGTGATACTTGGAAGAAAACGTATGTTTTTAGTTACTCGTATTTTGGAAACCCCTTTTTTTGTTAACTTCGTGATTAAGGTTGCATTGTGTCAAATTTTGATAAACGATAAATAAATAAAATAATACCCAAATATTAATTTAGAAAGGCCTTATTACACAAATAAAATCCCCAATTAAAATTAAGGTAAAGCAGGAAAGGTTTACGAAAAACAAAGTCTTTATGGCCTCCACGAGTCCGCCTCGGCTCCCATATCCATGATCTACTGATTACTTGAAAGGTTAAGCAAAGGGTGAGTCACGGAGACTCAGTGTGTAAAACTATCATAACACACAACACGGCCCACGGCCCACGGCCTACCATCTCATATTTAGCCCATACAAGATATCATACAACAACATGAATGCATCAAGCCCAGCCCAACCTAGCATTTTTCATCCTCTACACGCCATCCCGTACCAACCATCACACCGTGGGGATTTCTACAATCAACCCTCCATCCGCTACACGCCGTCTCGATAGTCATGCTGCCGATTATAATAACGATCACTATGTGACCTTGAATTCCACTGTGGCTTAGCCACCGATCACCATGTGACCTTATAAATCAAATGTGGCAGCACCATCGATCACTACGTAACCTTATCACTTCCCCTTTATCATCATTCCTATTTCCCTTGCACAGTATATATGTCACCACAAACGTAAACATGCTAATAACAAGACAATAAATTATCACATACATCCAACCTCATATTAAGTCATTATATCCACGTACTTGGCACTCCCTGTCTTACCCACAAGGGTACTTCGATCGCACTCACACTTTTCCTTTAAACTTTTCACCCATAATAATAGTAATACTGATTTAAATAAAGTGTGTTAGGGTTTACACACCTGGTAACACGCAAGTTAATACTCTCTATGTCGACACTATCGGTAGCAGAAATGATCGCTATCCGCCCACGCTGCTTTTGAAGTCGCCCACAACCCGGTGGCCAATCTCGCATCTTGACACCGCACGTTTCTTAAATTTAGGGGCTGGGTTCACGGGTCCAACCCCCTCCTTTGCCTGATCGGTATTGGATTCCATCAAAAGATCTTGTCAGATGATACTATAAGGAAATATGGTTGTTTAACAACATCACAGGGTTAAGATAACGAACACGATAAGCGAACCTAAACAAAAATCCAAAGAGAACCCCCTTACCTTAAAATCTCGAAAAGAGAGATGGGCTCAGAGACTAAAGATTTCCAACTTGAGATTTAGATGATTTGCCTTACTTCGATTCCCAAAATAGGCACCCTAAAGAGAACATAAGAGAATTAAGAAGAAACATAAGTCCAACCGATGGCCTCACCAAGCCAATTAGCCATTCGGCTTTGGCCTCCAAGAACCAAAAGGGAAGATAAAGAAATAGAAGAAATCGCCACTTACCTTAACTCAGCAGATTCAAATACACCCAAGAGAATTCGGCAATGACTATGGTAAAAGAGAACAAGGCAAATGAACTGAAAATAAAAATGAGAGAACCTCAAATAGAGACTTAGAAGTTTCGGCTTCTAGATGAAACAAATGAAAAGAAGAAGAAAAAGAAAGAAATCAGAAGAGATGATAGAAGGGTTCGGCTTTTGGTAATGCAGATGAGAAGAAAGAAAATGAAAAAAAATAGAGAGGATGGTAGAGGTTTCGGCTAAACAAGGAAAAGGGTTCCGAAATTATCGAAAATGAGAACAGCCAAATACCGTAAGGAAAAGAGCTCTCAAACCAAGCTACCTAACACCTCCAAAATTCGGCACACCCAAACACAAGCCAAAATCGATTCCTCCCTATACCAAGTTTTTGAAATTCGGCCAACACCAAGATCACATGCCCATCCCTTTCTTTTCTCCTCAATTTTCTCTTAATCACCCGTTTGAATTATTTTGAATGCTTCAAACTCCTTTATTTTCTCTCAGCCACACATTCAAATATTTTGACTCAATCCACTCTCCCATCCTGAAGTGTCCTACCAACCACCTCGCTCCTCCCTGACGCCAAAAAGACTCTCAAAATGTGCTTCATGCAGCTTGAACCTGCTCCCTCTCAGCTCCCTTGAGGCGTCACTACTGCACCCTTAAGTGGCGCCTCCTTGCCACTTTACTACCTTAGCTCTTGTGTCATCCAACACAAACAACACACCTTAAGTCCTATCCTAGCTAGCTCTCCCCTGAAAGTGCCCAAAACTAAAATTTTGGCCAAGGTTCCGGCTTAACCCTGGGCCTTCCCGAAGACCCCAGACACACATAAACAACATACAGAGCATACCAAACAGATAGAATCAAGATGAATGCAGAGCCCCTAAATCCCGGATGTTACATTAAGGCTATTCTATGAGGGTAACACACTTATGACAAGGTTATTGGATGAGCACTGATCGAGTTACTTTCGTAATGGTATGTCATTATGGAGAGCTCAGTCATGATACCATAGCAGAATGACTTCGTAACTAAATGAGTTTATAATTAATAGCTGAAAAACTGAAACTTAGTTATAAATCATTTGAGCCCTAATCACATATGTCCAATCAATCCCTCCACTTGCTCTTTGAAACCAGAAATGAATTACATGTTGAATCAAATGAACAGAAATGGATAGAAATGGTAAAGTTGGAGAAATAGGAAACATTCAGAAATGAATGTGGTTTTCTCACTAAATGGAAATGACCTGAGAATTTAATTTATGGGTTTTCGAATTATTAATTAATTAAAGTTTGAAAATAAAATTAAATTGATTTGTCATAGTGAATTCATTGAATGTAGAAATATTAAATATATTTTCTCATAAATTCTTTTAGGGTAAAGTTGCAATGATTTTAACGGAATTAGAATCAGGTTGAGAAAATTATTTAATTGAGTAATTAGTTTATTTAAGCTATTTTTATGTTTATTTAGGTTGGATAGAATTATAAAGTATTGAGTTAAAAGTCCATAAAGTACTTATAATTGGACCTGATACAGGAGAGGCTCAAAAGCCCCTCATGCTATTACATGGGATGACAAACCCTAAAATATTTAACTAGGGTTGTCACCCCTCTCTCTCCTAGTTAGACTAGGATTTTGTTTTTCTACTGAAATAGACTTATACTAATTCAACAAGGGTTTCACTTATTGTTATTCTACCCGAAAATAGTGAGAATTTATTTTTTAGGTATAAGTTATATTTTCGGAATAACAATTCTACCGATTTCTATTAAAAAGAGATTTGCTTTCCTACTGAAAGTAAAGTAAATAATTTCTGGTTCTGTGTTTGATTCGAATTCGTTCGAGCCCACACTCGAAGTCGTTCATGGTACAAGAATAGTGAAGAAGGCCATTCGATTGAAATACAGGAACGACAAGGATCCGTCTAGCAGAAAACACAGTTGCGATTTCGGGTAAAGCTTATTGCTAAAAATATCCCAAACCGGTTCAGTTTTCAAAATTTTAATTTTTCACTGTGCAAGAAAATCATTTTCGAACCTGATAAACCGCAATAGTAACATAGTTTAAGCCAACATTTTGCTTTTGGATGATTTAAGCCTTGAATTATGTAATTTGGTGCTCTTAATCCTTTGTTTTCATGTTTTATACTCAGAAAAGCACCGGAGAATGAAAAGAACGAGAAACGGGCTTAAAACGGACCAAAATGGACCAAATCACAAAATCGACACGACCTGGGCCCAAGACCACACGGCCGTGCCTCATTAATGGACTCGAACATGGCCTGGCCACAACTTACACGGGCGTGTGCCAAGGGCGTGTCCCTGCCATGGCAAAGAGAAATTCTATTCGGATTAGGATACTAAGAGGCGAAGTAACACATTCTGAAGCCTATATAAACACCCTAAGTATGACCTAAAAGGGGGGACCCCAGGCCTTTTGTCGGGGGCTTCCAGCTAGGCCAAAGAGGTCAGATCTGTGGGAATTTACTCGAAGAAAGCCAGTAGATTCATCTCAAGAAGCCGGAGCCATACTCAAGACGGAAGATCTTCTCTTCAATTCCTTCAGGGGTGTTTAGGGTTTTTCTTATGTTTTGTTTTATCTTTTCTTCTGAGATGTTTTCTTTTATCATTATGAACTAAACTCCTGAGATACCTGAGGGAGATGAAACCTAAGATGAATCTTGTTATTGTTTTCTGAACTATATGATAATTACTTGATTTGTTCTTAATTATGTGTTCTTAATTCTTGTTTTGATATTTCCGGGATATTGATTCAAGTTTGATGTGCTTAGGTGGAGGAGCAAAATTCCCTGCCTAAGAGTAGATCTAGCATAATTAAGCGGAGTTGATCGCACGCCTAGAGATAGGGTGATGAGATTTTGCCAGATTAGGGTGAAACCTAATATGGGAGTCCATAGATCGAGTTAATGCAATTCTAGGGGTTTTAATTAGAAAGAGATTTCAATTAATCAACCTAGGGTTAGACGTTAGTAGCCTCGACGGAGGTATTAATATAACTTAGGGAGTCCTACGGATCAAGTCAAGTGAATAAATCGTCTGGTTCAGTGTTAGATAACAAGTGAAGTCTAGGTGGATTCTTCCTCAGGTATTGTCTTAATCAATTGGTTTTTCCCACAAGTATTTCCCCAAACTCATTCTTCTTTGTCTTAGAGTCTTTAGCTTAGTAGTTAGTTAATTTAGATTAAACGACAATTCCCTTTATTTTAGGCTAGATAATAAAAAGAAAGTTAGTATTAGTACTTTTAGTTCCTTTGGGTTCGACAATCTGGTCTTGCCTTAACTATACTACTGTTCGATAGGTGCACTTGCCTCAAATCGTTGTCATAGTTAGTTTCCAGGTTCGATCATTCTCTTTTTATAAATTTTAAAACTTTGACAAATCACAGCGAACAGAACCAGATTTGTTTCCAACATAAACTAAACCACACCAAGAGCACAAAAGTCTAAGGCCCGAAGGCATCATATACATCCCTCCACCACACCAAAGTAGTCTCTAAAGAGACAGTGCACATTCAGTGATCCACAACAAATGCTAAATCATTGAATGACACAATAAAGCTCCAACTCTATATCAAACCCATATAGAAATACACATAAGACCCTAATTGGCATGCCAACCGTATCTTGAGCTTTTTACCAAGTTTATATGGGGACACATACCGAGTGAACATTGACTTTCCGTAATTTGTTGTAGCAAATTAAACTAGTTTTAATACTTACGGAGCTTGAATATAAGCAATTTTATTATGTTTTATTTAGTTTTTCACTTTTAGCCTCAAATAATAAAAAATGTGATTTGAGACGTTTATATGACCTTAGGAGCCAAAGTAGGCATAAGGGAAGGCTAAACTGTTTTGTAACACCCCAAACCCAGCCTAGACGTTATGACTGAATCTGGCGATGTCACATAATAGCGTGTTGAAACAAAGTTGTTATGATAAAACCATTTTCATTTATTTACTCTTGTTGACTCCAAAATCGCTTACTTATTTAATCGATTGTTTTAAAACACAATTTGTTGTGGAAGCTTTAGAAATCATTTATTTTATGAAAAACCGAGTTAATTAGGTAAATCCGTCCATCTTAGAAAAACCCCTTTGTTTTAGAGAAAATCGTTTGTTCGTTGAGTTTGTGCAGTTTTTAAATCCACGAAAATAGTCTAAAATCTGAAATAAAAGCAAACATTCCAAAAAGTTCAATTTACATAAAATAACCCAGAAAATAATTATAAATAAATACCATAACTGAAATTAAAACAGTTTAAAATAAGTGTGGTCACCGTTGAGTCCTCCGCTGCACCGATCCGTCAAGTTTGGGGATTACCTGTGCATATTAAACAAAAAGGGTGAGTTTACGTAAACTTAGTGTGTAATCCCACGAAACAAACAAACAATCAGTATTCACAATTGCACGCTTGAATGTATCTTAGGCCTAAGCCCTTTTCAATGATCGATGACAGCTTTGGGCCTTAGCCCATCTCAAGATGATGTCAAAATGCGTGAGGACTTTAGCCCATCACAAAGATGTCGATGAGCGATACTTGATTATGCAAAGAGCAAAATCCTACCAAACCAGCCTCTACACACCATCTCCGTCCAACCCTACACTCCATGTGGGGATATAATCAACCCACCCATCCCTACACTCCAAGTAGTACCGAATGTGGCACAATACAGTAGTTTGCAGCTGAGCTGCAAGTAAATTAGGCTTACAGCCTTTCAGTACACTTCCTCCGAATAATAACCCCCAACCCAATGCAATGCAACACACAATGGATGACATGCTATTATGCAATTTCAGTACATATATTCAGTTCAGATATTAACATGCCCAATACAAATATCATTCAATCAATTTCACACATTTAGGGGTCTAAGTAGCGCTTACCAACCCTACAGTAGGTTCACAGTCGACTTCGGTGACCCGTGCAACCTTAAAAACATTTCGGTAAAAATAGGCCCACACGCCCTTGTGGCCCACTCGGCCCAAATTGGCCTTGGCCGTGTGATCCATTTTTAAAGTAACCCATGCTAGCTCAATACTCGTATATGTTTTCACTATTTACTTATATGTTCATTCAAAGTTGTCTACTTGAGTCAGTATCACTAAATTATTTATATCTTGAGCTACAAAATTCTAAATTAAGATCCGCTTGATTTTTTGAAACTAGACTAAAATACCTTTCTACCATAAAATTTTCAAAATTTCTAGTTTATCAAATAAGAACAGTAAAATCTTTAAAGTTATCCCTATTCTTCTGTTTAACAGCTTCGACCTTTCCTTACTAAAAATTTATTTATCTCTTAGTACGGAATTTAGATGGTGTTTCCGTTTGTTTCTCTTGAAAAAAGACTCATTAAGGATTTAAACATATAAATTTAAGCCCCTAATTATTTTTTTACAATTTTTGATGATTTTCCAAAGTCATAACTGGGGAACACGAAATCATTCTGTCCTTGTCTCACAAAATTTATTATAACTCATGATTTACAATTCCATTGCTTACACTGTTTTTTCCATGAAAGACTAGACTCAATAAAATTTAATTTCATATTTTATTAAACCTCTAACTCAATTTACACTATTCTTGATGATTTTTCAAAGTTAGACTACTGCTGCTGTCCAAAACTATTTTAGTGCAAAATGTTGATTTCCTAGTTTTTAACACCCTTATTTTTCTTATTTTCCTCTTATTTTTCTTATTTCTCGACAGCAAGCAATTTTGGCTTTTCGCCGAACCCCATTTTTTGCGTTTAAGGTACACACCTGGTATCGTTTTGATGCCTAATCACTCCCGAGCACTTCAAGGCCTAAAATCAAGATACTCAACATCAATTTAACGGATTTACAAGCGAATTGACAACCAAGAACGAACAGAAACTCAACTTACCACCAACGATAACCCTCCGTTGAACTACTATTAAAACGAGAATACTGAATTCACCAGTCCGAGCCTCCCCCTACACCCAAATCGCAGAGAAAAAATATTACCACTTCAGTCACTAAGAGATTCATGACAGAAATGAAGAGAAACACTTACCGAAACTAAGCGAGCACTAACCGTGTGCGGAAACGAAGGAAAATAAATGGATTAGGGAGAAGAAGAAAAAGAAGAGAAAGATGGAAAAACTCAGAGAATTTTGGCAAGAGGAGAGGGAGAAGAATGGACGGTAGAAATTTTTTTTGGAAAAAGAGAGCCAAAATTCGGTTATGGGAAAAAATAAAATAAAATCCCGATAACCCCTAAAATCCCTTAATCTTCTCCCCTAATTCCCACTTCATATCCACTAATCAGAATCCCCCTATTACACAACTCTATACCGAAATTGAAACAAAAAAAAAAACCTTTGCCTGCGCAGGGATTCGAACACAAGACCTCCACCATAATAACACCCACTTAACCACCAGACCAGCAGGCCCATTCTGATGTAATTTACCCAACATTTAAACTTAAGCCTTTTGCACAAGGTTAGGGCTTTATTTATAAAAATACCAAAATTTGCCCAAGTAAGGCTTGAACTTGGGACCTCTCACACACACCCAGAACACATAACCACTGAAGCAGATAGACATTGTGTGTCACACATACACGAAATCAAAAATTAAAATTTTGGGGCATTACAATTCTATCCCCTAAAAGAAAATTTCATCCTCGAAATTTACCCGGTCAGAACAGATGAGGATATTACTGACGCATCGTATCCTCAGGCTCCCACGTAGCCTCCTCAGTGCTATGATTACACCAAAGAACCTTAACCAGTGGAATAGATTTCCTCCTCATTACTTTTACATCTCGATCCAGAATCTGAACCGTCTCCTCCTTAAAGGTCAAGTCTGGCCTAACCTCAATCTCCTTAACGAAAATAATGTGAGTAGGATTAAAGCGGTAGCGCCTCAACATCGAGACGTGGAACACGTCATGGATACGATCCAACTCTGGAGGTAGCTCCAACTGATAAGCGACTGGTCCTACTGATAAATCGTAATATATACATATTTTAATCCCACATTTAGCATACTTTTGGATGATTTATCCCTTGAATTGTAGAATTTGATGCTTCTAATCCTTTAATTTCATGTTTTATACTTAGGAGAGCATCGGAGGATGAAAAGAACGAGAAACGGGTCAAAAACGGAGAAAATAGGCCAAAGTGAGAAATCAACACGGCCTGGAGTTCACCATACGGCCCTACCACCTTAGCAGGCCCGAACACGGCCCGGGCTCGATTCACACGGGCGTGCTCCACGGGCGTGTCTCTGCCGTGACCCGTTGTTATTCTACTCGAAAAAGGATACTTAGGGGCGAAGAAAGACATTCCGAAGTCTATATAAACACCCTAAGTATGACCTAAAAGGGGGGCGAAGCCAGAGAGGGCTGAACACAGGGAATTCCATGAAGACAGCCAGTTGATTCATCCCAGAAGCCAGAATCACACTCAAGATGGAAGATCTTCCCTTCAATTTCCTTCAGGGGGTTTTAGGGTTTTTCTTATGTTTTGTTATTTACTTTCTTCTGAGATGTATTCTTTATTAAACATGAACTAAACCCCTCAAATACCTTAGGGGGATGAAACCTAAGACGGATCTTGTTATTGTTTTCTAAACTCTATGATAAATACTTGATTTGTTCTTAATTATGTGTTCTTAATTCTTGTTTTAATATTTCAGGATATTTATTCAAGTATTGATGTGCTTAGGCAGTAGAGCAGAAGTCCCTGTTTAAGAGTAGATCTAGCATAGTTAAGCGGAGTTGATCGCAACCCTAGAGATAGGATGACGAAAATCTACCGGATTAGGGTCAAACCTAATATGGGAGTCCATAGATCGAGTTAATACAACACTAGGGGTTTTAATTAGAAAGAGATTTCAATTAATCAACCTAGGGTTAGACGTTAGTAGCCTCGAAAGAGGTATTAATATAAATTAGGGAATCCTACGAATCAAGTCAAGTGAATAAATCGTCTGGTTCAGAGTTAAAAAACAAGTGAAGTCTAGGTGGATTCTTCCTCGGGTATTGTCTTAATCAACTGGTTTTTCCCAAAAGTATTTTCCCAATTCAGTCTCTGTGTCTTAGCATCCTTAGTTTAGTAATCAGTTAATTAAACATTGATTCCCTTAATACTTAGGCTAGATAATAAAAAGATAGTAACTACTAGTACTCTTGGTCCTTGAGGATACAATATTTCCGGTCTTGCCATAGCTATACTACCGAACGATAGGTGCGCTTGCCTTATTCGTTGTCATAGTTAGTTTGGACACGATCAAGTTTTTTGGCGCCATTGTTCTGTGGGGATTAAGATATTAGGAACACTTGATTTTTATTTCTTTAGCCATTTTTATTTTTGCAATTAATTTTTATTTTATTTCTACTTTGCTAATTTTTCTTTTTCCTTGCTTCTGGCAGGTATTCTAGTTTATGACTAGAAGAAACCCGTCAGGACCTTTACTTTACGATAGTGATATAGAAGGAACTATTTGCAGAAACCGAAGAGAGATAAGGCGCAGCCTACAATATATAGAAGAAGAGCAAGAGGACGATACCAACAATACCGAAGAGATGGCTGATCCCCAGAATAATCCACTTCCTCCGGTGGTGGCCGAAAATCATGCTCCTCGTACTATGTATGATTATGCTAAGACTAGTTTAGCCGGTACTGAATCAAGTATTGTTAGACCTACTATTGCTGCAAATAATTTCGAATTGAAACCTAACACTATACAGGTGATACAACAGTTTGTTAAGTTTGATGGTTTGCAGGATGAGGATCCTAACACACACTTAGCAAACTTTTTGGAATTATGTGATACATTTAAAATTAATGGCATTTCTGATGATGCCATTCGCCTTCGGTTATTTCCCTTTTCTTCAAGGAATAAAGCCAAACAGTGGTTGAATTCTCTTCCACGAGGATCAATCACTACATGGGAGCAAATGACCGAAAAATTTTTGTTAAAATATTTTCCGCCGGCAAAAATGACCAAGTTGAGGAATGATATCTCTTCTTTTGTGCAGATGGATTTAGAGACACTCTACGACGCATGGGAGAGATACAAATATCTACTGAGAAGGTGCCCTCACCATGGATTACCATTATGGCTACAGGTTCAAACCTTCTATAACAGTGTGAACCCCTAGACTAGGCAGTTGATTGATTCAGCCGCCGGCGGAACCCTGAATAACAAAACACCTGAAGCAGCTTACGAATTTATAGAGGAAATGTCACTGAATAACTATCAGTGGCAAGTTACAAGGACAAAGCCGACAAAAGCTGCCAGTGTTTTCAACCTCGACGCAGTAACCATGCTATAAAATTAGGTAGAACTTTTAAGTACGAAAATTGATGGTTTGTGTGGTTCTTCGCAGGTACATCCAGTGATGCAGTGTGATACAAATGGAGAAGGGTCAAACAATACAGAATACCCACCCTACAACCCTGGCATAGAAAACGAACAGATGAACTATATGGGTAACAATTCTAGACCTCAAAATCACCCTTATAGTAACACTTATAATCCAAGGTGAAGGAACCATCAAAATTTCTCATGGGGAGGTCAAGGAAATCAAAGACAACAACCCTCTCCAGGCTTTCAACAGCAACCCTATCCACAAGAGAAAAAGCCGAACCTTGAGGAGATGCTATGAAAATTTATCGCGGTGTCAGAAACCCATTTTCAAAACAACGAGATAATGCTCAAAAATCAACAAGCATCGATTCAAGGGATCGAGAACCAGTTAGGTCAACTAGCTAAGCTAATCTCAGAACGACCGTAAGGTTGCTTTCCAAGCAACACTGAAACTAACCCAAAGGAGCAAATTCATGCCATTACTGATCACGATAGTGAAGGGTTAGTAGAATTCGAATCTGAGCCAAGGCAAGAACCCGTGGTAAATAAAGGTAAGGTTGAGGTAAGCCACGATACACAGAAACCTGTCATTAAAGAGTATACACCTCGAGTGCCATATCCCAACGCGATGAAGAAAGACCACACAGAGGAACAATTTGGTAAATTTCTTAAACTTTTAAAGAAATTACATATTAACTTACCGCTTCTTGAAGCTCTCTCATGGATGCCGATTCAAGGAAATTTTTAAAAGAGCTTCTGACAAATAAACGGAGGTTAGGCGAGGCGTCGCATGTGAAGCTAAACGCAGTGTGCTCAGCATTTCTACAAAACAAACTACCACGGAAATTAAAAGATCCAGGGAGTTTTACGATTCCTTGTTTAATTGGTAGTTTATCTATTGATAATGCTTTAGCAGATCTAGGGGCAAGCATCAACGTTATGCCTTACAAACTGTTTAAACAACTAGGTCTAGGGAAACCCAAACAAACTAGGGTGAGCATTCAATTAGCTGATAAAACCATTAGAGTTCCTAGGGGTATAATTGAAGATGTACTAGTAAAAATTGATAAATTTATATTCCTAGTAGACTTTGTCGTTTTACACATCGATGAGAACAATAATATTCCTTTAATCCTAGGAAGACCCTTTTTAGCAACTGCCAGGACTAAAATTGATGTTGGTACAGGAGAACTTATACTTCGTGTAGGTGACGAGACGATCACTCTTCAAGTTCTTGACTCGGCTAGGACATCAAGTAATAAAGTTGAGAACATAAATTCTATTAATGACCATTCGGTTCAACCTTATTTACAGGAAGCACCACAAAAACATATAACTGAACCTGATCCTAGACCCCGTGCCAATAAAGAAGTAATTCATGAGGAACGAAGACTTCAGGTCGAGGAACTAGACGAGTGGAAGACACATTTTAAGGAGAAACTAGGAACACACGAAGCAAAACTGAGGGAACCCCCAAACGAGCTTATAGGAACAAAAAATCACTTCAAAATAGGAGATCAGGTATTGTTGGAAAAGACAGACCCTCGAATTACCATTCCAGACCCTAATGAAGAGACCCCTTTTACGGTACTGAATGTCTTCCCATACGGAACAATCGAGATAACTAATCCTAAGTTCGGCACTTTTAAGGTAAACACTACTCGACTCGAACCATATATTGTTAGAATTGATAGCAGGAAAGAGGAGTTTCAACTCCTCAAACCACCATGATCGTGCGATTGAAAGGTAAGTCTAGCTTAAGACTTTAAAAAAGCGCTTCTCTGGAGGCAACCCGAGCTCTAACCATGCTAATTAGTTTGTTTTTACTTTCATTTATGCTTTAAAGTATAGGTTTCACCTCCACACGGCCTTGCACACGGGCGTGGCCATGGCCGTGTGGACACCACGAGGATGCATATCGGCGTGGCGGAGGTCGTGCGGACCAATGACAAAAAATTCCCAAAACACGGGCTACGACAAAACACCACAGCCATGCGATTTGGCCGTGGTCGAAATTGAGTAAACGACACGGGCGTGCAATACGCCCATGCCCTATAACTGTGGCCAAACCTGTTGAATTAACACGAGCGTGGGGAAGAATGAAACGAGCGTGGGAGAAGCGAACAAAGCTCGGCACGGCCGTGCGATACGGCCGTGTGGGACAACACGCCCATGACACACGGATGTGGGCCGCAAACCAGGCGTACCAAAACCCTAATTTTCAAAGCACACAGACTCAAAATGACTCACACGGGCGTGTGACACGCCCGTGTACCCCTGTTTCTATATAAACCCCTCACTATTCATCTTCTCCACCAAACACTTTTCTCTCAACCCTAAACACCATAGTTCTTTTTCACCATCCTCACCACCATCCCCATGTCGAAGAAGTAAAAGGACCTAGCACAGTCTCTCCGTTCGAGACCAATCTACATAAGTTCATGCCGGCCGCTTCATCAAGTCGACAGGCCAAGGACATTTGAGTCCATTTAGTTTTTCTTTTTCTTTTCTCTTCTCCTTTATTTTCCTTCTCTTTATCTTTCTTATCTTTAAATACATATTTAGTATATTTTGAATTTTTCTTATTATTCCTAGCTATTTCTTCGCAAGTTACCCAATTTCTTCATCTAGTGCAGTGATTGTTGGCGGCCACCATACCACCACCAGAGACGTCTCCTCCAACTTATCTTTCACCTCCGAATCAAGTTTCCACACTTCCAACACAAGAAATCCATCCGAAATCCAGGAAGTTTCACCTCTCTCCCTCTCTCATGATCTATTACTACATGGTTATTATCTTTATTTGTACATTGAGGACAATGTACATCTTAAGTGTGGGGGGTGAATTTTATCTTGAAAAGCTCCTAACTTTTTGCATTATTCTCAAATCCCTGAATTATATCTTGTTCTCAAGTAAATGTTCTCATATTACAGTTAGAATGAAATTTCCTTTGATTTATGATTTTCATTGATATGTTTTGGATTAAGTCATAGTTAATTGTGCAGTGATGATTTAAACTTTAGGAGACTAGAGAATCAAGCATGATGAGTTTATTTTCAGAATTAAAAATTTGTTAGGTTGTCTACCTGAATCTAATTATTACCTTGAAGTTTGAAATTTACAAGGTTGACATCAAGAACCATTATTTTTGTGAGATTTTGAGCCTTTTAGAGCATATATTTTTCTTGCTCACTTTATTGTTGGTTATGAGTGTGTCAACATTGATTTGTAATTCTAGAACTTGCTTCGATTATGCATCTCAAGACCACTTTTGATTTGATATACTGAGATGATAAAGGCACCTAGGTTTTAACCCACTTACTCCATAAAAAGCCTACCTTCATAATTAACCCCTAGTGAACCCCTTTGAGACTAACAAACCATTTCTTGACTCACCCATTAATATTAACCCAAAACTCACTTTGTATTTGTTATCACCGTTTGTCTTGACTACCCCTATATCGAGATTTGATTTGATCAGTTACTTAACTATTTTTCTTTATTTCAGTTGTTAAATTTTATCTTATTATTATTGTACTTGATTTGTTCTTTAAAAAAATCTATTATTATTTGAAGTTCATCTATTATTAGTTCTATGTTAATTGAGCTTATACATTTAAATTCCACATCTTGAGAAGAAGCTCGTGTTATGAAATTTTAATTGATGTAATTATTCGAGTTTTAGTTTATCTTTCTAGTTAAGTAATTTGTCAATTCAATCTCGATTCTAACCCTTTTAATTCAGCCTTTATCCACACCTTTAACCCTAGCCCCGTTACAACCCTTAAAAGACCTTTTGATTTGTGTATCGTATCATTCTATAGTGGTGGAGATTTGATTTTCATGCAAGCTTATGGGATTAACTTTTCATGTTGACTCTTGAGTGCTTAATTTCTAACCTTAAAAAATTTGAGTGATTTGAGATAACCTTTAGTGAGGATGTCAATTTTTTTCGATTTTAAATTAAAGGTAATTATTTAGGTAAAGGGAAACACCTATGTTTTCGTACTACAAAAAAACTAATGACTTTGATTATTTGAATCTTTAGGAACCTTCTGGTGAAATTATCAATGTATGAATTACCTATGAATTCTATTTTAATTGTGAGTTGAGAATTTTGCTTGAGGACAAGCAAATGCTTAAGTGTGGGGGTATTTGATAAACCGTAATATAGACATATTTTAATCCCACATTTAGCATACTTTTGGATGATTTATCCCTTGAATTGTGGAATTTGATGCTCCTAATCCTTTAAATTCATGTTTTATACTTAGGAGAGCATCGGAGGATGAAAAGAACGAGAAACAGGCTGAAAACGGAGAAAATAGGCCAAAGTGAGAAATCAACACGGCCTGGAGTTCACCAGACGGCCGTACCACCTTAGCAGGCCCGAACACAGCCGGGGCTCGATTCACACGAGCGTGCTCCATGGGCGTGTCTCTGCCGTGACCCATTGTAATTCTACTAGAAAAAGGATACTTAGGGGCGAAGAAAGACATTCTGAAGTCTATATAAACACCCTAAGTATGACCTAAAAGGGGGTGAAGCCAGAGAGGGCTAAACACTGGGAATTACTTGAAGACAGCCAGTTGATTCATCCCAGAAGCTGGAATCACACTCAAGACGGAAGATTTTCCCTTCAATTTCTTTTAGGGGGTTTTAGGTTTTTTCTTACGTTTTGTTATTTACTTTCTTCTGAGATGTATTCTTTATTAAACATGAACTAAACCCCTCAAGTACCTTAGGGGGATGAAACCTAAGATGGATCTTGTTATTATTTTCTGAACTATATGATAAATACTTGATTTGTTCTTAATTATGTGTTCTTAATTCTTGTTTTAATATTTCAGGATATTGATTCAAGTATTGATGTGCTTAGGCAGTGGAGCAAAAGTCCCTGTTAAAGAGTAGATCTAGCATAGTTAAGCGGAGTTGATTGTAACGCCCCGAATTTGGGCCTAGTAGAATTGGGCCTATTGGGCTTTGGGCACGGGAGCATTTAAAAATTTTTGAGAGCAAGAGAACGGCTTTAATGCAAGTTGGATCTATTAGGTGAGTGATTTTGAAAGGTTAGAGGGCTTCTATGAAGTCCCGGGTTTAAACTTTGGCTTTAGGGAAATTTTGGTTTTAAGTGAATAAAACCCTAGGAGTTAGTAGTATGCTTTAAGAATAAAATGTGGAGGAAAATGACACAAGGAAGGGAGTGGTCTAGTGGCAAGGCGTCATTAAGGGGATAAGTGAGTGCTTGGGTTTAAGTCTTGGCGCTTGCATTTCATTTTGATTTATTTTTTAAGTGAACTTAGACTTTGGCCCATAGGTTTATATTTAGTTGCGCATACTTTAAGACACAAGAGGAGCTTGTGGCCTAGTGGCTAGCGGCGTAGATTATTCTACAGGGGAGCCTGGGTTCGAATCTCATGAGTAGCAAAAAGGGGATATTTATTTTGCTAAGTTGGGGCGGCAAGAGTTTGTGTTGGATTTAAACTCTACTGAAGGAGGGATCCCACATCGAAAAGCTAGCAAGAGGGAAGGTGAGAAGCTGGGTATAAATGAAGCTGTCTATGAGGAGAGGAAGCATACCTGGTTGGCGTTGGGCATAGGAGCATTCGGAGCGCGGATTAGCTTTAGATTCCTATCAGGTGTGTATTTCGCCCTACTCTAGTTGTAGAGCGGCTAGTGCCGAAATGCCGGTCACATGGCGATGGTAGCCACACGAGCGTGCGACCGCACGTGTGGGGGCTTCGACGCGATAGTTTAGGCCATCATGAGTATTCTTGTGGGTTAGGCTGTTTGGGCCTCGATGGGCCAAGTGGGCCTAATGGGCCCGTGGGCCCATATGAATAAGTTGTATGATTATGTAGTAGATGTTGGATTAGAATATGGGAATCTCATATCTGTGGCTAGATTTGGGCCAAATGGGCCACACGAGCGTATGGGCCCATTTGGGCTGAAAATGGGCCCTAGGCCCAATTGGGCTAAGAATGGGCCCTAGGCCCAATCGTCTCATTATCTCTGTTTAGAATACCCTTGGTGGGTAAATTACTAAAATACCCTCGATGGGTAAAATGACCGTTATGCCCCTGAAGGGAAAAATGACGAAAATGCCCCTACATGTTATATGGTTATTCTTGTATGCGATTTATGATTGTTATCATATGATTAATATTTTATGTTGCATTCATGTGTTATTGTGTTGCATGAGGATGGGATTATTAATACGGAGGAAGTTCTAATAGGATCGCATGGTCGCTTGACGACTGTGGATCCACCGAAGGCTTTTTAGCCACCGAGCAGCCATGCTGCACCGATAAGTTAGTGCCGCAACAGGTGCTACATAAGGAGTGTACGGATGGGTGGGTCGATTAAATCCCCACAGGAGTGCACGGTTGGATAGGAGACAGAGTGCAGGGCTGGTATGGGCATTAATGCATTGCATATAAATATTATATTATCGTGATGGGCTTAGGCCCAGATATTTATGATATGTGACATATGATACGGGTTAAGGCCCAACTGAGGCTTTTATGGGCTAAGGCCCAATTGCCACCATTACTGAAATGGGCTTCGGCCCGGATTATTTTGATTCATGTTCTGACTGATGAGGGATTGTACACACTGAGTTTTCGTAAACTCACCCCCTCTTTTTAATTTTTCTCAAGTAATCCTCAGTAGGCGGTTCGACATACTGGAGGACTCGGAGGTGGCCACACTACGAGCAGTTTCGAATTTTCGTATTCCCCTTATTTTTACTTTATTTTGGGTATATATTTTGTAATAAGGCCTCTATTAAATTTCGGTTTTTAGTTTGGGATTTTTAGTTTATTATGTTTTAAATTTGCTCAACATTCAATCGCGGTTTTCCAAAACAATATCTGTTTTCAAAACACTACGCTTTCGCAACTGAGTTGTAAATATCACGTTTCCATAAGTCAATTGTTTTAAATTAAGCTTCCGCATCGAACAAGGTTTTGAAGGTAATGAATTCTTAATAAATGTCGATTATTAATAACAATCGCAAACTGGGACTTTAAGTTTTTGAATATCAAGAAGGGTTTTCAATGGAAACGCGGTTTTTGAAAAACACCTCAATGTGACACGCCAGATTTGGGCCTAACTTCTAGGCCGGGTTTGGGGTGTTACATTGATCGCAACCCTAGAGATAGGATGACGAAAATCTGTCGGATTAGGGTCAAACCTAATATGGGAGTCCATAGATCGAGTTAATGCAACACTAGTGGTTTTAATTAGAAAGAGATTTCAATTAATCAACCTAGGGTTAGACGTTAGTAGCCTCGAAAGAGGTATTAATATAAATTAGGGAATCCTACGGATCAAGTCAAGTGAATAAATCGTCTGGTTCAGAGTTAAATAACGAGTGAAGTCTAGGTGGATTCTTCCTCGAGTATTGTCTTAATCAACTGGTTTTTCCCAAAAGTATTTTCCCAATTCAGTCTTTGTGTCTTAGCATCCTTAGTTTAGTAATTATGATTCCCTTAATACTTAGGCTAAATAATAAAAAGATAGTAACTACTAGTACTCTTGGTCCTTGAGGATATGATATTTTCGGTCTTGCCATAGCTATACTACCGAACGATAGGTGCGCTTGCCTTATTCGTTGTCATAGTTAGTTTGGACACGATCACCTACTCGCTTCAAAATACAGTAAGGTCCAATAAACCTAGGGCTCAACTTGCCCTTATGACCAAAACTCAGTACCTTCTTCAATGGCGAAACCTTAAGGAATACAAAGTCCCCCACAGAATACTCAATCTCACGTCGCTTCAGGTCCGCATAGGATTTTTGTCTGTCAGAAGCCGCTTTCAGTCGATCCCGAATCAGTCTAACCTTATCCTCTGTCTCAGAAACCAACTCCGGACCCAGAACACGTCGCTCTCCCAAATCAGTCCAACATAAATGAGTGCGACACTTACGACCATACAGTGCCTCGTAAGGTGCCATCTGGATGCTAGACTGGAAACTGTTATTATAGGTGAACTCCACTAACGGAAAATACTCCTCCTAACTACCACGGAAATCAAAACTCGCACTTGCTAAACTTAGCATAGAGCTGCCTTTCCCTCAAAGTCTGAAGGACAACTCTAAGGTGCTCATCATGCTCATCCTCAGTCTTCGAATAAACCAGTATGTCATTGATGAACATCACCACAAACCGATCTAGATAGGCTTGGGATACTCGGTTCATCAGGTCCATGAAAGCTGCCGGTGCATTCGTCAGTCCAAAAGGCATCACTAGGAACGCGTAGTATCCATAACGAATCCTAAATGTCGTTTTAAATACATCAGCCTCTTTAACCCTCAACTGATGATACCTAGATCGGAGGTCAATCTTGGAGAATACCAAAGCTTCTTGAAACTGGTCAAACATATCATCTATCCTCGGTAGGGGGTACTTATTCTTAATGGTCAACTTGTTCAGTTGCTGGTAGTCGATACACCTCCGCATGCATCCATCTTTCTTCTTCACAAACAGTACCGGTGCTCCCCACGGAGACACACTAGGGCGGCTGAACCCACGACCCAATAACTCTTGAATCTGAGCCTTTAGCTCCACAAGCTCCTTCGGTTCCATTCGATAGGGAACGATGGACACTAGAGCTGTATCAGGTAGGTGCTCAATACCAAACTCCAACTCGCAATTTGGAGCTAACCCCGGTAGCTCCTCGGGAAAGACGTCCGTAAAATCCTTTACCGTTTTGATATCCTTAACTGTAGAATCCCTAGAATCCGAAACACTTACGTAGGCCAAGAATGCCTCACATCCCTTATGAACCATCTTCTCTGCCACTAGTGCAGAGATCACATTAGATAAGTAATTTCAGCATTCTCCAATCATGACTACCTCAGTATCCTCCTTGGCGATCTTCGCCTTCTCCACCAGTGTAGTAAAATCTCGCTCCCTCTGCGGAGCTATCAGAACCCTCAGATTATCTCTGAGACCATCCTCGAAGCAGATACATTGCTCATGTTTAGCTGCCACCCTACCTCGCGCATAGCGGCTTAGTCGCAGAAATTCGGCCTTATACTCGGCCACTAATCTATCTCCCTGAGTCAGATTCAGAAACTCTCTCCTATGGGCATCCACGTAATTGGCCCCCACATATTTCCTCTAGAAGGCGGTCATAAAATACTCCCAGGTCAGTCGTTCGGGCTGAGTGCCCTCTTTAACAGTGAGCCACAACTAATAAGCCTCATCACGCAGCAGCGACACTACACCCTTTAAATTATGCTTGGGTGTGCAGTTCAGATCATCCATGATCCTCTCTGTGGCCTCAATCCAGTACTCGGCCATATTAGGGGCAACCCTAGTGACACCTCTGAAAAGCTCAGCTTCATTGGACCGGAGTCGTTCCGTAACCGACCCTCGGCCTTCGGATCCAGTATTGGGCCCAGCAACCCTCTCCAAAATCCTTAGCATAGCCTGGGACAATGCGTCGTCCCCAGCCATGCGATCTTGAGACCCGGGCCTCGATGAGCGAAGCGACACTAGCGTCTCACTCGGTATCCAAATTCGGTATGCTACCCAGTGAAGAGGACTCAGCTCAAGCCCCTCTACGGCCTCTACCTCAGCCTCTAGTACCCCGTCCGCGGATACCTGGTGCGCTCATTGTTTAATCACGTTTATCTCAGTATTAATGCTTTTATGAATCGATTCATAGCCCAGTGTTTATTAACAAAAGTTTTATGTAAAACTGTATCGATTATTCAGAGTTCGTTTTCGTAAATCGCAATCTCACTACAGTTTTAAGTTTCTCTACAATTTTCATTATACACTAACTAGAGTATTTTCAGTACAGTTTGCTACCTATAGTAGTTTCAGAATATACTATCCGTAACAGTTTCAGTTTAAAACAAATCACAATTCAGAATACTTACAGGATCGGTGCCGGAGACTCGGTGTACCACTTACTCAGTAAAATCATTTCAAATCATTTGAAAATCAATCAATTTTTTGAAAGCCCATTTTTTATAAAACCCATAATCCACAAATGAGTTTTGTAACTGGCTCGATACCACTAAATGTAACACCCCAAACCCGACCTAGACGTTATGGCCGAATCTGGCGATGTCACATAATAGCGTGTTGAAACTAAGTTGTTACGATAAAATCGTTTTAATTTATTTACTCTTGTTGACTCCAAAATCGCTTACTTATTTAATCGATTATTTTAAAACATAATTCGTTGCGGAAGCTTTAGAAATCGTTTATTTTATGAAAAACCGAGTTAATTATGTAAATCTGTCCATCTTAGAAAAACCCATTTGTTTTAGAGAAAACCGTTTGTTCGTTGAGTTTGTGCAGTTTTTAAATCCTCGAAAACAGTCTAAAATCTGAAATAAAAGCAAACAGTCCAAAAAGTTCAATTTACATAAAAATAACCTGAGAAAATAATTAAGAAATAAATACCAAAACTAAAATTAAAAAAATTAAAAATACGTGTGGCCACCGCCGAGTCCTCCACAGCACCGATCCGTCAAGTCCGGGATTACCTGCACATTAAACAAAAGGGTGAGTTTACGTAAACTCATTGTGTAATCCCGAAACAAACAAACAATCAAGATTCACGATGCACATTTGAATAGTCTTGGGCCTAAGCCCTTTTGATGATCGATGACAGTTTGGGCCTTAGCCCATCTCAAGATCTGATGTCAAAATGCAAAGTAGGGCCTTAGCCCATCATAGTATCGATAGCGCATAATGATTATGCAAAGAGCAAAATCCTACCCAACCAGCCTCTACACACCATCTCCGTCCAACCCTACACTCCATGTGGGGATTTAATCAACCCATGCATCCCTACACTCCAAGTAGTACCGAATGTGGCACAATCTGATGGTTTGCGGCTAAAGTCGCAAGAAATTAGGCTTACAGCCTTTCAGTACAATTCCTCCGAATAACAACCCCCAACCCAATGCAATGCAACACACAATGGATGACATGCGATCATGCAATTTCAAAGACATATATTCAGCTTGAGATTTTAACATGCCCAAAGATAGATATCATTCATCAATTTCACACATTTAGGGGTCTAAGTAGCGCTTACAGACCCTACAAAGAGGGTTCACAATGACTTGGGCGGCCTGTGCAACCTTAAAAATATTTCGGTAAAAATGGGCCCACATGCCCATGTGACCTGCCCGTGTGGCCCACTTGGCCCAAATTGGCCTTGGCCGTGTGATCCATTTTTAAAGTAACCCATGCTAGCTCAATACTCATATATGTTTTCACTATTTACTTATAAGTTCATTCAAAGATGTCTACTTGAGTCATTATCACTAAATTATTTATATCTTGAACTACAGAATTCTAAATTAAGATCCGCTTGATGTTTTTGAAACTAGAATCAAATACCTTTCTACCATAAAATTTTCAAACTTTATAGTTTATCAAATAAGTACAGTAAAATCTTTAAAGTTATCCCTATTCTGCTGTTTGACAGCTTTGACATTTCCTTAATAAAAATTTATTTATCTCTTAGTACGGAATTTAGATGATGTTTCCGTTTGTTTTTCTTGAAAATAGACTCATTAAGAATTTAAAGTGATAAACCGTAATATATACATATTTTAATCCCACATTTAGCATACTTTTGGATGATTAATCCCTTGAATTGTGGAATTCGATGCTCCTAATCTCTTAATTTCATGTTTTATACTCAGGAGAGCTTAGGGAGTCGAAAAGAACAAGAAACGGGCCAAAAAAGGGGCAAAATGGGCTTATCTTAGAGACTCACACGGCCTGGACTATCACCCACGGCCGTGCAATTCGAGTAACAACCGAGACACGGCCTCGAACATCGTACACAGCCAGATCACACGGCCGTGTGTGGCAAACAGGATCGACCACGACCGAGAGAGTCGACCAAGGGCTTGTCACACGGGCGCGTCCCTGCTATAGCCAAGATGAGTTTCATTCAGAATAGGATACTTGTGGGCCAAGAAAGACATTCCGAAACCTATATAAACACCCTAAGTATAACCTAAAAAGGGATCTTTGGTCGGAGGTGAAGCCAGAGAGGGCTGAACATGGGGAATTACTCCAAGAAAGCCAGTTGGTCCATCTCAGAAGCCGGAATCACGCTCAATACGGAAGATCTTCTCTTCAATTTCCTTCAGGGGGTTTTAGGGTTTTTCTTATGTTTTGTTATTTACTTTCTTCTGAGGTGTATTCTTTATTAAACATGAACTAAACCCCTCAAATACCTGAGGGGGATGAAACCTAAGACAGATCTTGTTATTATTTTCTGAACTGTATGATAAATACTTGATTTGTTCTTAATTATGTGTTCTTAATTCTTGTTTTAATATTTCAGGATATTGATTCAAGTATTGATGTGCTTAGGCAGTGGAGCAAAAGTCCCTGTTTAATAGTAGATCTAGCATAGTTAAGCGGAGTTGATCGCAACCCTAGAGATAGGATGACAAAAATCTGCCGGGTTAGGGTCAAACCTAATATGGGAGTCCATAGATCAAGTTAATGCAAACTAGGGGTTTTAATTAGAAAGAGATTTCAATTAATCAACCTAGGGTTAGACGTTAATAGCCTCGAAAGAGGTATTAATATAAATTAGGGAATCCTACGGATCAAGTCAAGTGAATAAATCGTCTGGTTCAGAGTTAAATAACAAGTGAAGTCTAGGTGGATTCTTCCTCGGGTATTGTCTTAATCAACTAGTTTTTTTCCCAAAAGTATTTTCCCAATTCACTCTCTTTGTCTTAGCATCCTTAGTTTAGTAATTAGTTAGATAAACATCAATTCCCTTAATACTTAGGCTAGATAATAAAAAGATAGTAACTACTAGTACTCTTGGTCCTTGAGGATACGATATTTCCGGTCTTGCCATAGCTATACTACCGAACGATAGGTGCGATTGCCTTATTCATTGTCATAGTTAGTTTCGAGAACGACCAAGTTTTTGGCGCCGTTGCCGGGGAATAAGATATTAGGAACACTTGATTTTTATTACTTTAGCCATTCTATTTATTTGCAGTTTATTTTTATTTTTTTTTTATTTTAACTTTGCTATTTTTTCTTTTTCCTTGCTTCTAGCAAGTATTCTAGTTTATGACTAGAAGAAACCCGTCAGGACCTCTACTTTATGATAGTGATATAGAAGGAACCGTTCACAGAAGCCGAAGAGAAATTAGGCGAAGCCTACAATACACACAAGAAGAGCAAGAGGACGATACTAATAACACGGAAGAGATGGCTGATCCCCAGAATAATCCACTTCCTCCTGTGGTTGCCGAAAATCCTCCTCCTCGAACTATGTATGATTATGCTTAACCTAATTTAACAGGAACTGAATCAAGTATTGTTAGACCTACTGTCGCTGCAAATAATTTTGAACTGAAACCTAACACTGTACAGATGATTCAATAATTTGTTCAGTTTGATGGTTTGCAGGATGAGGATCCTAACACACACTTAGCGAACTTTTTGGAATTATGCGATACGTTTAAAATTAATGGCGTTTCTGATGATGCCATTTGCCTTCAGTTGTTTCCCTTTTCTTTAAGGAATGAAGCCAAACAGTGGTTGAATTCTCTTCCACGAGGATCAATCACTACATGGGAACAAATGACCGAAAAATTTTTGTTAAAATATTTTCTGTCGGCTAAAACGACTAAATTAAGGAATGATATCTCTTCTTTTGTGCAGATGGATTTAGAGACACTTTACGATACATGAGAAAGATACAAGGATTTATTAAGAAGGTGCCCTCATCATGGGTTACCATTATGGCTACAGGTTTAAACCTTCTATAACGGTGTGAACCCCTCGACTAGACAGCTTATTGATGCAGCCGCCGGTGGAACCCTAAATAACAAAACCCTTGAAGCGGCTTACGAATTCATTGAAGAGATGTCACTGAATAACTATCAGTGGCAAGTTATGAGGACAAAGCTGACAAAAGCTGCCAGTGTTTTCAATCTCGACGCAGTAACCATGCTATCAAATCAGGTAGAACTCTTAAGTAAGAAAATTGATGGTTTGTGTGGTTCCTCGCAGGTACATCCAGTGATACAGTGCGATACAAATGGAGGAGGGTCAAACCATATAGAATACCCACCCTACAACCCGGGCATAGAAAACGAACAGATGAACTATATGGGTAACAATTCTAGACCTCAAAATAACCCTTATAGTAACACTTATAATCCAGGGTGGAGGAACCATCCAAATTTCTCCTGGGGAGGTCAAGGAAATCAAAGACAACAACCCCCTCCAGGCTTTCAACAGTAACCCTATCCACAAGAAAAAAAGCCGAACCTTGAGGAGATGCTAACAAAATTTATCGCGGTGTCAGAAACCCGTTTTCAAAACAACGAGACAATGCTCAAAAATTAGCAAGCATCGATTCAAGGGATCGAGAACCAGTTAGGTCAGCTAGCTAAGCTAATCTTAGAACGACCGCATGGTTGCTTGCCAAGCAACACTGAAACTAACCCAAAGGAGAAAATTCATGCCATTGCTGATCACGATAGTGAAGGGTTAGTAGAATTCGAATCTGAGCCAAGGCAAGAACCCGTGGTAAATAAAGGTAAGGTTGAGGTAAGCCACGATACATAGAAACCTGTCATTAAAGAGTATACACCTCGAGTGCCATATCCCAATGCGATGAAGAAAGACCACACAGAGGAACAATTTGGTAAATTTCTTAAACTCTTAAAGAAATTACATATTAACTTACCGTTTCTTGAAGCTCTCTCGCAGATGCCAGATTCAAGGAGATTTTTAAAAGAGCTTCTGACAAACAAACGGAGGTTAGACAAGGCGTCGCATGTAGAGCTAAACGCAGTGTGCTCAGCAATTCTACAAAACAAACTACCACGAAAATTAAAAGATCCGGGGAGTTTTACGATTCCTTGTTTAATTGGTAGTTTATCTATTGATAATGCTTTAGCATATCTAGGGGCAAGCATCAATGTTATGCCTTACAAACTGTTTAAACAACTAGGTCTAGGGAAACCCAAACAAACTAGGATGAGCAGTCAATTAGCTGATAAAACCATTAGAGTTCCTAGGGGTATAATCGAAGATGTGCTAGTAAAAGTTGATAAATTTATATTCCCAGTAGACTTTGTTGTTTTAGACATGGATGAGGACAATAATATTCCTTTAATCCTAGGAAGACCATTTTTAGCAACTGCCAGAACTAAAATTGATGTTAGTACAGGAGAACTCACATTTTGTGTAGGTAACGATACAATCACTTTTCAGGCTCTTGACTCGGCTTGGACGTCAAGTGAAAAAGGTGAGAACATAAATTCTATTGATAACCAATTGGTTCAACCTTCTTTTCAGGAAGCACATCGGAAGTACACATCTGAGCCAGATCCTAGATCTCATGCAACCAAGGAAGTAATTCATGAGGAACGAAGGCTTCAGGTCGAGGAACTAGACGAGTGAAAGACATATTTTAAGGAGAAACTAGGAACACACGAAGTAAAACCGAGGGAACCCCCGAACGAGCTTATAGGAACAGCAAATCACTTCAAAATAAGAGATCAGGTATTGTTAGATAAGACAGACCCTTGAATCGTCGTTTCAAACCATAATACAAACGAAGAAATCCTTTTTACGGTACTGAATGTCTTCCCATACGGAACAGTCGAGGTAACTAATCCTAAGTTCGGCACTTTTAAGGTAAACACTACTCGACTCAAACCATGTATTGTTAGAATTGATAGCAGGAAAGAGGAGCTTCAACTCTTCAAACCACCATGATTATGAGAGGTAAGTCTAGCTTAAGACTATAAATGAGCACTTCTCAGGAGGCAACACGAGCACTAACCCCTTTTATTTTCATATCTTTGATTTTTAGTACCTAACTAAAGACTAACCAACTTAAATAAAGTATAGGTTTCTGTACCACACGGCCTTGCACACGGGCGTGGCTGTGGCCGTGTGGGCATCACGGATTCACACACTGGCATGGCAGAGGTCGTACGAACCAAAGACGAAAAATCCCCAAATCACAGACGGCTATAAAATGCCACGGCCGTGCGATACGGTCGTGGTAGACACTGAGGAAGTCACACGGGTATAAGCCACGCCCGTGCTTTGAGGCCGTGGCCGACACTGAGTAAGAGACATGGGTGTGGAAACATTTACACAGGCGTGGGAGAAACAAACGAGCCACCACACGGCGGTGCGATAAAGCCGTGTGACAGAACACGCCCACAGCACACGGGCGTGGGCAGCAACCAGGTCCTTGTTCCTTATTTAAGACCCCCCCTTCTTCTCACTTTCTCCCCAAATTCTTCTTCAACCAACCCCCAGCCACCACACCCCTTTCTCTTCTCACTATCTCCTCCCTTCATTTTTCGTTCCCCTTCCCCTAATTCCTTTTCTTTCACCATCCTCACCACCATCTCCATGTCGAAGAAGCGAAAGGACCCTAGCACAGTCTCCCTGTGCGAGACCGATCTACATAAGTTCATGCCGGCCGCTTCATCGACTCGACAAGCCAAGGACATTTGAGTCCATTTATTTTACCTATGTCTTTTCTCTTCTCCTTTATTTTTCTTCTCTTTATCTCTCTTGTGCTTAATTTAATCTATTTTATTTTAGTTTTTTGGTTTTAGGTTCTAAAGGCTACTTGGGAATCACCCCACCACAACCACAGACACCGCTACCATAGGTATGTCTTCCTCCAACTCGGCCCGAATTTCCCCGATTTTTTTCTCTAACTCCATCCAAAATTCAGGAAGTTTCACCTTTTTCCCTATCTTGTGATTTTCTTATTATAATTGTTATATTTGTACATTGAGGACAATGTACATCTTAAGTGTGGGGGTGAATTTTATCTTAAAAAGTGCCTAACTTTTTGCATTATTCTCAAATCCCTGAATTATATCTTGTTCTTAAGTAAATGTTCTCATATTACTGTTAGAATGAAATTTCCTTTGATTCATGATTTTCATTGATATGTTTTGGATTAAGTCATAGTTAATTGTGCAGTGATGATTTAAACTTTAGGAGACTAGAGAATTAAGCATGATGAGTTTATTTTCAAAATTAAAAATTTGTTAGGTTGTCTACCTGAATCTAATTATTACCTTGAAGTTTGAAATTTACAAGGTTGACATCAAAAGCCCATAATTTTTGTGAGATTTTGAGCCTTTTAGAGCATACATTTTTCGTGCTCACTTTATTGATTATGAGTGTGTAAACATTGATTTGTTATTCTAGAACTTGCTTCGATTATATGTATTGAGACCACACCTTTGATTTGATATACTGAGATGATAAAGGCACCTAGGTTTTAACCCACTTACTCCATAAAAAGCCTACCTTCATAATTAACCCCTAGTAAACCCCTTTGAGACTAACAAACCATTTCTTGACTCACCCATTAATATTAACCCAAAACCCACTTTGTATTTGTTATCACCATTTCTCTTGATTACCCCTATATCGAGATTTGATTTGATAGGTTACTTAACTATTTTCTTTAGTTCAGTTGTTAAATTCTATCTTATTATTATTGTACTTGATTTGTTCTTAAAAAAAATTAAATTCTGGGAACCTATTCGTTATTACTTCTTTGTTATTGGAGCTTAAGCAGTTAATTTTACATTTTGAGAAGAAGCTCGTGTTATTAGTGATGAATTCTTAATTGATGTAATTATTTAAGTTTTAGTTATTTTTCTAGTTAGGTAATTTACCAATTCAGTCCCGACACTAACCCTCTAATTCAGCCTATATCCACACCTTTAACCCAAGCCCCGTTACAACCCCTAAATGACCTTTTGATTTGTGTATCATCTCATTTTATAGTGGTGGAGATTTGATTTTCAAGCAAGCCTATGGGATTAACTTTTCATGTTCGACTCTTGAGTGCTTATTTTTGAACCTTAAACACCTTGAGTGATTTGAGTGAACCCTTAGTGAGGATGTCGATACTTGTCGATCTTGAATCAGAGGTAATTATTTAGGTAAGGGGAAACACCTATTTTTCGTACTATAAAAACTATGACTTTGATTGTTTGAATCTTTAGGAACCTTCTGGTTAAATTATCAATATATGAATTACCCATGAATTATGATGAAACATTTTTGATGAAGGTTATGAATTGAGAAAATTCTATTTTAATTGAAAGTTGAGAATTTTGCTTGAGGACAAGCAAATGCTTAAGGGTGGGGGTATTTGATAAACCGTAATATATACATATTTTAATCCCACATTTAGCATACTTTTGGATGATTAATCCCTTGAATTGTGGAATTCGATGCTCCTAATCTCTTAATTTCATGTTTTATACTCAGGAGAGCTTAGGGAGTCGAAAGGAACAAGAAACGGGCCAAAAAAGGGGCAAAATGGGCTTATCTTAGAGACTTACATAGCCTGGACTATCGCCCACGGCCGTGCGTTTCGAGTAACAACCGAGACATGTCCTAGAACATCGTACACGGCCAGGTCACACGGCTGTGTGTGGCAAACAGGATCGACCACGGCCAAGAGAGTCGACCACGGGCGTGTCCCTGCTATAGCCAAGATAAGTTTCATTCGGAATATGATACTTGTGGGCCAAGAAAGACATTCCGAAACCTATATAAACACCCTAAGTATAACCTAAAAAGGGGTCTTTGGTCGGAGGCGAAGCCAAAGAGGGCTGAACACGGGGAATTACTCCAAGAAAGCCAGTTGGTCCATCTCAGAAGCCAAAATCATGCTCAAGACGGAAGATCTTCTCTTCAATTTCCTTCAGGGGGTTTTAGGGTTTTTCTTATGTTTTGTTATTTACTTTCTTCTGAGATGTATTCTTTATTAAACATGAACTAAACCCCTCAAATACCTGAGGGGGATGAAACCTAAGACAGATCTTGTTATTATTTTCTAAACTGTATGATAAATACTTGATTTATTCTTAATTATGTGTTGTTAATTCTTGTTTTAATATTTCAGGATATTAATTAAAGTATTGATGTGCTTAGGCAGTGGAGAAAAAGTCCCTATTTAACAGTAGATCTAGCATAGTTAAGCGGAGTTGATCGTAACCCTAGAGATAGGATGACGAAAATCTACCGGATTAGGGTCAAACCTAATATGGGAGTCCATAGATCGAGTTAATGCAAACTAGGGGTTTTAATTAGAAAGAGATTTCAATTAATCAACCTAGGTTTAGACGTTAGTAGCCTCGAAATAGGTATTAATATAAATTAGGGAATCCTACGGATCAAGTCAAGTGAATAAATCGTCTGGTTCAGAGTTAAATAACAAGTGAAGTCTAGGTAGATTCTTCCTCGGGTATTGTCTTAATCAACTGGTTTTTTCCCCAAAAGTATTTTCCCAATTCACTCTCTTTGTCTTAGCATCCTTAGTTTAGTAATTAGTTAGATAAAGATCAATTCCCTTAATACTTAGGCTAGATAATAAAAAGATAGTAACTACTAGTACTCTTGGTCCTTGATGATACGATATTTTCGGTCTTGCCATTGCTATACTACCGAACGATAGGTGTGCTTGTCTTATTCGTTGTCATAGTTAGTTTCGAGAACGACCATAAACATATAAATTTAAGCCCCTAATTATTTGTTTAGAATTTTTGATGATTTTCGAAAGTCAGAGCAGGGGAACGCGAAATCATTCTGACCTTGTCTCACAAAATTTATTATAACTCATGATTTACAATTCCATTTCTTACACTATTTTTTTCCATGAAAGACTAGACTCAATAAAATTTAATTTCATATTTTATTCAACCTCTAACTCAATTTACACTATTTTTGATGATTTTTAAAAGTTAGACTACTGCTGCTGTCCAAAACTGTTTTAGTGCAAAATGTTGATTTCCTAGTTTTTAACACCCTTATTTCCTTTCTCTACAATTTTTCGCATCATTTTCTTTTATTTTTCTTATTTCTCGACAGCAAGCAATTTCACTTTTAAATCGAACCACATTTCGCATTTCGGTACACACACAGTATCGTTTTGATGCCTAATCACTCCCGAGCACTTCAAGGCCTAAAATCAAGATACTCAACATCAATTTAACAGATTTACAAGCGAATTGACAACCAAGAATGAACAGAAACCCAGCTTACCACCAACGATAACCCTCTGTTTAACTATTGTTAAAATGAGAACACTGAATTCACCAGTCCGAGCCTCCCCTTACGCCCAAATCGCAGAGAAAAAATATTACCACTTCAGTCGCTAAGAGATTCATGACAGAAACGAAGAGAAACACTTACCGAAACTAAGCGAGCACTAACCGCGTGCGTAAACGAAGGAAAATAAATGGATTAAGGAAAAAATCAAGAAGAAGAAACAGAAGAGAAAGATGGAAAAACTCAGAGAATTTCGGCAAGAGGAGAGGGAGAATAATAGACGGTAGATTTTTTTTGGAAAAGAGGGCCAAAATTCGGTTATGGGAAAAAAATAAAACAAAATCCCGATAACCCCTAATTTCCACTTCACATCCACTACTCAGAATACCCCTATTACACAACTCTATCCCAAAATCTGAGCAAAAAAATAATACCTTTGCCTGCGCAGGGATTCGAACACAAGACCTCCACCATAATAACACCCACTTAACCACCAGACCAGCAGGCCCATTCTGATGTAATTTATCCAACATTTAAACTTAAGCCCTTTGCACAAGGTTAAGGCTTTATTTATAAAAATACCAAAATTTTCCCAAGTAAGGCTTGAACTTGGGACCTCTCACACACACCCAGAATACATAACCACTGAAGCAGATAGACATTTTGTGTCACACATACACGAAATCAAAAATTAAAATTTTGGGGCGTTACATGTTTGGTGAGTGTGCAGGACACAATTCGGAGGCATGGGAACACGAGGCTGGTTGACATGTTGCAACATGGAGGTTTGATGTCGTAAAATAGTGAGTAGAATACCAAAATAGCAAGACTGGCTTCGGTGTTGTGACATAGCCCTAAACCTGAGCCTGAGCTAAGTAAACTGCCTTTAGTGTCGCGACATAGGGTAGAGGATGTCGCAACACCAGCCATGTACGTGAAGAATTAACGAGCTGAGGGTATTTTGGTCCGCACAATGAACTTTAATGTATTGAATTATAACGCAAGGTATTAAATTACAACGATATTTAATTTGGAATCCTAATGTATTATAAGCACCTCAAGGTATGGGATTCTCAAGGACAACTCAGGTTTTGAATGCATCGCCAACACGTTTTGTATGCATAACAGCCTAATATGCCACTGCTTAGGCGTAGCCTTGGCATCGTCCCTCTTAGCGCAGACTCATATCAATTCGCCTATAAGAAAATACACACCGATATAAGTTCGTAAAAGCTTAGTGAGGAAAAACACCATTTACTTCTATCATTTCTACTCATATTAACTGGTAACTTATTTACACGATCATATCGTTCTAAACCTTCAACTTAGTCATCGACAAATACTCTCTCAATTTCTATTCTCATTTATACGCCAGTTACCATACCTTGCTCAGAGCTCATTTCTTACCTATCAACATCTTCGATACGCCACTTACCTCTTTCAATATGATCATTCATAAGTCTTTACATGTTTCCTTTACAGAAGTCCATATGAATAAATCATTGTTACTCTTGTTTACGTAACTTTAAGTTGTCGTTCCACAATCCATGTTTGATCACCTATACATAACAGGTACATTCCTTCTGATATACAGTTACCAATCACCTATACGTAACTCAGAATACGCTTCTTTTACGTTTACCCATCACTTCATTATTCACATCCAAATTGTGGTATTGTATAACACTTTATCGTAGCCCATAGAGACATTGTACCTTACTAATCTTTCTAATCAAACTTACAAGCTATGCTGGACGCGCCAAAGCAATTTAATACAGAATCCACCAAGAATCATTCCTTTAGGTTATGCCATTGCAAGCCTTATTAGGATACACCAAAAAGGCAATGCTTTCAGATTTTGCCTTGTACATCATTTTTTCAGGTTTTTGCCACAAAGACTAATGATTCGTTGTTCGCCACAAGGGCGATTCATAAGAGTGCGTCACGAAGGTGTTCCTTACGAAGTTTGTCACAACGGTATTCTTTCATATTATGCTACAAAGGCTTACTTTCCTGACGTGTTTACGATATGGATTCACCTAAACTCAAGTTATGTGAGGTTTGCCCATCATCGTCCTGGGATACGCAGGGAACGCCATTGGGTAATCACCATCCTTCAGTTCATTTTGGAAGGTGCCATGACCATGGGCTTTTTCTTTAATATTCATATCAGAGATCATGTTTTTAGTTTGACGGACCCCCTTAAACTCCACCGCGATGAACAAACACAGACTCTCTTGACAGAGCCTTCATGCACTAACACAATTCACATTCATATTTAACTCCACAACTTACTTTTAATAGAACATACCCATAGTATGCGTCTAAGATGCACATATACGACCAAAACTAAAATTCTCAGACTACATACTGTAACATGCATTATATCTTTAGCATTCATTCATATAGTTGCATGACCATCATACTATGTTTTTCTAACTTCTATTTTTACAGAGATATCTCGTGTGAACAATATACATGCAAGATCAGTATAGAGACTCACCTGATTCTCACCTATAACAACTCAAAACTCTAGATCCAAACTTCCACCGCGTAAATCAGCTGAAACTATTGCTATAAAACATAAAAACCCATTAAGATCTATTCATATACCCCTTTTCCCATTATTTCTAACGTTGGGTATCCCCAAGCAAGGCCTTATATCTTCATCATACTGATTTACTAGATCCAACAGACTTACTTTTTCATAATAAAGCTGACAAAGTCATAAAATTTTACCTTATTATGGAGTAATCATTAGTGAAGATCAAGATCTACAACTCTAGCTTGAAGGAGAGAAAAATATTGTATGTAACAACTCTAACCCGTATCCGTCACCGGATTAGGGTTACGGAGTATTACCGTACAATCGAAAACATTTAAACTTAATTTTATTCAATAACTTAACTACATTATAAATCATTCACATACATACATATCATTCCTAAATCGAGCCCTCGAGGCCCTAAAAATACCATAGAAATGATTCAGGACTAATTTAAAATCATTTGAAAAGTCTAGGAAAACGTCCCAAAATATTGAAAACATGGGTCACACAGTCGTGTGCTTCACACGGCTAAGACACACGCCCGTGTCTTAGGCCGTGTAACCTTCAAACTAGGGACACACAGTCGTGTCCCAGCCCATTTCCTCACCCATGTAACTATCTGAGTAGGGTCACACGCCCATGTCACACGCCTGTGTGCCAGGCTGTGTAACTCTGAGTTGCCCCACATGCCCATGTGCCAGGCCGTGTAACTCACTAACTTGAAACCTAAGGGATTCACTAGATAACACACAATCGTGTCCCATGCCGTGTGTCTCACAAGGCTGAGTCACACGCCCGTGTCTCAGGCCGTGTGGACCCAAATTTACCTAAAATCAAGCCATTTCAAAACTATGCCATGCATAAACCTTTAGGCCAATAATGCACACTTTAAAAGCACCAAAACTTCACCTACACTCACATATATATGCCATTACCAAGACCCTAATTCAACTAGCCAATATGCCATTCAAAGGCACCTCAAATGCATTCAAAAACACTTACCTAAACATGTAAATTTTACCACACTATAATCATCAAATTCTAGTTCAATACTTTCCAAAACATGCCACAAGTTGACCATAATCATACCAATTCAAATATACCATAGGATTCATTCAAAACATGCATCATAAGTTAACCAAAAAGATAATCTAGCATGGTATCAAATGGTACCAAACAAGTTAACTTCCGCAACTTATACATGCCAAACACCAACTAAACATCCAACAAAATGCCATTACAATTCAACCTATACATGCCATTATAACCTTGGCCAAATCATTCAAAAAATACCGATATTTATACTGGATAGTGTGATAGATCTTTGGCGAGCTTCCAAACCGATCGAGCTTCTGATAATCTATAAAACAAAGGAAAGAAACTACGTAAGCAATTAAGGCTTAGTAAGCTGGAATAAATTAAAACATAACTTACCATTTCATTTGCATAATATAAAGCATAAGGATAAGCATAATAAAATACAAACCATAAGCTTGGCAAAAGCCTATACATCACCATCAATGCACAAGTTAGCACACTTGCACATAAATCAAATGAACCAACCATAATACAAGTCATTTTCCATATGGAATAAATCAATTTTTTCATGCATTCTTTCCATACGATCATGCTTGATTCCATTTGAATACTTACCATTTCGATCCTTTTTTTTTCCCATTGAACCATCTAGAATTTCATCGGATACACGGGAAAGCTCACACAAAGTGTGCCTGAACATATAACTGTAACCTTTCCTTTACATCATTGCTCACACGAGCTGTGAAATGGGCCTGCTCACACCAGTTGTGGGTCGAAATGTAAGCTACACGATACTGCTCACACGAGCTGTAGAAAATTCACAACAAGTGCTGGACCTCAGCCACCGGTAGGACATTCAAGACCAGGACTCGAAACATGAAATCCCTAATGACATGTCATTTGTATCCTAAGAATTCTTAAAGTTCAACCGGGACTCAATGACCGTCATAGCATTGATTTGTTTATACATCGATCCATTCACATTATAAATAACATAATAACATATAATTTAAATGACATTAATACGATAACCATTCATACAAACTTACCTCGATGACTAGGGGCGTGGAGGTTAATTTGAGCTAATCCAAAGCTTTTGTTTTTCCCCGATCTAGGTCCATACGTGATTTATCTTGATTTAAATAGACAATTTCAATCAATTTAATGCTTCTAGTACTCAATTTAATCCACATTTCATATTTATGCAAAATTATCATTTTGCCCCTAATATTTTAACTTTTCACAATTTAATCCTTAAACTCATAATTTGAAATATAAACATTTTAATCCCTCTCATAGGTTAACCGAATCCTTTAGGGACTTATACCAACCCAAATAAATAATCATTTTATAAATTTTAACATGAATTTTAACTACTTTTACAAACTAAACCCTAAATACAAATGTCTTTAAAAATCACTTTACAAAACTTGTTTATTTCTCATAAAAGATCCATAATCTATCATTTAACATCAAAAACCATTCAAAAACATTCATGGCATAACCTTCAACCTTTAACAGTTTTACCAATTGACCCCTGGGCTAGCTAGACTAAGTTAAAACGATTACAAAAACATAAAAATCATTAAAAACGAGGAAAAATTACATACCATGCAAGTAAAATTCAAAACAAAGCTTTCTCTCTTCATCAATGGAGTATTCAGCCAAGAAGAAGAAGAATGGAAATATGATATCCTTTTCTTTTGCTTATTTTGGTTTTATTTACCAATTTACCTTTTTGCCCTTTAAAAACTACTAAAATTTCAATAAAACCTAATCCATAATTATCCAATAACTCATAAAATGGTCTAATTACCATTTAAGTCCATTTACTTCCATTTCCATAGTCATTTAGCCCTTTTAACTAATAGAACTTCACTTTTTCACCTTTTATGATTTAGTCCTTTTTTACTTAATTAATCAAGAAAACATCAAAATTTCTTAACAAAATTTTAATACGACCATACTATAATTTTATAAACATTAAAATAATAATAAAATAATAATTTACTCTTCAGAATTGTGGCCCTGAAACCATTATTCTGATGTCACTGAAAACGGGCTGTTACATTGTAACTTTTTTAAGTTTCAGTGAACAATACTTCTTGAAGAAGGAAGAAGTAAAGCTTCCTCTTTTTCTAACCCTAATATCTAAATATCTAACCTAAGCCCTTGTTGGAACTTGACACGTGCCACAAACTGTCACCACTGGATTTATAAATAGTTTACATCTATGAAAACCCAATATTTTATATTTCTGGTCCAACCCTTTGTTCCATCCTAACTACCTCGTTAGTACGTAACTAACTTGATAACCCAATAAAATAGGCGTACAATACCTTTGGCGATAACCCAATTCAACCAAAACTCCTCATTATTCTTACCAATCTCTTCTTCTTTACAACTCAACACATTTAGAGAATAATCCTTGCATAATACTCTAACGTCAACTATGCACCCGGCCTATACGCTGAAAGCATCAATTGGGCGAATAGGACTTCATAACTCAACCTAATTTTGGGTTACTCGCCTAACTCAAGACTTGACAAAACTGGGTCTTACACAATCATCCTCGAAGAGAAGCAATTGAGTTTTGGACTTGCACTTATGATCCTAAGAATACTTTTCGTCACAGTGGTAGTAGAGTCTCTAGGAACGGCGTTGGACGGCCCCGATAGGAGAGAGATGTCAAAAAGGAACTTTAGCACTGCTTGAAAGAGTGGTAAGATTTTTTTCTGCAACCGCTGGTGTGGGAGAAGCAGGAGAAGATGGTAGGGTTTTCAGGTTAGGTAGAATAAGCTTGCTGTTACCAAAGGTAGGCTTAAATGAGCCATTTTCCATTGCAATTTGTTGGTCATGCGATTGGGCTAGCCTAATAGCCTCTTCTAGTTTTGTCGATTTATGGACCAGAACTATAGTCTTAATATCCGATCAGAGGCCCAAGATAAAACAATGGTCCAAGAATAAATGAGGTAAATACATGGTCTAATTTGTGATTGCCTCAAAATGGGTTCAATAATCCGTCATGGTGGAAGTCTACTGGAGGTTTGCTAGTTGACCCATCGCTGTTTCGAGATTTCGTGATTGAAACCATTTGATGATAACCTTTGTGAATTGTGTCCATCCCGACAACTGTTTGTTGTGATACATCTAGTCATACCATTTGGCGGTGACATCGTCAAGATAAAAAGAAGCAATTTTGAAGCGGTCGTGCTCTTGGATGTTGTAAAGGCAAAATAATGATTTGCCTGTAAAACCCATTGGTTAGGATTTGAGCCGAAAAAACAAGCAAACTGAATCAGAGTTGATTTGTGAGTTCCCAGTGGATTCAGGCCATGTAGAGGTGGTGGCGGACACTACCCAACTTTGGAAGAGGAGTCAGGAGAGGAGGGTGGTACTGTCGAAAGGCGGGCCAATATTTCTTGGAGCATTTTTTGGTTAAAGGCGATGATCATGTTTAGATAATTGACCTCTTTGTGAAGCAATAACTGTGATTCTTGAACAAATTTGACGTTTTCATCAAGGAGCTTGAGTCGGGTACCATCATCCTTCTTTGTCGATGGTCAATGAAATCACCAATGTAGTAAATGGGGTGTTCTGCAACAAGGAATTGGAAATATCCAAGGAAAACAAAATGGAAATGGAACAATATTTAGTATATTGCAACAAAGAGGATGATAACAGTAACCAAATGACAACTAATACACATAGAGAAGGAGAAACAAAATGTTGATTACAATTGATATGAGCATAATTAATTTCCCATTTCCCTATCATTTTATACTCCCCTTAAGATGTCATTCTTCTATTGATGTGGACTAAGTGACAAATTCAGAGTATTTTTTAGGCACCTTTTACAGCTGTGTGCTTCTTTTGGGTCCAGATGGGCCTTCCTCCTGGTTTACTGCTCCGATAGATTCTTTTCCTCTTAGTTCGGTCATAACATCTTCATAGCAAAGTTATCCTTTGAAAGTGGAAATAAATTTTTCTTAGGATTGGGAGAGTAAATTAAATCAATTTCATAAGTTTATATACCTTTAAAAGATGTTAAAATCAAAACTATGTACATCAAATGATGGGCAATTTTGGCACTAAGGATAAAGGATTTAATCCTTAATAATAACGTTAAGCTTTTGATTTTTCAAATCTATTCTTAATTAAAAATGTACAACTTCCAAATAAGTTTATTATTATAATTATTGTTATTTGATTTTAACAAAATTTACAAATAAACAAATTATAAAAAATATTGTTTATTTTTCCTAACATATGAATTCGACACACCATATGAAATGGGGTTTAATTGAGAAGTATTCTTTTTCTTTCGACTTTATTAGAGTATCCACCGCTGATTGTAATAATTAATTTCCTCACAACGAGTGTTTTTTTGAAGAGCTATAAGGCTAGTCATGAAATGCACTTTATTCTCATGAGTAGAAATTGAATCTCTAACCATATAAATAAAAGGGTAAATTACACCAACAGTCACTCAACTTTAGGGTAGCTGACAAAACAGTCACCTAGGTTTCATTTCAGTCACTCAACTTTTGGAAAATGACAAAATAGTCACTAACTTTATAAAAAAGTGAAAAAATAGTCACTGATTAACAGTTTCCATTAGTGTTTTAACGGGACCGCTGATGTGGCTAGTTAACTTGCCACGTTGGTGAAGCAGCTGATGGGTCTTAGTTTAGGGCGGGTTTAGGGAAAAAATTAAAGGATTATGTTGGTTTAGGGCAAAAAATTAGAAACTGGTTGTCATTAAGGGGAGAAGGAAAAGAAAATCGATTTAGGAAAAAATTCATTGTGATTTGAGTTGGTTTGGGTTTGAAACTGATTTGGGAATCGATTAATAAGGTTGGTTTAGGGTTAGAATATCGAATTGATCATTGATTAATAGGGTATAGGGTTAGAAATCGATTGGTCTTTTTCGTTTGGGGAGAAAAGAAGACAAAACCATAAACCTATCAGTGTTTTTGGTTCTCAGCGACAATGGTCAATAGAAGATAAGCTGCCAATGTTGTTACATCCACTGTAACAGGTAAGTTTCTGTATTTAGTTTTTTATTTTTTGGATTTAGGGTTATTTCGATTTTTGGTTATTTTGATATTGATTTCAATTTTAGATTTAGGGTTATTTTGATTTTAGTTTCATTTGTTATTAATGTGCATGACAGATTAGGGTTTGGTTATTAAAGTGAATGGAAGATATTGTGTATGGTATGCCATGTGCATGATGTTTATTGTTTGTGTCAAACTGATGTTTATTGTTTGTATCTGCCATTGTTTGTATCCTAGCTACTATATTGTATGAATGAAAATATCAAAATTGTTATTTACCTTCTATACTATATTGGTTATTGTCTATCATTGCCTAGGTTTAGGGTTAAAGTGTTTGGTTATTGTCTGCCATGTGCATGACAGAAATGGTTGTGCTTGTATTAAAATTTTTTGTATTGGTTATTGTCTGACATAAATGGTTAAAGTGTTTGCATATGTTGTATTAAATGGTTTAGTTGTTGTCTGCCTTTATTGATGAATGATTTGTTTGGCAGGTTTAATTGATGACAATTTTTATGAGAGTGAAGAAGAAATGTCTGAAACTGATGTGTTTGGTAGTGATGTATCTGAAAGTGATGTGTCTAATAGTATAAGAGTTAATTTAGATGGTTTAAATATGGATGATATAGAAGTAGGTGAACTGTGTGATAGTGATGATTCTGAGAGGTTAGATAGTACACATGAATCTGACTTAGATGGCCAAAATTGCCATGAGTTTAACCTAGACAATGACATGAGTAATCCTAGACTTAAGGTTGGAATATTATTTAAGTCCAAAGACAGTCTAAAAGAAGCTACCAAGCAGTATGGTAGGTTGAATAGTTATTTTATTAAGTTTCCCAAAAATGATCTAAAATGGTTAAAGGTAGTCTACAGTAAAAAATGTTCTTGGTTCATATGGGCCTCTAGACTAAACCCTATTGACTAGACTTCGCAAATTAGGAGTTCAAACCCTAACCATACTTGTTTTAAAGCCTATAAAAATAAGAATGTAACTCAGCTTGGATAGGTCAACATTATAAAGAAAAATTTATTGTTGATCCTGATTATTCTTTAAAATCATTACAACAAGATGTCAAAAGAGATTTTTGTTGCCTAGTCTCACTAACCAAATGTAGGAGGGCTAAACTTGGGGCATTGGAATTAATTAAAGGAGCTCATAAGGCTCAATATGAGAAGATTTATGAGTATTTGTTGGAGGTTAGGACCCAAAATGAGGGAACAACAACAATTTGTTATCTTGATAACATGTTGTTTCAAAGGATGCATGTTTGTCTGCAGGCATGCAAAGATGGCTATAAGGTCGGTTGTAGAAGGATAGTAGGTTTAGATGGATTTTTTTTGAAGGGATACTATGGTGGCTACTTACTTGCAGCTGTTGGGATAGATATAAATAATGGCATCTATCCTATTACATATGCTGCTGTCGAAAGCAAAAACCAAGAATTATGGCTCTGGTTCCTAGAGTTGTTCGCAATAGACTTGGAAATTGAGAGCTCATACCAGATATCTTTGATGTCTGATAAACAAAAGGTAAAACTCCATTTGTTTATTTTTTATGTTGTTTCTATTTAGGGGTTAGGGTTTGTCAAATAATTAAATTGTATTTGTTCTATTTGCAGGGACTTTTAGAAGCAATATATGTATTGTTTCCTAATGCAGAAATAAGACACTATGTTAGACACCTACATGCCAATTTCAAGAAGGTTAGTTTTCGAACAAAGGAATTGAAAGATTTGCTTTGGAAAGCTACAAGAGCAAGCACTCTAAGGGATTTTGAGGATGTCATGGATGAATTGAAGAAAACCAATCAACATGCTTATGATTGGTTGAAAGAAAAGAACCCTACTCACTGGTCAAGGTCTCACTTCTCAATTAGGAGCCATTTTGACATGTTTGTGAATAATCTTTCTGAGTCCTTTAACAAGGTAAACCCCTACATTTTATGTTTATTACTAATCATTAGCAGTTCACTAATCCTTTATGCATGCAGTGTTTTTTAATTTGCCTGTGTATGATTGTTAGTGGGATGGTCACATGCTGTTGACTATTTTTTTAATATACATGCAGTGACTATTTTTTATGTGTGTGCGTATGATTGTTGGTGGGGATGGTCACATGCTATTGACTATTTTTTAATATGCATGCAGTGATTATTTTTTAGGTGTATGTGTGTATGATTGTTGGTGGGGCTGGTCACAATGTTGTTTTGGTGACTGTTTTTTAATATTGTTTTGGTGATTGTTTTTTAGGTGTGTTCCATCACATGCTGGTGGGGACAGGTATTAGGTTGAATGTGGTCTAGGTAGTCAGCATGTGGTGGACCTAGTTAACAATCCCTACTCTTGCAGGAATTGGGATCTCACTAGCATCCCTTGTATGCATTCACTGGCTGTCATTCATCTAAAAGATGAGTTCCCAGAGAGTTATGTACAAACTTGGTATACCAAGCAAACCCAATTTGACATTTACTCCAACTTTATAAGGCCAGTAAGGGGTCCTAAATAATGAATGTCTCTGCCAAACATGCTGCCAATACTGCCTCCTACACTAAGAAGGCCACATGGCAGACCTACTAAGGTGAGAAGGGAAGAACCTGATGAATCACAAACAAAAAAAAGGTTGAGCAAGAGAGGGGTGGACATGAGGTGCAGTAAATGCAAAAAAATAAGCCACAATAAGAAGAGTTGCAAAAGGGAAATTGGTCAAAACATTCCAGTAAATCATCTTCCTTTGCTTACTATATTACTTAAGTTATGAATTTGTTTGACAGATTTCACTTATTCCTTTAGGCCAAAGGACACAAAGTTGGTGTTCACAATCAAGTGGTTGCCTTAACTCAGCAACAGGCTATCCCAAATCAGCAAGAGAGTACCCCAACTCAGCAGGAGGCTGCCTCAACTCAATTACAAACTGCTCGAACTCATCAACAATCTGCCCCAACTCACCAAAAAGATGCTGCCCCAAGAGAAAAACTCCTGTTCAAGAGGAAACCAACCACTATTAGATGGATGCCTTCTACTCAAGAGTCATCTATGACAGACCAATGATGACATTATGAACAAACCTTATTTTGTTATCTTTTTTAAATTGTGTAAATTTGCCTATACCTACTACTGATTTATTAACTTAGGCATATTACTTTTTGTAAATTTTCCCATGATTGCTACTGTTATCTAAACTTAGGCATATAGTCATTGAAATTTTTTGTAAATTTGCCTACAATTTACATCTGTTTAATTGTGTTGAATTGTAGGCAAATTTGGCAATAATTTGCCCTTCATTCCTTTTGTAAACAGTTTGACGTTTGGCCTTAATATATGAGCATTGATCCATGCAATTTGGCAATGAAATCAAATGTGTGAGAATTGAGAAATACAAATGTTTCTTCTTCTTTTTTTTTTCATCTATTTTATCTCTTCTAACATATGAGCATTGAGAAATACAAATGAAATGAAATGAAATGAAGGTTAAACATTCTTTCAAATCTTTCAACTTTGAAATGAAATCAAATATTACAAAACAACTTTCTAACCACATATTCTCCCATTACAATTTGTAAGCAACAACAATATTACAAAACATGAACAATAATATTACAATTTGTAAGCAACAACCACATATTCTCCCATTTCAAGTATTTCAACTTTGAAGTTTGTAAGCAACAACATAAGCTGGTTAGCCATGTATACCAGCAACAATATTACAAAACATAAGTTGGTTTTCAATGCTAACAACAACAACATAAGCTAATTTAGGGTTTAAAAAATAGCAACACAATTACAAATACAAGCACCAAAAACCATGTTTTTCTCTCCCTCCTTCTTGCATCCTCCAATGTCCTCACTTTTTTCAAAAGACCCAACAACACAGTTCGTGAACGGGGGTGTCAATGGTGAATCAAACTAGGTGAAAAAAACGACATGGTTTTCGAAATCCACTCCCAAATTTCTTACACCCAAAAAACCTCCTACTTGAGTTGTCATTGGACCAAGACATGTTTAATTTGGCTGGATTTCCACAATATCATACCGGAATCACTCCAAGCATATCCATTTTTTCTCTCCTTCTTTTTCTTCTTATCTTCTGAATCTACTACTCAAACCCTAAATGGCTGCTGATATGGTTGTTTAAATTGGTGCTAACCGGCCAGCTGGACAGTTAATGACACCAACCAAACCGTCATCTGCTATGTCACTTTGCCGTTACTTCTGTAACGGAAAACAAAAAAAGGACTATTTTGTCATTTTTCAAAAGTTAAGTTACTGAAATGAAACCTAGGTGACTGTTTTGTCAACTACCCCAAAATTGAGTGACTATTGGTGTAAATTACCCTAATTAAAATATAAAATAAACAACCATGGAACTATATTTTGATTTAAGTATTCTTACCTTTCGCAGTTCCCCTAATAGTTAATGCACAAATTAAATCCATAAACAACAAAATGTGGCTATTTTACCCATCTGACCTAAAAAAATTAATATTTACAAAAATGACCCTGGTTCAAAAATATTCATCCAAATGGCCAAAAATAAACAATAAATTTGGGTTATGGGGACTAGATGACCGGCACCACTATTTTTTTATTAAAAAATAATTTTTAGGGTTTTGGACACTAGATGACTAGCACCCATGTATTTTTTTTCAATTTTTTTTTGGTGCTAGCACATTGATAGCTGGCACCCCTTTATTTGATTAAAAAATTATTTTTTTGGGGTGTGAGGCGCCGGCCAACAAATGGCCAAAGTCACCCAACAAAAGGGATGAGAATATTGCAACATTAACCCCTCCTTGTTTTCCCATCTTTTTTATTTCTCAAGTTTAATTAAATATTTTATATTTTAAAATAATATTAGACTACTTATCATATTGTTAATTATTATTGCATCACTCACGTTATTATTAAATTTAAAAATTAATTTAAATTTAATATGCACAATTAAATTAATTTTTTTATAAAATTAGAATCTGCTTTAATGATTTTCATCTATTATAAAAATTCAAATAAATATTGCTAAATTATTATTTCTTTTATTTTAAATAATTTTTTAAATTAGATAAAGGGGTGCCAATCATCAGTGTGCCAGCACCCAAAAAAAATTGTTTTAAAAAAAAATATATAAATGTCGGCCATCTAATATCCAAAATCTTAAAAATTATTTTTTTAATAAAAAATAATAGTGTCGGCCATCTGATCTCCATAACTTAAATTTATTGTTCATTTTAAATTATTTAAATAATATTTTTGAATTAAAATCATTTTTATAAATATTAATTTTTTTTAAATTATGTAAAATAGCCACGAAATGTCAACATTATGGATAGCCTACACCAAGGACTAGTAATAATGAGTGGACCAAACATTATTGCAGTAGCAGCGTGTGGTGTCTAATATGAATTAATTTAAGTCGGATGCTGGATCATTTTCCTGTTCACTGTTTGTCGTACGAATTGCTCCCTCGGGTGTTGCGAGGTCGTTGTTTCCTGCTTTGCTTTGGTAGCCCCAACCTGCAAAAAGCTAAAATATCATGTACTCTGAAATTAAAGAACTGCATCCTTAACATTGGTTTCCCAAATATCGATGAGCATGTCTTTTCAAAACAGACACTGATGAGCTAGCTATTAATGAACCAAAAAATAAAACACTGATGAGCTACATCATTTTTCATAGGTCGGAAAGTAGAGGATGGATGTGAAGATCCAACTGCGTATCATCGCAAAAACATTATTCGTGGTGCGGTGGAGTCCATATATATCAACGTTATTGCTTCCAACATTCGAGCATTGTCTGGGACACTCATTAACCAATTCAGATTTAACAAAAAATTAAAAAAAGCTACTTGCCTACTGTAAAAAAGAAGAAGAAGAAACCATTTGCCGTTTAATATGTTGAATATGTTGGCTGTTGCTACGTTTTTCTTATTTGTAAAATTTTTTAGGTATTAACCGCAGAGTTTTGTTGAATATAAAGTGAAGTATTTGGTATCATGATTTGTAAGTTAAAACATCCGCTATCCAAAAGGTTTTTTTTTCAATTATGATTTATATATTTAAATTAAAATTTACAAATAATTTATATTTTATATATCAATGAGTTACTATAAATTATTTTATTTTATTTAAAAAAAAAGGCTTTCACCCACAATACACCCATTTAAAATACTACACAAGCACGATCGACAGATCAATCTCATGATCTTGGGGATATGGTGAACACTAGAGGTGCTCATGAGTCGGGTCGGGTTGGGCCTAAGCATGATATTAACATACTTTATGCTTGCCCAAGCCCTGCCCGACCCAAAATATGAGCTTAAGATTTTACTCAAACCCGCCCATATTTGCAAAAGAATAACCCAAACCTATTTTAGGCCCGTCCATAACATATTTTGTTTTTAAAAAAAATATATTTATATTTTATTTTTTAAATATTTAATAATTTTATACATTTTTTGTTTATTGAAATTTTTATGTAGTCATCTTAACATTATTTTCATGTTTACATTAGAGTGGTAATATATATTTAGTATATGTTTATTTTTTTAATGTGTTCTAAATTACATAATATAAAGTATTATAAACTTAAAACGAGTCAGGTCGGGCCGGGCTTAAGCCTTGAATGTTCGAGTCCGAGCCCCACCCATATTTTAAACGGGCCTAATTTTTTGCCCAAACACATTTTTCAGGCGTAATATTTTTATCCAAACCCTCCCAAATTTTAGGCAGGCTTTTGGGCTTGAGTGGGTAGACCGACCCATGAACAAGTCTAGTGAACACCCTATACTAATAGGCCAAATGTTGGAATTCACCATAAATTATTTTATTATACTTTTACTATAATCAAAGTTGAATATTTGTGAATACCAAAACAATAATTACTTGGCATCGTGGTAATAATACCAAAACAATAAGGATTACTTACATTTTAGTCAATTATAATTTTTATTATAATTTTAGCTTATATATTTTATATATCATAATATTAACGAATTTGAATTTATATATTACATATATTCCATATATCATAATATTACTTACTTAATAAATTATTTGTAATCAACACCTCGATACCTGACCCGATCTGTAACACCTCTTACCCGTGTTCAACGCCGGAACAGGGTACGAGACATTACCGGACTTAAACACAAACAAACATACATTTTCGAGCCCTAAATTTGCGCCCAAATTAAAACTTTTTACATTTAATTGTAAAGTCCCTTATACGAGCCTACGAGGCCAAAAAAATGCTTTGGTAATGGTTCAGGAATAAACCGAGAACTTTAGGAAATTTTACAAAACTTAGAAAATTTTTCATGTTACAGGGGTCACACGCCGGTGTGGATTTGGGACACGCCCGTGCTACAGGCCGTGTTCAAATTAGGGAGCTCTCTGACTGATGCCACATGGCCGTGCCATACGCCCGTGTGCTAGGCCCTGTGGTTGATTTAATTTTCATATTTTTTCATTAAATTGGTGCAGAATTCACACGGCCGGGGCACATGCCCGTGTTCAAGGCAGTGTAGCACAAACGGCCGAGACACACGCTCGTGTCTTTGCCCGTGTGCTATATTCTGGGCATTCTATTTTGCAACAATTAAGGTACAGGGGACACACGGCTGAAACACATGCCCGTGTGGCAGACCGTGTGTCACACACGGCCTAGACACACGCCCATGTGTCTGCCCGTGTGGACAAAAATAGGGCTATTTACCAAGCCTTTTTGCCACCCTTTAATGTACACACATACACAACATAACATAGCACCAAACTAAGCATATACATACAACCAAATCAGCCACAACCAAGACAACAACATATCATTTACATGCTACCATCTATCATACACAATCATCACATACTTATCAACTCAAATCAAGTAGATTCCCACATCCATGAAAGGCATTATCATATGAATATACTTAACCAATAATAGCCAATTTCCAATGGCCTTATACAAAATGAGCTTTCAACCAATATAAGCCAACACATTTGGCCAAATCAATTATGACACATAACAAAATGACCAAGTCCTCTATACATACCATAACTCAAAATGTTGAAATCAATGATACCAAAAATATTTGTTGATAGTGTGAGTGGATCTCTAACAATCTCCGAACCCGAGCTAGCTTGGTGACACTATAAGATAAAGGAAAGAAAGGGGAGTAAGCTATATAGCTTAGTAAGTTCATATACAAATAATAAACAATATTAACCATGCATTTGCCATATGAATAACATAACATATATCAAACGTAATGTCATTAAAACTTCATGAACATAACATACTCAATCACATTCTTACCAATAGTTTGCCATATACCGAATTCATTTCCTTTGAGTTTTTCGTACATACCTGTACCAACTCGTAACTTAATCACATACTTTCTCATCTTTGACATACCCATTGAATTTCCCGTTGAACCATTTGGAATACTAAAGGATACTCAGGAATTTCGTACACACAGTACCGTACCAATGCCATATCCCAGATATGGTCTTACATGTAATCTCGTATCGATGCCAATAGCCCAGCTATGGTCTTACATGAAGTCTCATATCGATGCCATATCCCAGATATGGTCTTACACTAAGTCTCATATTGATGCCATATCCCAGATATGGTCTTACACGTAATCTCAGTAACCCTAATGTCATGACATTTGTATCCTATCTATTCCTAATGTTCAACTGGGATTTCTCTCTTACCGAAACTTCATCGAATATGCTCATAGAATCAATCATACATTTCATCCAATATCAAAACATTAAAATACAAATATAACATTGCATTATTTACATACGAACTTACCTCGGTACAAAAATAGTGAAAATGGACCTAATCGTCAAACACTTTATTTTTCCCCCGATCTAGGTCCGAACTTCATTTTTCTTGATCTATAATAGCAAATTCAGCTCATTTAATACACACATTATCCAATTTAGTCCAAAATCATATCATGGAAAAATTACATTTTCCCCCTAACTTTTTAACTTTTTACATTTTGGTCCCTAGGCTCGTAAAATGAAACGTATTCAATTTCTTTAAAACCCAAGCCTAGCTAAACTTTATTCATGCTCATAACAGCCCACAATTTCCATTAAATCACACTTTTACTACATATTTTATAACCTTTACAAATAGGTCCTTTTTGACATTTTTACCGAAAATCACTTAGTAAAAGTTGTTTATCCAACATCAAACATGCATAATCTACCATTAAACATCAAAATACACAAATATCTAACATGGGTCAAACCCTAGACTGATGGGCTCGAAACTAACTAATATTTCGACAAAGGCAAGCGCACCTATCAAACAGTAGTATAGTTATGGTGAGTCTGGAATATCGTATCCTCAAGGACTAAAATTACTAGTAATAACTATCTTTTTATTATCTAGCCTAATAATTAAGGAATTTGTTTTTAATCTAAAATTTAAATAACTAATTAACTATGAGCGCGATAGAGAGTGAAGAGAGTAATCGAATGAATAAAGACAATACCCAAGGAAGAATCCACCTAGACTCCATTTATTATTCTGACTCTGAATTAAATGATTTATTCACTTGACTTGATCCGTAGAAATCCCTAAATTATGTTAATATCTCTTTCGAGACTAAAAACAACTGACTCTAGGTTGATTAATTGAAATTTCTTTCTAATTAAAACCCCTATCGTCGCATTAACTCGATCTATGGATTCCCTTATTAGATTTGACTCTAATTCGACAGATTTATGTCATCCTATTTCTAGGGTTGCAATCAACTCCGCTTAATTATGCTAGATCTTCTCTTAAACAGGGACTTTTGCTCCACTGAATAAGCACATCAAACTTGAATTAATATTCCTGAAAACATCAAAACAAGGATTAGGAACATATAATTAAGAACAATATCAAGTATTTATCACGTAATTCAGATTTATTAAATAATAAGATTCATCTAGGTTTCATCCTCCCTAGGTATTTAGGGAGTTTAGTTCATAACGTAAAAGGAAAACATCATAGAATTAAGAAAACAACAAGACATGAAGAACCCAAAAACTTCTAAGGAACTTGATGGAGATCTTCAATCTTAGAGTGAATCCGCTTCCGAGATGATTCCAACGGCTTCCTTCGAGTAATCTTTGCGATCTACTCTGTGTCCCCCTCCTTTAGGTCTTCCTCTGGCTCGTATTTATAGACGTTCAAAGGCTCAGAAACCTTAAAAATTGGCTTTTTCTGCGTGAAAACAAAGTAAGGTACGGTAGGGACACGGGCGTGTGCTCAGCCCGTGTGAGAGTGCGCAGGCCGTGTGGGAATTTCAGTGAATCGCGATCGACATGGGCTGGCACACGGGCGTGTGTCCAGCCCATGTGAGTCACACGGGCATGTACTCCACCCATGTGGTTCTGGCTTGGCCGTGTGGATCCTTAATATAGCCCGTTTTGTTCGGTTTTGGCCCGTTTTCCCCTCATTTCGCTTCCCTATGCTCTCCTAAGTATAGAAATACAAATTTAAAGGGTTAGGAGCATCGAATTCACCAAATTATATAAATAATCATCCAAAAACACGCTAAGCGTGGGTTTAAAATGTGTTACTTTTATGGTTTATCAAATATCCCCACACTTAAGCGTTTGCTTGTCCTCAAGCAAAATCCTCAACTCACAATTAAAATTAAACTTCCTTAATTCACAATTCTCATCAATAATGTCTCATCACAATTCACAGATAATTCATACATTGATAATTTAACTAAAAGAGTTCTAAAGATTCAAACAATCCAAGTCACAATTTTTATAGCATTAAAACATAGGTGTTTCCCCTTATCTAAATAATTACCTTCGATTTAAAATCGACAAGAATTGACATCCTCACTAAAGATTCACTCAAATCACTCAACGTGTTTAAGGTTCAAATTAAGCACTCAAAAGTCAAGCAAGACAAGTTATTACCATAGGCTTGCATGAAAATCAAATCTCCATCACTATAAAATGAGATGATACACAAATCAAAAGGTCTTAAAAAGGGTTGTAATAGGGCTTGGGTTAAAGGAGTGGATAAAGGCTGAATTAGAGGGTTAGAATCGAGATTGAATTGGCAATTTACCTAACTAGAAAAATAAACTAAAACTGAATAATTACAATAATTGAAAACCTATCAAGTAGCACAAGCTTCTTCATAACATAGAACTAATAATGAATATATTTTCAACTTTTTTTTATTATCACGTACACTAATAAGAAGGACTTTAACAACTGAAATAAAGAACATAGTTAGGCAACTGCTCAAATCAAATCTCGACAAAAAGGAGCTAAAATAATAGGAAAAATTCTCAATGAATAAAAAAAAGGTTCTTGGGCTAATATTTAAGTTAAATCAAGAAATGGTTTATTAGGATCAAAGGGGTTCACTAGGGGTTAATTATGAAGGTAGGGTTTTGGGGATAAGTGGGTTAAAACCTAGGTGCCCTTATCATCTCAATATATCAAATCAAGGTTGTGGTCTTGACATGCATAATCGAAGCAAGTTCTAGAATAACAAATCAATATTGACATACTCATAACCAACAATAAAGTGAGTAAGAAAAGTATATGCTCTCAAAGGCTCAAAATCTCACAAAAATTATGGTTTTTGATGTAAAGCTTGCAAATTTCAAACTTCAAAGTAATATTTAAATTTAGGGAAACAACCTAACAAGTTTTTAATTCTAAAAATAGACTTATCATGCTTGATTCTCTAATGTCTTAAATTTTAAACCATCAATGCACAATTACCTGTGACTTAATCCAAAACATATCAATAAAAATCATAAGTTAATAGAAATTTTATTCTAATAGTAATATGAGAAAATTTACTTAAGAACAAGACATAGTTCAGGGATTTTCTAATAATACTATAATTAACCTCCCCACACTTAAGATGTACATTATCCTCAATGTACCAGAACAGATGATAGGAATGTAAGCAGAAAATCATAAGAGAGGGAAGGAGGTGAAACTTCCTGAATTACGGATGACATCCTTAGAAAGAAGCATGATGAACTCGACAGAGGTGAAGGTGGGGGAGAATACTCCAGTAGTTTGTTCATTCCTTAGTAGCACCTTGAACCTTTTGAAACTGTGGAGTCATCAGTAAAGTTGTAGGGAGTTTTAGTAATGGACTTCGTTATGGGTATTCGATAATAAATAGCTAGAGATAAAAAGAAATCAAAATATACTAATATAAATCAAAGACAAAAAAGATAAAGAGAAAGAGTGTAAACATTAAAATAAAAGAAATAAAAAAAATAAATGGACTCAAAGGTCCTCATCAACAGATGGTTCGTGAGGTGGGGGTGGTGGTGATATGTGGAAGTGCTGACAAATCTATTGTAGAGTCGCCTCGAGGCCGTCAAATTATCGAGTCAATAAAGCAGTCGCATGAACTGGTCTATGAGGAGGTGGTGGCGCAGAAGGTGGTTGCGCACGGGGAGTTCGCGCTGGGACCCTTCCGCTTGTTCGAAGCAGGAACGGTGACTTTGGTTTTACCTCGAGTATTAGTTATGGTGTATCATTCAAGCATCACCACAAGTAATATCGAAATAGTCCTAAATAATAGTATATTCCTAACATAGTGATTTTAAAAGTTAAACAAAAAAATAGATATTTTAAATTAACAATAAAAAAATACTAACTTATGGTACCCTTAACACATGAAATAAAAGGATCCTCAATTACTAATATAGAAAATAAACCTACTTAGAATAAGTAAAAAAAATGGGAAATAGTCATAATCATAAGCTACATTTAAATGGAATTAATAATAAGAATAAAATAATAAACAAAAGAAAGATAATAAAAATAAATAATAGAAAATAAATATGAATGAAAAATAAAGGGGAAAAAGAGTGACCAACGGTGGCAAGGATGGTGGCCGGAGTGGGACGCGACGGGTCAGGGAAGGGTGGCAAAGAACAGTTGGTCGATGGATTTCGGGTGGGGGAAAGGCTGGCGGCATAAGGTGGTGGCTGGTGTGGTGGCGGTGCAAAGAAAAGGTAAGGGAAAGGGGAAAGGGGAGGGAAAGAGAAAGATTGAAAGAAGAGGAAAGGGGAAGAGTTTCGGGTTGAGGAAGAAGGAAAAAGGAGGAAGGAGGGAGGAGGGTGGTCGGTGGTGGTCGGAAGTGGCAAGGGAGGAAGGGCTGCGGCGGCTAGGGTTTGGGGGGTTGGGAGAAAGAAAGGAGAAGAAAAAAAGGGAATTTGGGGTTTTATAAGTAACAAGGTCGTGTAACGACCATGTTGGGTTACACGGCCGTATCACACGCCCGTGTGGTAGAGCCTCTAGCCCGTGTTCATCGCGATTTGCGAATGCTTAGTTCTCACACGGCCTTGGACACGCCCGTGTGATAGCACACACGACCGTGTGGCCTGCCTGTGGAGCCCCCTGATTTGTTTAAATTTGTAAAATTAGGCTCCAATTTTTACACGGCCTTGGACACGTCCGTGTGTCCAGGCCGTGCGGGTGACACGGCCATGTCGCAAAGCCATGTTGCCATCTGTCGATTTTCTTTATTTTTCAAAAAACTAAGTCCCCACATCCACACGGCCAAGGACACGCCCGTGTTTCCAGGCCGTGTGGGTCAAAAACCTGCATTTTAAAACATAAACAAAAGTGAAAATAAGCTAATTAGTAGGGTTAGTGCTCGGGTTGCCTCCCGAGAAGCGCTTATTTAGAGCCTAAGCTCGACTTACCTCTCGTTCGCATAATCATGGTGGTTCGAGAAGTTGAAACTCCTCATTCCTGCTATCAATTTTGTTAAAATAAGGTTTTAGACGAGTAATATTTACTTTGAATATACCAAATTTGAAATGAGTTACCTCGACTGTACCATATGGGAAAATATTAAGTACCGTGAAAGGGGTTGTTCCATTAGGTTCAAAAGTGGCAACACGAGGATCTGCATTATCCATTAGAACTCGGTCTCTAACCTTTATTTGACTCGTTTTATTTTTAGGCTCGTCATGGCTCTACTTTGGTTCATCGTGTACTTTCAATTTCTCCTTAAACTGTGTTCGCCATTCATCTAGGTCCTCGATCTGGAGCCCTTGTTCCTCATAAACAGTTCTGTTCTCAATATGAGAAATAAACCATGGCTCTGTCATCTTTTTTCGATGAATTTCCTGCAAAGAAGATTGAGCATTAAGTGCACTTACATTAACATGACTTGTATCATCTTGATCACTACATATTCTGACAGAATCACGTGCTTGGAGTTTAATCATGTCATCACCTACACGAAGTATTAATTCCCCTGTACCAACATCAATAATGGTCCTAGCAGTTACTAAAAAGGGTCGTCCTAAAATTAAAGGAACGTCGCTATCCTCATCCATGTCTAAAACAACAAAGTCTACTGAGAATATGAATTTATCATTTTTTACTATCACATCTTCAATTATACCCCTAAGAAATCTAATAGTTTTATCAGCCAATTGAATGCTCATCCTAGTTTGTTTGGGTTTCCCAAGACCTAGCTGTTTAAACATTTTATAAGGCATAACATTGATACTTGCCCCTAAATCAGCTAAAGCATTATTAACAGATAAACCACCAATTAAGCAATAAATCGTAAAACTCCCTGGATCTTTTAATTTGCGGGGTAGTTTATTCTGTAAAATTGCTGAGCAAACTGCATTTAGCTCCACATACGATGCATCGTCTAACTTCCGTTTGTTTGCCAAAAGCTCTTTTAAAAATTTTACTGAATTGGGCATCTGCAAAAGAGCTTCAATAAACAGTAAGTTAATATGTAATTTTTTAAGAGTTTAAGAAATTTACCGAATTATTCATCTGTGCGGTCTTTCTTCGTTGCAATGGGATATGACACACGAGGTTTGTATTCTGTACTTACCAGTTTTGGTTTATTATGCCTTACCTCAACCTTACCTTTATCTACCACGTTTTCTTGCCTCTGTTTTGGTTCGTCTAACCCTTCACTATCGTGAGCAGTAATGGCATGAAGTTGCTCCTTTGGGTTAGTTTCAATGTTGCTTGGTAGGCTGCCTTGTGGTCGTTCAGATATTAGCTTAGCAAGCTGTCCTATTTGAGTCTCGAGACCTTGAATCGACGCTTGTTAATTTTTGAATGCGGTTTTGGTGTTCTGGAAGCGCGTTTCTGACATCGAGATGAATTTAGTAAGCATCTCTTCAAGGTTCAGCTTCTTTTCCTGTTGGTAAGGTGGCTGAAAGCCTGGAGGGGGTTGCTGTCTTTGGTTTCCTTGTTCTCCCCATGAAAAGTTTGGGTGGTTCCTCCAACCTGGATTGTAAGTGTTACTATAGGGATTATTCCGGGGTCTCGAATTATTACCCATATAGTTCATCTGTTCGCTTTCTATGCTAGGGTTGTAGGATGGATATTCTGTATTGCCCATTCCTCCTCCATTCGTATCGCACTGCATTATTGGATGTACCTGCGAAGAACCACACAAACCATCAATCTTTTTATTTAAAAGCTCTACCTGGTTTGATAGCATGGTGACTGCGTCGAGGTTGAAAACACCGGCTGCCTTTGTTGGCTTCATCCTCATAACTTGCCACTGATAGTTATTCAGTGACATCTCTTCAATGAATTCGTAGGCAGCCTCAGGTTTTTTTTTGTTTAGTGTACCGCTGGCGGCTGCATCAATCAATTGCCTAGTTGAGGGGTTCACACCATTGTAAAAAGTTTGAACTTGTAGCCATAGAGGTAACCCATGGTGTGGGCATCTTCTCAGTAGATCCTTGTATCTCTCCCATGCATCGTAAAGTATTTCTAAATCCATCTGCACAAAAGAAGATATATCATTCCTCAATTTACCCGTTTTAGCTGGTGAAAAATATCTAAGTAAAAAAATTTCAGTCATTTGTTCCCATGTAGTGATTGATCCTCGTGGTAACGAGTTCAACCACTGTTTAGCTTTGTTCCTCAATGAGAAGGGAAAAAATCGAAGGTGAATGGCATTGTAACGCCCCGAATTTGGGCCTAGTAGAATCGGGCCCATTGGGCCTTGGGCGTGGGTATGTTTAAAATTTTGGGAACAAGAGAACGACACTAAAGTAAGTTGGACCTATTAGGTGAGTGATTTTTGGAAGGTTAGGGGGCTTCCATGAAGTCCCGGGATCAAACCTGAGCTTTAGGAAAAATTTTGGTTTTAGGTGAATAAAACCCTGGGAGTTAGAAGGTAGGCTTTAAGAATAAAATGAGGAGAAAAATGACACAAAAAGGAGTTGTGGTCTAGTGGCAAATGGCGCCACATAAGAGACAAGGGAATGACGCCACAAGGAAGCAAAGGGGTCCAAGGTTCAAGTCTCGGCGCTTGCATTTCATTTTTATTTATTTTTTAAGTGAACTTAGACGTTGGCCATAGACTTATATTTAGTTGCGCATGATTTTAGACACAAGAGGAGCTTATGGCCTAGTGGCTAGCGGCGTGGATTAAGTTACAGGGTTATCCCTTCGCTTTGTGGCGTGCTCGTTTGGGTTAGCCGTTGGGTCACGGTGGTGGTGACCGAAGTTGATCGACACACCCCCTTGGGGGTCAAGGGTGCGATCATTATTGGCTTCTGTGCAGAACAGTGTTCAGAGCGCGGATTAAATTCATATTCCTATCAGGTGATCCCCAGCATTGAGGATTTGGAGCTGCGGTGGACTCTGTGGTGGCCATACGTCGGGAATATTCCTCGTGAACTTAGTAAATTTTTGTTTTGCTTTATTTTAAGATTATTTTATTTTGGGTTAATATTTTGTAATAAGGCCGTTGATTTATTTTCCTTTAAGTTTTCGTTAATAACTGTTAAACTTATAAATATGTGGTTTTCTTAAAACGACAATAACTGTTTTCAAAATATCACATCTTCGCAATTCACTAAATCTGATTTCTGTTATAAACAAAGTTTTCGTGAATAACGCTAATAACGTTTTTACAAGATAACCGTAAAAGTAGATTTGAATTTCACCAACAATAAAGCGCGGAATTTCAAAAAGAATATGAAGTTTTTAACGAGAGCGCAGTTTTCAAACAACCTATCTATGTGACATGTTAGATCCGGTCGTAACGTCTAGGCCAGGTTTGGGGTGTTACAGGCATCATTAGAAACGCCATTAATCTTGAAAGTGTCGCAGAATTCTAGAAAATTTGCCAAGTGATTGTTTGGATCCTCATCCTGCAAACCATCAAACTGAACAAACTGCTGAATCATCTGAATAGTGTTAGGTTTCAGTTCAAAATTATTTGCAGCAACACCAGGTCTAACAATACTTGATTCAGTTCCTGTTAAAGTAGGCTTAGTATAATCATACATAGTTCGAGGAGCAGGATTTTGATTTACTGGATCTGCAGCGACCACAGGAGGTAGCGGATTATTCTGGGGATCAGCCATCTCCTCGATATTATTGGTATCGTCCTCTTGCTCTTCCTCTATATACTGTAGACTTCGCCTTATCTCCTTACGATTTCTGCGAACAGTCCTTTCTATCTCACTATCAAAAAGCAAAGGTCCAGATGGGTTTCTTCTAGTCATAAACTAAAATTACTTGCCAGAAGCAAATAAAAGGAAAGTTAGCAAAATAAAATAAAAATAAAAATAAATTGCAATAAAAATTAATAATGGCTAAAGTAATAAAAATTTAATGTTCCTAATATCTTAGTCCCCGGCAACGGCGCCAAAAACTTGATGGGCTCAAAACTAACTAATATTTCGACAAAGGCAAGCGCACCTATCGAACAGTAGTATAGTTATGGTGAGTCCGGAATATCGTATCCTCAAGGACTAAAATTACTAGTAATAACTATCTTTTTATTATCTAGCCTAATAATTAAGGAATTTGTTTTTAATCTAAAATTTAACTAACTAATTAACTATGAGCACGACAGAGAGTGAAGAGAGTAATCGAATGAATAAAGACAATACCCAAGGAAGAATCCACCTAGACTCCACTTATTATTATGACTCTGAATTAAATGATTTATTCACTTGACTTGATCCGTAGAAATCCCTAAATTATGTTAATATCTCTTTCGAGACTAAAAACAACTGACTCTAGGTTGATTAATTGAAATTTCTTTCTAATTAAAACCCCTATCGTCGCATTAAATCGATCTATGGATTCCCTTATTAGATTTGACTCTAATTCGGCAGATTTATGTCATCCTATTTCTAGGGTTGCAATCAACTCCGCTTAATTATACTAGATCTTCTCTTAAACAGGGACTTTTGCTCCACTGAATAAGCACATCAAACTTGAATTAATTATTCCTGAAAACATCAAAACAAGGATTAGGAACATATAATTAAGAACAAGATCAAGTATTTATCACGTAATTCAGATTTATTAAATAATAAGATTCATCTAGGTTTCATCCTTCCTAGGTATTTAGGGAGTTTAGTTCATAACGTAAAAGGAAAACATCATAGAATTAAGAATACAATAAGACATGAAGAACCCAAAAACTTCTAAGGAACTTGATGGAGATCTTCAATCTTGGAGTGAATCCGCTTCCGAGATGATTCCAACGGCTTCCTTCGAGTAATCTCTACGATCTACTCTGTGTTCCCCTCCTTTAGGTCTTCCTCTGGCTCGTATTTATAGACTTTCGAAGGCTCAGAAACCCTAAAAATTGGCTTTTTCTGCGTGAAAACAAATCAGGGTACGATAGGGACACGGGTGTGTGCTCAGCCCGTGTGAGAGTGCATAGGCCGTGTGGGAATTTGAGTGAATCGCGATCGGCACGGCGTGTCCAGCCCGTGTGAGTCACACGGGCATGTGCTTCACCCATGTGGTTCTGGCTTGGCCGTGTGGATCCTTAATATGGCTCGTTTTGTCCGGTTTTGGCCCGTTTTCCCCTCCATTCGCTTCCCTATGCTCTCCTAAGTATAGAAATACAAATTTAAAGGGTTAGGAGCATCAAATTCACCAAATTATATAAATAATCATCCAAAAACACGCTAAGCTTGGGTTTAAAATATATTACTTTTATGGTTTATCATAGACCTTGATTATTTCTTAAATTTGTGGTAGAAATAGATAGATCGGGTTACAACGATTTCAAAAATGTAAATAGCATTAAAAACGGGGCAAGAACGGACTTATAATCGAGCTTGAAAGTGGCCAAACCCTAGCTATGGCTTCCTCCTCTAAATTTTGGCTACCATGAAGAAGATGGACAAGATTTTGACTTGATTTTTTCTTTTTAATTCATTTAATTACCAAATGACCAAAATACCCCTAACTTAAAACATAAAAATTCTCTTACTCCATGTCCATTTTTATCCACTAACTTAACAAATGGTCTAATTACCATCTAAGGACTTTCAATTTAAAGTCTCATAGCAATTGGACACCTTAAACACATAGAACTCAAATTTTGCACTTTTTGCAATTTAGTCCTTTTAACTAAATTGAGTGCCCAAACATCAAAATTTGCGAACAAAATTTTCACAAAATCATTCCATAAAACTATAGACCATAAAAATAAAATAAAAATAAATTTTACTGCGTCAGATTTGTGGTCCCAAAACCACTATTCCGACTAGACCCAAAATCAGGCTGTTACAACTCTCTCCCCTTAAAGATTTTCGTCCCCGAAAATCCTACCAGAAAATAGGTTTGGGTACTGTTTTCGTATAACTTCCTCAGGTTCTCATGTAGCCTCTTCGACCTCATATCATTGCCATAAAACTTTTACTAGAGCTATACTCTTATTTCTCAACTGTTTAACTTCCCGAGCTAAAATCTTGATCGGTTCTTCACCATAAGTCATATCGGGTCGAATCTCGACCTCTGTCGGAGAAATCATATGTGAAGGGTCTGATCGATAACGGTGTAACATAGACACATGAAACACGTTGTGGATCCTTTCCAACTCTGTCGATAAAGCTAACTGATATGCCACCAGCCCTATTCTTTCAATAACCTCATACGGCCCAATGAAACGTGGACTTAACTTGCTTTTACGTCCAAATCTCAGAATCTTCTTCCACGAAGATACTTTCAGGAATACTTTATCACCAATCTAAAATTTGATCTCTTTTCTTTTCAAATCTGCGTACAAGTTTTGTCGATCTGAAGCGGCTTTCAAGCAATCACGGATTACCTTTACTTTTTCTTCGGTTTCTCTAACCAAGTCAACCCCGTGAATCTGTTTCTCACTAAGCTCTGTCCAATACAACGAAGTTCGACACTTGCTGCCATACAATGCCTCATACGGTGCCATCATTATACTCAACTAAAAACTATTGTTATAAGCAAATTCGACTAAAGGTAGATATTTTTCCCAACTACCTTCGAACTCTAATACACAACAGCGAAGCATATCTTCGAGTACCTAAATTGTTCTCTCAGATTAACCGTCGGTTTGTGGATGAAATGCGGTGCTAAAATTCAACTTTGCACCCAAAGCTTCTTGAAACTTTTTCCAAAAATGCGAAGTAAACCTCGGATCTCTATCCGAAATAATAAAAATAGGTACTCCGTGCAATCTCACAATTTCAGCAATATACAATTCGGCTAATTTATCAAGTGAATAATCCATACATACCGGAATAAAATGAGCCAATTTCGTCAATCTATCAACAACGACCCAAACAACATCTTTCTTTTTCGGAGTCAAAGGTAAACCCGTCACGAAGTCCATCGTAATTTTATCCCATTTCCACTCGGGTACCATCACTGGTTGAAGTAAACCCAAAGGTACTTGGTGCTCGGCTTTCACTTGCTGACAAATCAAACATTTCGATACAAATTTAGAGATATCTCATTTCATACCTGACCATCAATACAGTTTCTTCAAATCATTATACATCTTTGTACTTCCCGGATGAACAGATAAACAACCATTATGTGCTTCATAAAGAATCTTTTGAATAATCTCATCATTATTTTTCGGTACACATACTTTAACTCGGAACATTAAGCAATCATCAGAACTGATCCAAAAGTCTGAATCACTACTCGATTCACACAGAGCTCTTTTGGCTTGTAACTCACTATCACTTTTCTGAGCTTCATAAATTTGCTGAAGAAACACCGGTCTAGCTCTCAACTCAGCTAGAACTGAACCATCATCGAATAAAGTCAACCTTGTATTCATAGCTCTCAAGGCAAACAAGGACTTTCTGCTCAAAGCATCTGCGACTGCGTTCGCCTTTCCAGAATGGTGGTCAATTACCAACTCATAATCTTTTAGTAACTCGAGCCATCTCCATTGTCGCAAGTTCAAATCCTTTTGAGTCATAAAATATTTCAAACTCTTGTGGTCGGTATAGATGTGGCACTTCTCACTGTACAAATGATGACGCCAAATTTTCAAAGCAAAAACAATGGCGGCCAGTTCCAAATCGTGCGTCGGATAATTCTTCTCGTGCGGTTTCAACCGTCTCGAGGCATAAGCTATCACTTTTCCCTATTGCATCAACACACATCCTAATCCATTCAGTGACGTGTCACTATAAATTACGAACTCTTTTCCCGATTCAGGTTGCACTAAAACCGGCGCCTCAGTCAATAATGTTTTCAACTTCTCAAAACTTTGCTGACATTTTTCTGACCATTCGAACTTAATATCTTTTTGCAACAACTTTGTCATAGGAGTAGCAATAATCGAAAAACCCTTAACAAAATGTCTATAATAGCCGGCTAAACCGAAAATGCTTCAAACCTTCGATACATTTCTCGGCGGTTTCCAATCAACAATTGCTGAAATCTTACTCGGATCAACCTGACTACCATCTCCAGAAACAATGTGTCCCAAAAATCTGACTTCTCGGAGCCAAAACTCACTTTTGTTGAACTTAGCAAACAATTTTTTATCTCTCAAAGTCTGCAACACAATTCTTAAATGTTCGGCATGCTCAGACTCATCCCGAGAATAAATCAAAATTTCATCGATAAACACAACCACAAACTTATCTAAGTATGGTCAGAAATTTCGATTAATCAAGTCCATAAAAATAGTAGGGGCATTAGTTAATCCAAAAGGCATAACAAGAAATTCATAATGCCCGTACCTTGTCCTGAAAGCAGTTTTCGGCACATCTGACTCTTTAACTCTCAACTGATAGTAGCCAGATCTCAAATCAATCTTCGAGAATATCGTTGCTCCTTTCAACTAGTCAAACAAGTCATCAATCCTCGGCAAAGGATACTTGTTCTTTATAGTCACCTTGTTGAGCTGTCGATAATCGATACAAAGTCTCATAGATCCCTCTTTCTTGTTTACAAATAACACTGGAGCACCCCAAGGAGAATAACTCGGTCTCGCAAAACCCTTATCTGTCAACTCTTGCAACTGAGCTTTCAATTCTTTCAATTCAGCTAGAGCCATCCTATATGGAGCAATCGATATCGGTGAAGTCCCTGGTACTAAATCAATACCAATCTCTACCTCTCTGGTCGGAGGTAACCCAAGTAACTCTTCTGGAAACACATCCAGATATTCACAAACTACAGGTACTGATTCAATCTTTATTTCAGACACTCTTGTATTCAACACATAAGCTAGATAAGCTTCACAACCCTCTCTCACATATCTTTGGGCAGTCATTGAAGAAATCACAACAGGTAACTTGTAACACCCCATACCCGAGTCCGAGGCTCAGACCGGATACGAGACATTACTATGCTTGACTTACTTAATCATGACATTACGGGCTATAAAATTTTGTTCTGAAATTAAAACTTCTCATTCTTAAATAATTCGTACATTTCATGGGCCTACGAGGCCTTAAACTCGTACTGGTAAATTTTCGAAACCTTATCGAAAAACCTTTCTTTGAAACAGGGGTTACACGCCCGTGTAATATAAGACACGCCCGCATATAGCATACACGCCCATGTCCTCGGACCGCGCCTAAAAACTCGATGATTCGCCAATTTCCACACGGCCCTGGCACGCCTGTGGACCTAGACCGAGTACTACATCTTGATATACTGACTTATTCCACACGACCGGGGCACACGCCCATGTTCTAACCGTGTGTCATGAACGGCCTTAACACACGGCCGTGGGATTAATCCGTGGTCTATCCTTACTTATAAGACTAAGGTGCAGTTTACGCAAGGCCTAGACACACGCCCGTGTGTCCAACCGTGTGGGCATTTAGAGGCTATTTACCAAGCCAATTGCCACCCTGAAATTAAGATCCAATTCATACTCATTTTCAACAACTCCATACTACATCATTCATGAAGAATACTACATGTTTCATTGATAATTATAAACATACACACTTGGCCAATCACTTAGCCATATACAAAAGAATAACAAACTTAATAGCCTATACTTTGGCTCTTCTTTAAAACATTTCCTCAAAATGTAATGCTACCTATACATGTCATACTTAATAAAACAACTTGGCTTGGCTATACCAAAATAGCGATTGATAGTGTGCTCCGAGCTCCGATGACGGTGATCCTCAATATTAGCTTGGCGGGACTACATGGAAAGAAAGAATGAAAGACATAAGCATTTAGCTTAGTAAGTTTGCATAATACACATAGCAACATTCTTACTTAATATAGACCATTTGATATAAACAATGGCATCATAAATTCAGCTATATAAAGCTTACTTACTCATACTTGATTCTTACATAACTCATGAAACTTACTAGTCTCATACTTGATAGGCAAACAAAGTACCTGTATCACTAGATCACATTGATCAGCATACTTGAACATAATACTCATAATTTCTAATTCATCATTCATAACATGAATAATATTCTTTTTCACTTGATAATAACCTTACTTACTTTGCTTTCTTGTTATCTCTTTGGAGCTTAACTCGTTTGCCCGATGAATTTATATGAATAACCGAGGATACTAAATCTCATCTAAATTTCGAGGCTATGACTTAACATGGACTTATACGAAGTCTTTCTTGTTCTCACCAATGCCATGCCTTAACTTGGACTTATACGAGATCTCTTTCTCTTGATAACTTTTCAATGCCAAGATTGCCTTGGTCTTACATGATAACTTGTTCAATGCCAAGCTTGCCTTGGACTTACATGATAACTTATTCAATGCCAAGCTTGCCTTGGACTTACATGATATCTTACTCAATGCCAAGCTTGCCTTGGACTTACATGATAACTTATTCAATGCCAAGCTTGCCTTGGACTTACATGATATCTTACTCAATGCCAAGCTTGCCTTAGACTTACATGATAACTTATTCAATGCCAAGCTTGCCTTGGACTTACATGATATCTTGCTTGCTTGCCGATGCCATGCCTCGGCTTGGTCTTATACGGACTTTCTTGTTTCATGTGGTAGATCGAGTATCCTAAGTTATTCAACTTCAATCGGGGCTTTCTCATGCTTGATCTCATTAATTTCTTTGTTTAACATAACATTAAACATTTTTCATAATAACATTGTACATTATACTAAGCAATTTAATGATATAAATCATAAAGCTTAGAAATCATACAAACTTACCTCAATATACAAAATGTAGCTAGGTATGCAATTTAGTCCTCGACCTTGTTCTTGCCTCGATTTCGATCCGGGCTTTGTTTTTCTTGATCTATAGTCATAAATAGATCATTTAATATTCACATTGACAAAATTGACCCTTTACTCATACTTGGGCAAAATTACTATTTTGCCCCCATACTTTCTCATATTTGCACTTTTACCCCAAGGCTCTTAAAATAATTTTCATTCAACTTTCTTAGACTACATGCTTAGCTGATTCATTTTCTCTACTATAGCCACTATCAATTCTCATTATTTCTAATAGGTATGACTAATTTAAAAACTTTTACAAACTAGTCCCTATGCTCATTTTTCATGAAATTCACTTAGAAAAAGATGTTTATCTAACATCAAACTCTCATAAACTTCCATAAAACATCCTTTAACAAGCATACCATTCATGGGTAGATTTTTGAACATGCATCTTAGCTCACTTTATAGCTAAAAAATAGCTAATTCAATATACGAGAACTTCAAAAATACGAAGAATATTAAAAACGAGACTAAGATGCCTTACTTGCAAGCTTCAAAAATTTGAAGAACCCTAGCTATGGAGTCTCCCAAATTTTCGGCACAAGGGGGAAGAAGATGAATAAGATTTTTATCATCTTTTCCCATTTTAATCATTTATTTGCTAAATGACCAAAATGCCCTTCTCTTTAAAATTTTACAAATTACTAACTCATGTCCATTTTTGTCCAAAAATTATGATTTGGGTAAATTTCTATTTAAGGACTTATAATTGCTATTCTAAATCTATTTCATACAAAATGCTTCTAGAAACTCATATTTTACAACTTTTGCAATTTGGTCCTTTTTGACCATTCAACTTCAATTTAGCAAAATTGCTTCATGAAACTTTCACACTAACATGCAAACATGGCATGAACCTTAAAAACTCATAAATTCACCTCGAATTCATGGTCTCGCACCACTATTCTGACTAGGCCCTAAATTGGGCTGTTACAATTCTCCCCCCTTAGGGATTTTCGTCTTCGAAAATCTTACCAGTAAAAAGGTTTGGATACTGGTTTCTCATACTCTCTTCTGGTTCCCATGTGGCTTCTTCTATTCCATGTATTTGCCACAATACTTTCACTAAGGCAATACTTTTCTTTCTTAGCTGCTTAACTTCCCGAGCTAATATCTTAACTAGTTCTTCACCATAAGTCATGTCGGGATGAATCTCTATCTCTGACTGGGGAATTACATGTGAAGGGTCTGATCGGTAGCGTCTCAACATTGACACATGAAACACATCATGTATCTTTTCTAACTCTGATGGCAAAGCCAATCTATAAGCTACAGACCCAACTTTCTCAATAATCTCATATGGTCCAATAAAACGTGGACTCAACTTGCCTTTCCGGCCAAATCTGAGAACTTTTCTCCATGGTGACACTTTCAAGAAGACTTTATCTCTGACTTGATATTCTATCTCTTTTCTCTTTAAGTCCGAATAGGACTTCTGTCTGTCTGATGCACATTTAAACATTCTCGTATGACTTTCACTTGCTCTTGACTTCTCTAACCAAATCAACCCCTGAATTTGGTTTTCTTTAAGTTCATCCAATATAGAGGCGTTCGGCACTTACGCCCATATAAAGCCTCATAAGGCGCCATCTTTAAGCTCGACTGAAAACTATTATTGTAGGCAAACTCTACTAATGGGAGAAACTTTTCCCAACTACCTCGGAATTCAAGAATACAACATCTGAGCATATCCTCGAGCACTTGAATTAACCTCTCTGATTGACCTTCAGTTTGAGGATGAAAAGCGGTACTAAAGTTCAACTTTGTCCCCAAGGCCTCTTGTAACTTCTTCCAAAACCTGGATGTGAATCTCGGATCTCTATCCGATATGATTGACAAGGGAACTCCATGAAGTCTTACTATTACTGAAACATACAAGTTTGCTAACTTGTCAAGGGAGTAATCCACTCGAACAGGTATAAAATGGGCTGGTTTCGTGAGTCTATCAACTACAACCTATACGACATCTTTCTTGCCCGGAGATAGTGGTAAACCCGTTACAAAATCCATAGTAATACAGTCCCATTTCCACTCCAGAACTAAAATGGGTTGAAGCAAACCCGAAGGTACTTGGTGTTCAGCCTTTACTTGCTGACAAATCAAGTATTTGGAAACAAATTCTGAAATATCTTTCTTCATTAACAAATTTTGAAATATCTTTCTTCATTCTCGGCCACCAATACTGTTGCTTCAAGTCATTATACATCTTGCTACTACCAGGATGTATAGATAAACACCCATTATGGGCCTCATGCAAAATTTTCTGAATAAGCTCTTCTTTTCTCGGTACACAAACTCTGTGTTTGAACATCAGACTACCATTGGGACTAATCCAGAAGTCAGACTCAACATCTGTCTCGCACTGATCTCTCTGAACTTGCAATTCACTATTCTCTTTTTGAGCTTCAATGATCTCTTGGAAGAATATTGGTCTAGATCTCAACTCAGCTAGAATAGAACCATCGTCGGACAAAGTCATCCGTGAATTCATTGCCCTTAATGCAAATAAGGATTTTCTGCTCAAAGCGTCGGCGACCACATTCGCCTTCCCCGGATGATAATCAATGATCATCTCATAATCTTTTATCAACTCTAACCATCTCCGTTGTCTTAAGTTCAACTCTTTCTGCATCATCAAGTATTTCAAACTTTTGTGATCAGTGAAAATCTGACATTTCTCACCATATAGGTGATGTCTCCATATCTTCAATGCGAAGACTATGGCAGCCAATTCTAAATCATGCGTCGGATAATACTTCTCATGAGGCTTCAACTGTCTGGAGGCATAAGCAATAACTTTGCCTTCTTGCATAAGTACACAGCCTAATCCATTTAAGGATGCATCGTTGTAAATCACAAATTCTTTCCCTGTCTCAGGTTGAACCAAAACTGAGGCTTCTGTCAACATCGCTTTCAGTTTCTCGAAACTTTTTGGCATCTTTCAGTCCACTCAAACTTCACATTTTTCTGTAACAGTTTAGTCATTGGGGTTGCAATAACAGAAAACCCCTTGACGAATCGTCTATAATAGCCGGCTAGGCCTAGAAAGCTTCTAATCTCAGAGATATTCTTTGGTGGATTCCAGTCCACTATGGTCGAAATCTTACTGGGGTCCACTCGAACTCCTTTTTCCGAGACAATATGTCCTAGAAACCCTACTTCCTTAAGCCAAAATTCGCTTTTACTAAACTTAGCATATAATTGATTTTCTCGTAGAATCTGTAAAACTGTCCGTAGGTGCTCAGTATGCTCATTCTCATCTTGGGAATAAATCAGTATGTCGTCAATGAAAACGACTACAAACTTGTCAAGGTATGGTCTAAACATGCGGTTCATTAAGTCCATGAATACCGCCGGAGCATTGGTCAAACCAAAGGGCATGACTAAAAATTCATAATGCCCATACCTTGTTCGGAAGGCTGTTTTAGGCACATCTGATTCTTTTACTCGTAGCTGGTAGTACCCTGATCTCAAGTCTATTTTGGAGAACACTGTGGCTCCTTTCAACTGATCAAACAAATCATCGATTCTAGGCAATGGGTACTTATTCTTTACTGTCACTTTATTAAGTTGACGGTAATCTATGCACAATCTCATAGTGCCATCTTTCTTTTCACAAATAAAATCGGAGCACCCGGGAGAACAACTTGACCTTGCAAAGCCTTTATCTCATCAACTCTTGTAATCTGCGACTTCACTCCTTCAACTCCGTTGGAGCCATTCATAAGGAGTAATAGATATTGGTACAGTGCAGGGAGCTAGCTCAATGCTGAACTCAACCTCTCTAACCGGTGGTAGTCCGGCAATTCCTCGAAACACATCCACGTACTCATATACTATTGGCACTGACTCAATCCTTAACTCTGTTTCTTTTTCATTCATCACGAAAGCCAAATATGCTTCATACCCCTTTCTCATGTATTTCTGTGCCGTCACGTGAGAAATCAATTCTGACAATCTACTCTGTTCATCTAATTCTATGTAAAGGGTGTCCCCATCCTCACATCTCATTTCAATGTATTTCTTCCCACAATTAACTATTACATTATGGGCAATTAACCAGTCCATACTGAGAATGAGATCAAACTCGTCAAATGGTAACAACATAAGGTTTGCTTTAAAACAATGACCTCTAATCATTAATGGACATTCTCTACATACTTCATTCACTAACACACTCTTGCCTAAAGGATTAGACACTCTAATCACAAATTCTGTAAACTCTATAGGCATACTCAAATCGGATACCAATTTCATGCAAATGTAAGAGTGTGTAGATCCGGGATCTATTAAAGCAATAACTTTAACATCATGTAGAGAAAAGGTACCCGTGATAACATCATGGGAAGATGCCTCTTCGCGAGCGCGAATGGCATAAGTCTTTGCAGGCGCCCTACCCTCGGGTCTCACGGCCTGCTCTCTAGGGTTACCTCTTCCACTTGCCCCACTTCCGGGGTTTCTCTATGACCTTCCTCTGACCATACTCCCAGATCTTGGGTTCTGAGTTCTGTCCTCTTTCATCATCTCTGGACAATCTTTTATGTAGTGGTCCTGGGAACCACATCTGAAACAGGCATTTTCTTGTGCTCGGCATTCTCCTAAATGACGTCTGCCATAATGTAGGCATTCGGGTCTATCAGATCGAACATTCCCTACACTAGCGACTGAAGTAGTCTGTGCTTTATTTCCCGAATACTGTTTACTCTTGTCCTTTCTGGAAAATCCAGTGGAAGTAGTCGATCGGGCGGGGAAATCTCTTGACTTCTTGGATGAAGATTGGAATGACTTGTTCCACTGCCTCATTCTAGAGTCACGAGACTCCATTTCAGATTTCTTCTTCTCTTTTACTAGTTTTTCTGCTTTACAAGCCCTTTCGACTAGCACAACAAATTCCTTCAGTTCTAGGACAGCAACAAGCAGTTTGATGTCCTCATTTAGCCCATCTTCAAATCTCTTACTCATGATAGCCTCGGTGGATACGCATTCTCGAGCGTATTTGCTTTGAGTCTTACAAACTCACGCTCGTAGTCGATTCTGAGACATCTTGCCTTGTTTCATTCTAGGAATTCCTTCCTTTTACGGTCCACAAACCTTTGACTGATATACTTTTTCTTGAACTCTTCTTGGAAAAATTCCCACGAGATCTTCTCTCTTGGGAATATCGATACCAAGGTGTTCCACCATTGATAAGCGAGAATCTCTTAAAAGAGAAACTACGCACTTCATGCACTCTTCAGTGTACATGACAGCTCATTAAATACCACGATGGCATTTTCTAACTGAGATTCACTCTTTCTTCTCTCATCATCTTTTCTAGCCCGTAATTCTTACGCCCCATGTTTCCTGATTCTATCAACCGGAGGCTTCTCTCCTCTTACCACCTCTACTACTTGAGGGGTTATTGGGATAGGTTGAGGAATAGGTGGGGGTGGAGGGGGTTGTGTATTCGGGTTCGTACGAACGAACTCCGTGTACCATGTGTTCATCATATGGAGGAAGGCTTCTCTAGCCTCTTCTCCTCCTCCTTGACTCACCGTAGTGGGTCTATTCTCGTTCTCATTCGGCACCATCCCTTCAGTAGGAGCTGGCGCATTACTTTCTACCGCATCCGCCATATCTCTTTCAGGATCCATTTACTATATATATAAACATAATTTAAGTCGTCAGGAGTCGTCACGCTATCATTATAAAAACATTCTTACGTATGGCATGTATAGTTAGACTCGTGCTCATGCTACGTTAGTCCTAGAATCGACTAAACTGTAGCTCTGATACCACTAAATGTAACACCCCATACCTGAGTCTGAGGCTCAGACCCGATACGAGACATTACTATGCTTGGCTTACTTAATCATGAAATTACGGGCTATAAAATTTCGTTCCGAAATTAAAACTTCTCATTCTTAAACAATTCATACATTTCATAGGCCTACGAGGCCTTAAACTCGTATTGGTAAATTTTCAGAACCTTATCGAAAAACCTTTCTCTGAAACAGGGGTTACACGCCCGTGTAATATAAGACACGCCCGTGCATAGGCATACACGCCCATGTCCTCAGACCGTGCCTAAAAACTCAGTATTCTGCCAATTTCCACACGGCCCTGGCACGCCCGTGGACCTAGACCATGTACTACATCTTGATATACTGACTTATTCCACACGATCGGGGCACACGCCCATGTTCTAACCGTGTGTCATGAACGGCCTTAACACACGACCGTGGGATTAATCCGTGGTCTATCCTTACTTATAAGACTAAGGTGCAGTTTACGCACGGCCTAGACACACACCTGTGTGTCCAACCGTGTGGGCACTTAGAGGCTATTTACCAAGCCAATTGCCACCCTGAAATTAAGATCCAATTCATACTCATTTTCAACAACTCCATACTACATCATTCATGAATAATACTATATGTTTCATTGATAATTATAAACATACACACTTGGCCAATCACTTAGCCATATAGAAAAGAATAACAAACTTAATAGCCTATACTTTGGCTCTTCTTAAAATATTTACTCAAAATGTAATGCTACCTATACATGCCATACTTAATAAAACAACTTGGCTATACCAAAATAGCGATTGATAGTGTGCTCCGAGCTCCGATGACGGTGATTCTCGATATTAGCTTGGCGGGACTACATGGAAAGAAAGAATGAAAGACATAAGCATTCAGCTTAGTAAGTTTGCATAATACACATAGCAACATTCTTACTTAATATAGACCATTTGATATAAACAATGGCATCATAAATTCAGCTATATAAAGCTTACTTACTCATACTTGATTCTTACATAACTAATGAAACTTACTAGTCTCATACTTGATAGGCAAACAAAGTACCTGTATCACTAGATCACATTGATCAGCATACTTGAATATAATACTCATAATTTCTAATTCATCATTCATAACATGAATAATATTCTTTTTCACTTGATAATAACCTTACTTACTTTACTTTCTTGTTATCTCTTTAGAGCTTAACTCGTTTGCCCGATGAATTTATATGAATAACCGAGGATACTAAATCTCATTTAAATTTCGAGGCCATGACTTAACATGGACTTATATGAAGTCTTTCTTGTTCTCACCAATGCCATGCCTTAACTTGGACTTATATGGGATCTCTTTCTCTTGATAACTTTTCAATGCCAAGCTTGCCTTGGTCTTACATGATAACTTGTTCAATGCCAAGCTTGCCTTGGACTTACATGATAACTTATTCAATGCCAAGCTTGCCTTGGACTTACATGATATCTTACTCAATGCCAAGCTTGCCTTGGACTTACATGATATCTTAATCAATGCCAAGCTTGCCTTGGACTTACATGATAACTTATTCAATGCCAAGCTTGCCTTGGACTTACATGATATCTTGCTTGCTTACCGATGCCATGCCTCGGCTTGGTCTTATACGAACTTTCTTGTTTCATGTGGTAGATCGAGTATCCTAAGTTATTCAACTCCAATCGGGGCTTTCTCATGCTTGATCTCATTAATTTCTTTTTTTTTTAACATAACATTAAACATTTTTCATAATAACATTGTACATTATACTAAGCAATTTAATGATATAAATCATAAAGCTTAGAAATCATACAAACTTACCTCAATATACAAAATGTAGCTAAGTATGCAATTTAGTCCTCGACCTTGTTCTTGCCTCGGTTTCGATCCGGGCTTCGTTTTTCTTGATCTATAGTCATAAATAGATCATTTAATATTCACATTGACTAAATTGACCCTTTACTCATACTTGGGCAAAATTACTATTTTGCCCCCATACTTTCTCATATTTGCACTTTTACCCCAAGGCTCGTAAAATAATTTTCATTCAACTTTCTTAGACTACATGCTTAGCTGATTCATTTTCTCTACTATAGCCACTATCAATTCTCATTATTTCTAATAGGTATGACTAATTTCAAAACTTTTACAAACTAGTCCCTATGCTCATTTTTCATGAAATTCACTTAGAAAAAGATGTTTATCTAACATCAAACTCTCATAAACTTCCATAAAACATCCTTTAACAAGCATACCATTCATGGGTAGATTTTTGAACATGCATCTTAGCTCACTTTATAGCTAAAAAATAGCTAATTCAATATACGAGAACTTCAAAAATACGAAGAATATTAAAAACGGGACTAAGATGCCTTACTTGCAAGCTTCAAAAATTTGAAGAACCCTAGCTATGGAGTCTCCCAAATTTTTGGCACAAGGGGGAAGAAGATGAATAAGATTTTTATCATCTTTTCCCATTTTAATCATTTATTTGCTAAATGACCAAAATGCCCTTCTCTTTAAAATTTTACAAATTACTAACTCATGTCCATTTTTGTCCAAAAATTATGATTTGGGCAAATTACTATTTAAGGACTTATAATTTCTATTCTAAAGCTATTTCATACAAAATGCATCTAGAAACTCATATTTTACAACTTTTGCAATTTGGTCCTTTTTGACCATTCAACTTCAATTTAGCAAAATTGCTTCATGAAACTTTCACACTAACATGCAAACATGGCATGAACCTTAAAAACTCATAAATTCACCTCGAATTCGTGGTCTCACACCACTATTTTGACTAGGCCCTAAATCGGGTTGTTACAATTCACCCGACTCATCTGAATCAATTCGAAGAATTTCACCATTCTCACATTTCAATTCAATAATTTTCCGTCTACAATTCACTACAACATCATGCGATGTCAACCAATCCATACCCAAAATGACATCAAACTCATCAAATGGCAACAACATTAGATCAGCCGGAAAACAGTGACCTCGAATCATCAATGGGCAATTCTTGCAAAGTTTATCAACTAACACATATTTGCCTAAGGGGTTTGACACTTTAATCACAAATTCAGTAAACTCAACAGACAAGCTCTTACTAGCTACCAATTTCATGCAAACATAAGAATGAGTCGGTCCAGGATCAATTAATGCAACTACATTAGTATTATAGAGAGAAAAAGTAGATGTCGCTTCTTCGCAAGCACGGATAGCATAGGCTCTAGCAGGTGCCCTGGCCTCAGATCTTATAACTGTATCTTTTGTCACACATTTACTACTAGCTCCATTTCCCGTGTTCCTTGGTGGTCACCCTCTAGAGGCAGTGTTGCCCGATCTTGCAGTCTGAAACTTATCTTTTTCAACCATCTCTGGGCAATCTCGAATAAAGTGGTCTTGAGAACCCAACTTAAAACAAGCCCGGTCATTCATTCTACATTCACCAGGGTGTCATCTGCCGCAGTGCTGACATTCAGGCCTACCAGACTTAGCGTTACTAACGCTCGCTACTGATGTAGTTTGGGCTTTAGAACCCGAGTATTGTTTCCAACGATCTTTGCTGGGATACCCAGCTGAAGCACTCGATCGAACATACAAATCTCTCAGTTTCTTAGATTGAGATTGAAATGACTTACTCATCGGCCTTTTTCTTGCATCTCTAGCCTTAGACTCGGCTTTTCTCTTCTGCTTACTTAATTCTTCAGCTTTACAAGCTCGATCGAATAGCACCACAAATTCTTTCAGCACAAGGACTCCAACTAACAATCGGATATCCTCATTCAACCAATCTTCGAACCTTTTGCACATGATAGCCTCAGTGGAAACACATTCCTGAGCGTACTTACTGAGCCTGACAAACTCTTGTTCATATTCGGTTACAGACATTCGACACTGTTTCAGCTTTAAAAACTCCTTACATTTCTGATCAATAAACCGTTGGCTGATATACTTCTTCCAAATTTCATCTTGGAAGAATTCCCAATTAAACCTTTCTATCGGTACTACTGACACAAGAGTTTTCCACCACCGGTATGCTGAGTCTCTCAGAAGTGATACGGCATATTTCAGACATTCATCCGGTCTGCAAGACAGTTCATCGAATACCTTGATAGAATTCTCAAGCCAAAATTCTGCCCTCTTGGGATCATCATCAACATTTGCCCTGAAATCTTTAGCCCCATGCTTTCGGATCTTATTAATAGGAGGCTTACTGACTCTTACATATTCCATACCTTGAGGAGCTACATGAACCGACTGAGGAATAGGTGGGGATGGAGGGGGTTGAGCATTCAGATTTGTTCGAACAAATTCCGTATACCACTCGTTCATCATGTGGAGAAAGGCTTCCCTACCCCCTTCTGCTCCGCCCTAACTAACCGTGGGAGGTCTACTTTCATACGGCGCTGCCCCTTGAGTGGGGGTTGGCGCATTACTCTCTACGTCATCAGCTTCAGCTCGATTGAGATCCATTTACTATATGAAAACACATTTTAAAATTGTCAAGAGTCATCACACTATCACAGTTCATTTATGGCATGTATAGCTAGACTTTCACACACACTATGTTTGTCTGAGAATCAGCTAAATCGTAGCTCTGATAGCACTAAATGTAACACCCCTTACCCGTGTTCAACGCCGGAACAGGTACGAGAAATTACCAGACTTAAACACAAACAAACATACATTTTTAGCCCTAAATTTGCATCCAAATTAAAATTTTTTACATTTAATCATAAAGTCCCTTATACGAGCCTACAAGGCCCAAAACATGCTTTGGTAATGGTTCGAGACTAAACCGAGAACTTTAGGAAATTTTACAAAACTTAGAAAATTTTTCATGTTACAGGAGTCACACGCCCATGTGGATTTGGGACACGCCCGTGTGACCATGGGACACGCCCGTGCTACAGGCCGTGTTCAAATTAGGGAGCTCTCTGACTTATGCCACACGGCTGTGCCAAACGACCTTGTGCTAGGCCGTGTGGTTGATTTAATTTTCATAATTTTTCATAAAATAGGTGCAGACTTCACACGACCGGGGCACATGCCAGTGTTCAAGGCCGTGTAGCACACACGGCCAAGACACACGCCCGTGTCTTTGCCCGTGTGCTATATTCTGGACATTCTATTTTGCAACAATTAAGGTACAGGGGACACACGGCTGAAACACATGCTCGTGTGGCAGACCGTGTGTCACACACGGCCTAGACACACGCCCGTGTGTCTACCCGTGTGGACAAAAATAAAGCTATTTACCAAGCCTTTTTGCCACCCTTTAATGTACACACATACACAACATAACATAGCACCAAACTAAGCATATACATATAAAAAAATCAGCCACAATCAAGACAACAACACATCATTTACATGCTACCATCTATCATACACAATCATCACATACTTACCAACTCAAATCAAGTAGATTCCCACATCTATGAAAGGCATTATCATATGAATATACTTAACCAATAATAGCCAATTTCCAATGGCCTTATACAAAATGAGCTTTCAACCAATATAAGCCAACACATTTGGCCAAATCAATTATGACACATAACAAAATGACCAAGTCCCCTATACATGCCATAACTCAAAATGTTCAAATCATTGATACCAAAAATATTTATTGATAGTGTGAGTGGATCTCCAACAATCTCCAAACCCGAGCTAGCTTGGTGACACTATAAGATAAGGGAAAGAAAGGGGAGTAAGCTATATAACTTAGTACGTTCATATGCAAATAATAAACAACATTAACCATGCATTTTCCATAGGAATAACATAACATATATTAAAATTAATGTCATTAAAACTTCATGAACATAACATACTCAATCACATTCTTACCAATAGTTTGTCATATACCGAATTCATTTCATTTGAGTTTGTTGTACATACCTGTACCAAATCGTAACTTAATCACGTACTTTCTCATCTTTGACATACCCATTGAATTTCCCATTGAACCATTTGGAATACTAAAGGATACTCAGGAATTTCGTACACACAGTAGCGTACCAATGCCATATCCCAGATATGGTCTTACATGTAATCTCGTATCGATGCCAATAGCCCAACTATGGTCTTACACGAAGTCTCATATCAATGCCATATCCCAAATATGGTCTTACACGAAGTCTCATATTGATGCCATATCCCAGATATGGTCTTACACGTAATCTCAGTAACCTTAATGTCATGACATTTGTATCCTATCTATTCCTAAGGTTCAACCGAGAGATCTCTCTTCTTCTGAATCAAGTCGAATATGCTCATAGAATCAATCATACATTTCATGCAATATCAAAACATTAAAATACAAATATAACATTGCATTATATATATACGAATTTACCTTGGTACAAAAATAGTGAAAATGGACCTAATCGTCAAACATTTTGTTTTTCCCCTAGTCTAGGTCCGAACTTCATTTTTCTTGATCTATAATAGCAAATTCAGCTCATTTAATACACACATTATCCAATTCAGTCCAAAAATCACATTATATAAAAATTACATTTTTGCCCCTAACTTTTTAACTTTTTACATTTTGGTCCCTAGGCTCATAAAATGAAACATATTCAATTTATTTAAAACCCAAGCCTAGCTAAACTTTATTCATGCTCATAACAGCCCACAATTTCCATTAAATCACACTTTTACTGCATATTTTATAACCTTTACAAATAGGTCCTTTTTGACATTTTTACCGAAAATCACTTTGTAAAAGTTGTTTATCCAACATCAAACTTGCATAATCTACCATTAAACATCCAAATAAACAAATATCTAACATGGGTCAAACCCCATACCTTGATTATTTCTTAAATTTGTGCTACAAATAGATAGATCGGGTTACAACGATTTTAAAAATGTAAAGAGTATTAAAAATGGGGCAAGAACAGACTTACAATCGAGCTTGAAAGTGGCCAAACCCTAGCTATGGCTTTATCCTCTAAATTTTGGCTAGCATGAAGAAGATGGACAAGATTTTGGCTTGATTTTTGCTTTTTAATTCATTTAATTACCAAATGACCAAAATACCCCTAACTTAAAACATAAAAATTCTCTTACTCCATGTCCATTTTTGTCCACTAACTTAAAAAATGGTCTAATTACCATCTAAGGACCTTTAATTTAAAATATCATAGAAATTGGACACCTTAAACACATAGAACTCAAATTTTTGCACTTTCTACAATTTAGTCCTTTTAACTAAATTGAGTGCCCAAACGTCAAAATTTTTGAACGAAATTTTCACGAAATCATTCCATAAAATTGTAGACCATAAAAATATAATAAAAATAAATTTTACTTCGTCAAATTTGTGGTCCCGAAACCACAGTTCCGACTAGACCCAAAATCGGCCTGTTACACGATCGTCGGATCCAAGTTACAACGTGTCACATTCGTTGCCGGAACAACTACAATCAAACTTCTTTAGATTTATACCACTAAATAATTAACTTCAATCAAAACATTTATGCAATACATTATACAACCGTTTCCAAGTCTTACACGAGCTTACGAAAACTCTGAAGTTAACCCAAAATCGAATTAGGATTAATTTGTAAATATTCCAAAACATCAGATTGATGTCACGACGTCAGGGGGTTCCTCGTCACGACATAACATGCTAAGTAAGCCTCGTCGTAGCGACCACAACTTGACGTCGAGCCATAGCATGGTAACCTAGTCTCGTCGCGACAACAAAAGTTCGACGTCGTGATGTAACAAACTATTTCTGCAAATTTCTAAGTGAAATATCAGCCTGCAATTTCAAATCAACTTATAGACATATTCATACCATATTTTAGCCAAATTATGCAATACACATTAATCATAATACCTAAATCAACAATACACCAATGCCATATTACATACAAGTTCATTAACTAACATAATTCATTTAAGATTTCAAACATACATACTATCAACAAGTACCATTTGAAAATACATGTTTTATAAATTTCTAAACCATATGACAAACTCATATACATATTGCATCCATTTGATTAAGCCCATTATCAAACTTCCAACTCAATATTCTCAAAACATAGTAAAATACCCAAATCGACTCAACCTAGGTACATGTCGTATAACCAACAAAAGAAACTATACAAACATTGTTGAGTCTAGGATCTTTTGTCTAGATGCTAAAATTGATACTCGGCACCTTGATATGAACCTAACCTGCGCACGAAAAACAAATTGTACACTGAACAATAAAGCTCAATGGTATTTCTATAATTCAAATCAAGGCATACAAGTTTATATCAATTGCATACATCCAATTCAAATACCATTAACGACCAATTCTTACATAATTTATGCTAATCCTCAATTGCATATCAGCATATATATACCACAAAGTGTCCCAATTATAACAAATGAATCAACTATGAATAAATTCAATAATAAGCTAGTTAATAATACCATACCAATATCATTAATATTCATATTCCTATTCAATTTAACACATTTGATCAAATTAATATTTCAATTTCGAATCGAATCGATTATTTCTTATCTTACCATATTAGCCCTCAGGCTCGTTAACCGGTTCGCATGGTCTTTCACATGCTATTGATAATCAAATATCGTTTATAAATACTTGTAATAGAACTTTATAACATTTAATCTTTTTCAAATGTCAATAAACCAATTTGAAATTTATATTCCCTATTAACATGACTCAAAAATGGATACATAGATCCTAACCAATACACCAATTTGGCAACCAATGCCTCATCGGAATGTTTGAAGTAAAAAGATTGTGCCTAGTGCTCATCGGTATAACTGAAATAAAAGTTGTGCCCTGCACTCATTGGAACGTCCGAAGGAAAATGCACCCAATGCTCATCAATATATAGCCGAAATAACTCGTACTCAATCTATCCTATGGCATGCCAACTATATTCGACTCTACCCGAACAGTTAATAGGGTAACTAATGATCCAATTTCATTATATAGCTCGATTTACATGTCGTTGTTTTTAATTCATAATCAAATCCATCATTTTATCACATAACATATTTCAACCCAATTCAAAGCCAATTTCATATTTTCATCAAGTTACACTATTTTCTGTTCTATCCAATTTAGTCCTCTATTTCAATAACCAATTTCAATCATAAAAATTCAATTCAAATAATCATTTTCAACTTACCTCAATATCACACTATGCAAAATAGTACAAGTATGCAACAATATAGTGATTCAAATAATAGAAATACAAACCGAAGATTCAAGTTACTCGTTGTCGGATCTCCCTTTTCCTTTCCCTCTCGACGACCTTGCATCGTGTTTAGCTACAAATAATAATCCATCAGTACACAATATCAGATTCCATATCAAATCATATTCAATTATAAAGTCACACATATTTTACAGTTTATTCAATTTAGTCTCAAAACTCGGGATAAACATAACTTCTGATCTAGACCTTCGGATTAAAATCTGATTTCACATATATTCATTAAGGACCTACTACTTTCTATTCCTACCGAAATTTCATAAAAAAATTTGCATGTTATTCAATTTGGTCCCTAATGTATGAAACTAACAATTAAACTTTAGAATTAAGTTATTTTTTTAAACTAAACTTAATTTCTATCAATTTAGCACCTGAATCATTAAATTATCAACAATGGTATCTCATCAAAACTTCACCAATTGATCAAATTGATCCTTAGGTTAGCTTATTCAAGCTTCAAAGATAAAAAAAAAAATCTATAAAAATCAAAGAAGGACCAAAAGATTCAAAAAAAACCTAAAATGGCGTCAAGCTTCTTCTTCTTTTCTAATATCCAGTTGGAGAAGATGAAGTTGATCTCTCCATCCACCAAATTCTCATTTTTATACTTGGATTATGGCTTAATTAACTTTATTTAATCATGTTGTATTTATAATTAATCTTAATTGTACTTATTTAATCAATAATTAATCCTCATATCGTCCACCAAAGAATGTTTAAATATGACTTATTAACCATTTTGGCCCTTTGGATAATTGCAATTTAAGTCCCCAAGCCATTTCCTAATTAAAATCTATAGCGATTGGACTTTTACAATTTAGCCCTTAAGCCTAAATTAAACACAATTTCGACTAGATTGAGTATCCAAATTTCAATTCATCTAAATATTAACTCCATAGGTATCCCTATTTAATATTTAAGGGGTTGGTTTACAGAAACGGGATCCCAAAACTAAATTTTCTGATACCAATAGAAACCGGGTCATTACATTTAATTTTATTATAATTTAAGTTCATGTATTCCTTATACCATAATTTAACAAATTTAAATATAATTTAAATACTTATTTTCTAGTTTACAGCAACATGTCTAAAATAAACAATTTATATGCTCAAAAGTGCTTTTTAACAGCAATGATAAATACTATCAAACTTTTCAAAAATATTTTCCAACCTTAATAATAAACGAGAATATAAATTCAATTTATTTTTTCACTGATCTTCTAGTTTTTTACATTTATATTTTAGTCAATTACTTTTATTTTTAAAAATCTTATAAATAATGGTAACAAATTAACTTTTCATAACTATGATTTAATGAATTCATGTCAAGATTAATATATAACTAAATTAAATACAAATTTAAAATACTTAATTTTAATTGATGTCAAATATATTTTTTTAGAAAAGAAATCAAATATATTTAATTTTATAGTACTTAAATATTTATTATTTTTATAAATAAATAATAAAAAGTATAACTTTTGTTTGTTTAATAAGTAAATCTTAAGAGAATTAATAAAATTTTCTTCAGACGGAGCATGATAAATTCCCTTCAAACTTGATGTGTAAATGGAAATTCTTCTAACTATAAAGGTTAGGGAGAGGCTATTTTACACTCATAGAATTATCAACAAAACAGAAACTATTTTTTTTAACAAATGTTGCATCAAATATTATTTTATAACTATATATGGTTGAAGAACAAATATTTTTTTTTCTCGGAAAAGGAACAAAATATTATATATTGTTTATAACTATAATTAAAAGTTGTCTCCTATCTTAGAATTGCTTGGTTTAGAAGTGAAAGGGTTCGTTTTAATGTCATCTATTTATAGGTATAAAATATGATTTGAAGGGTAAAATGCCATAGTATATATATATATATATATATATATATATATATATATATATATACACAATTTTATAGGCTAAAATAAATAACTAAATGAAGCTTTTAATTTCAAAGTTTTTTACACTTTCTTTTATAATAAAGATTTTAAGATAAAGGGAATTCTTTTTAACGTGGCAGTTTTTTTTTATATATTATATTATTTTTATATATTTATACTTTTATATTTAAAGTATTATAAATTTATATGTAATTTTTTTTATAAATTCAAAATTTTTATTGTCTAAATTTGACATCTTCATGCATGTTATTAATATTTATATATTTTTTTTTGTGTCATGTCGTGTTTTGTATAATTGTAACACTCTATATCCGACTCGATTGTTAGGTTCAGGTACCAAGTGCCACAATCAACCCGAAATATTTAACAGTAAATCTATATTGTTTTATTTTCAACTTTTATAATGCAAGGATAGGTTTCCTATTTACACATAAGGTCGTTCCAATTTATTTAGTTATCAACATGTTTCAAAATATAACTACAGATCAACTGTAACACCCTTAACCCGATCCGATTTGTCAAATCCAGATCTCGGGCGTTACTCATCTACTATAGACTTACAGAAAACAAAACATACAAAAGTTGGGCTTTTACATCTTGTTTAAGAATACTATCCAAATAATCTACAACTGGGTGTATTGTATATAATTACAACCATTGTACAAGACTGATTAACGTAACTTAATTACATTATTCTATTTGTTATAGGCATAACAGTCCTTTGTGATAATACTACCTACAATTGTGTTGCCAACATGTTCTGTATGCATAATTGCTCATCCCACCACCTTTGGCGTAGCCTTGGTGTAGACCCAATAAACTTACTTGTAATATAAAACACAAATGCAAGTTCATGAGAACTTAGTGAGTTTAAACTCCCATTACCTGTTTCGCACTTATACAACGCATTTGATGGCTTTATTGATCCTTTCATTGTTCTTCATTCTACGGCTTGTCTCTGGTGAATAAAATTCTAGAATTCTATCCTTCGTATCATAGATATCACACCTTACCTTTAAGTCATGCTTTACCCTTAGTCCATCGATACATTACTTACATTCTTTACTTACCCTTCTCTGAGTTTCCTTAGCCATTCTAATTCTAAGTTCTGTATAGAGTAAATACTGTTAATCAACTTGATCTTCAAGTCCATTTTACTCGTAATTTGAACTTGCCACTCATTTTACCGTGTTCCAATTTCTTGGTTCATGTCTTAAGTTCATGCGGACCATGCCAAGATATCTCAACGGAACCATTCCTTTAGAGTTCGCCATATATATACCATTCTTTCAGAGTTTTTCCATACTTAGCATTACTTCAAAATTAGCCATTCATACCATTCTCTCGTACTTTCATCATACTTACCGTTATTTTTTAGAGTCTGCCACAAGGGTGTTCCCTTCAAATGGTAGCCACAAGGGCCTTCCTTTGGAATGCACCACGCAGGCATTCCTTTCCTTAGATCGCCACAAAGGCCTTCATTTTCATAGATCGCCATAAAGGCTTCCATTTTCATAGATTGCCACAAAGGCTTCCATTTTCATAGATTTCGATAAAGGCTCCCTTTTTCATACCTTTTCATGATAGGGATTCGCCTAAAGTCACATTATCCTAGGTTTGCCCCTCATCGTCTTGGGTCACGCAAAAAACCCATTAGGTAACAACCTTCCTTTAGATCTTTCCATATGATGTCATAACCTACTAGTTATGGTCTTACATGATATGGCATTTCCATGTGATACCATAACCCACTAGTTATGGTTTTACACTATATGGTCTCATGGACTTTTTTTTCGGATGATCGTGTTTAAAGTCCCGATGGACTCCTTTAGACGACTGTACCGCGGTGAATAGACTCAGACTCACTTGACATGCCTTTATACTCTGACTCCATTTAAGACTTGACATATTTCCTTTATGCTTTCCAGAATCATTCTTACAACCTGGTTTCATTGCCAAAACATCCATCACGTACTCGACTTATCAAGTACTATATGGACTGAACATGCAAAGCTTGTAACACCCTTTACCCGTATCCGACGTCGGAATAGGGTACGAGGCATTACCAGACTTATTCACAAGCAACATTCAAAACCGAGACAGGAATTTCCACTCAAATTTAAAACTTTTCAAAAACATTCATATCGTCCCTAAAACGAGCCTACGAGGCCCAAACATGCATCGAAAGTGGTTCGGGACTAAACTGAGAACTTTGGAAACTTTTGGAGAACTTAGAAATTTTTTTCATGAAAAAGAGGTCACAAGCCCGTGTGGGTTAGGGACACGCTCGTGTGACCCTATGACACGTCCGTGCTTCAGGCCGTGTTCAAATTAGGGAGCGTTCTGTTTATGATGTCATCATCAAATTGAGGTCACATGGCCAAGTCATACGCCCGTGTGCTTAGGCCGTGTGATCGATTAGATGATGACGTCATAAACAGAATGCTTCCTAATTTGAACACGGCCTGAAGTACGGCGTGTCCCGAACCCACACGGGCGTGTGACCCCTTTTTCATGAAAAAAATTTCTAAGTTCTCCAAAAGTTTCCAAAGTTCTCGGTTTAGTCCCGAACCACTTCCGATGCATGTTTGGGCCTCGTAGGCTCATTTTAGGGACGATATGAATGTTTTTGAAAAGTTTTAAATTTGAATGGAAATTCTTGTCTCTGTTTTGAATGTTGCTTGTGAATAAGTCCAGTAATGCCTCGTACCCTATCCCGGCATCGGATACGAGTAAGGAGTGTTACATTTAGTGTATCAGAGCTATGGTTTAGTCGATTCTCGGACTAACCTAGTATATTTGAGACTCTAGCTATACATGCCATATTACCATCTGTGATAGTGTGATATCTCCCGACTCTAATGAAATTGTTTTGTTGAGGCAGAGATGCTTTCCAACCGAGCTAGTTTCGAAAATGCTAAAAGTGATACTAAGGTATTTGAAAATGTGTATGTGATGATGTACAAAATAAAATGACCATAAGTTTAGAAATATGGGTAAAATGTCATTGTTCCAGTTGAACGTTGTATTTCGATGGATTATGGTGATTTTATGATACTGGTAAGGGGTGTTACAAAGCTTATTTATTGTTCATACTACAACATCATCCTTCAATAATACTTGACTAACTATAAAATCATAGAGTAACTACTTTCTATAGAAGTATCTTGAATGATATCATGCATTCAAGATTCAGCTTAGGGACTCACCTAACAACTACGGATAGTAGTCTAAACTCCAGATCCCTCATTAACGTAGGGATTTCAGTGATCTCTACTTTATAAAACGAAAAACCACCATTAAAACCTTGACATGGAAAAATCACTGATAAAATTTAGGGTTTCCCGATCCATCCTAAGGGAATGCTTTCATTTCTCTCCGGCCTTAGTTCTCCATGTTTTTAAAGGAGAAGAAGAGAACTGTAACACCCCTTACCCGTATCCGTCGCCGGAATAGGGTACGAGGCATTACCAGACTTAATCACCTATAACCGATCATTTTCAAGTCAAAAATTTCCATCCAAATTTAAAACTTTTCATATTCAATCATAGAGTCCCTAATATAGACCTACGAGGCCCAAAACATGCTTTGGAAGCGGTTCGGGACTAAACCGAGAACTTTGGAAATTTTCACAACACTTAGAAATTTTTTCTTCAAAACAAGGTCCCACTCAATATGCATCCTCAACAACTCTTATACATGCATAATTATATCTAATTATCATACCATACCATTGAGCCAAACTTAGCTATTCGACATCAAGACTACTAGCACATTCAACCATTAGGTATTTAGGCCATAACCCACAACTCATCATGTATCATGCAAACACAGCTCACATCATAAGACATTGGCATATAAATAATATATATAGGCTTACAATCAATTAGCCAATATAAGCCAATTAGCATGGCTACATACTACAATAACCTTTAACCATTTGATAAACCGTAATATATACATATTTTAATCCCACATTTAACATACTTTTGGATGATTTAATCCCTTGAATTGTGGAATTTGATGCTCCTAATCCTTTAATATCATGTTTTATACTTAGGAGAGCATCAGAGGATGAAAAGAATGAGAAACGGTCCAAAAACAGAGAAAATGGGCCAAAGTAAGAAATTCAAACGGCCTGGAGTTCACCACACGGCCGTGCCACCTTAGCAGGCCCGAACATGGCCTGGGCTCGACTCACACGGGCGTTCCACACGGGCGTGCCCCTGCCTTGACCTGTTTTAATTCCATTCGGATTAGGGTACTTGTGGGCCAAGAAAGGCATTCCGAAAGCCTATATAAACACCCTGGAGAGCGACCTAAAAGGGGGCGAAGCCAAAGAGGGCTGAACACAGGAAATTACTCGAAGACAGCCAGTTGAGTCATCCTAGAAGCCGAAATCACACTCAAGACGGAAGATCTTCCCTTCAATTTCCTTCAGGGGGTTTTAGGGTTTTTCTTATGTTTTGTTATTTACTTTCTTCTGAGATGTATTCTTTATTAAACATGAACTAAACCCCTCAAATACCTAAGGGGGATGAAACCTAAGACGGATCTTGTTATTGTTTTCTGAACTGTATGATAAATACTTGATTTGTTTTTAATTATGTGTTCTTAATTCTTGTTTTAATATTTCAGGATATTGATTCAAGTATTGATGTGCTTAGGCAGTGGAGCAAAAGTCCCTGTTTAAGAGTAGATCTAGCATAGTTAAGTGGAGTTGATCGCAACCCTAGAGATAGGATGACGAACATTTTTCGGATTAGGGTCAAACCTAATATGGGAGTCCATAGATCGAGTTAATGCAACACTAGGGGTTTTAATTAGAAAGAGATTTCAATTAATAAACCTAGGGTTAGACGTTATTAGTCTCGAAAGGGATAATAATATAAATTAGGGAATCCTACGGATCGAGTCAAGTGAATAAATCATCTGGTTCAGAGTTAAGTAACAAGTGAAGTCTTGGTGGATTCTTCCTCGGGTATTGTCTTAATCAACTGGTTTTCCCAAAAGTATTTTCCCAATTCACTCTCTGTGTCTTAGCATCCTTAGTTTAGTAATTAGTTAATTAAACATCGATTCTCTTAATACTTAGGCTAGATAATAAAAAGATAGTAACTACTAGTACTCTTGGTCCTTGAGGATACGATATTTCCGGTCTTGCCATAGCTATACTACCGAACGATAGGTGCGCTTGCCTTATTCGTTGTCATAGTTAGTTTGGACACGATCAAGTTTTTGGCATCGTTGCCGGGGACTAAGATATTAGGAAAACTAAATTTTTATTACGTTAGCCATTTTATTTATTTGCAATTTATTTTTATTCTTTATTTTATTTTAACTTTGCTAATTTTTCTTTCATTCCTCATACTATGTATGATAATGCTAAACCTACTTTAACAGGAACTGAATCAAGTATTGTTAGACCTGCTGTTGCTGCAAATAATTTTGAACTGAAACATAACACTATAAAGATGATTCAATAATTTGTTCAGTTTGATGGTTTGCAGGATGAGGATCCAAACAATCACTTAGCAAATTTTCTTGAGTTTTGCGGCACTTTCAAAATCAATGGCGTTTCTGATGATGTCATTCACCTTCGGTTGTTTCCCTTTTCATTGAGAAACAAAGCTAAACAGTAGTTGAACTCGTTACAATGAGGATCAATCACTATATGGGATCAAATGACCGAAAATTTTTTGCTAAAATATTTTCTGCCAGCTAAAACGACTAAGTTGAGGAATGATATCTCTTTTTTTGTGCAGATGGATTTAGAGACACTTTACGATGCATGGGAGAGATATAAGGATTTATTGAGAAGGTGCCCTCACCATGGATTACCATTATGGCTACAGGTTCAAACCTTTTATAATGGTGTGAACCCCTCGACTAGGCAGTTGATTGATTCAGTCGCCGGCGGAACCCTGAATAACAAAACACTTGAAGCGGCTTATGAGTTTATAGAGGATATGTCATTGAATAACTATCAGTGGCAAGTTACAAGGAAAAGGCCAACAAAAGCCGCTAGTGTTTTCAACCTCGACGCAGTAACCATGCTATCAAATCAAGTAGAACTTTTAAATAAGAAAATTGATGGTTTATATGGTTCTTCGCAGGTAGACCCAGTGATGCAGTGCAATGTAAATGGAGGAGGGATGAGCAATACAGAATACCAGCTTTACAACCCAAGCATTGAAAACGAGCAAGTTCACTATACGGGTAACAATCCTCGACCTCAAAATAATCCTTATAGTAACTCTTACAATCCAGGGTGGAGGAACCATCCAAATTTCTCATGGGGAGGTCAAGGAAATCAGAGACACCTCCAGGCTTTCAACAGCAACCCTACCCACAGGAGAAGCCGAACCTTGAGAAGATGTTGAAAAAATTCATCGCGGTGTCAGAAACACGCTTCCAAAACACTGAAACAGCACTCAAAAATCAGCAAGCATCGATTCAAGGGCTCAAAAATCAATTAGGACAACTTGCTAAGCTGATCTCCGAAAGACCACAGGGAAGCTTACCAAGCAACACTGAAACTAACCCAAAGGAGCAAATTCATGTCATAACTACTCATGAAAGTGAAGGGTTAGACAAATCAGAACCAAGCTAGGAAGTTGAGGTAAGTAAAGGTAAGGTTGAGGTAAGACATGATAAACCAAAACCGGTAATCGCAGAATACCAACCTCGTGTGCCATATCCCAATGCGACAAAGAAAGATCGTACAGACGAATAATTCGGTAAATTTCTTAAACTTATAAAGAAATTACATATTAATTTACCGTTTCTTGAAGCTCTTTCGCAGATGCCCAATTCAAGTAAATTTTTAAAAGAGCTTCTGACAAACAAATGGAGGGTAGACGATACGTCGCATGTGGAGCTAAATACAGTGTGCTCAGCAATTTTACAAAATAAACTACCACAAAAATTAAAAGATCCAGGGATTTTTACAATTCCGTGCTTAATTGGTAGCTTATCGATCAATAATGCTTTAGCTAATTTAGGGGCGAGCATCAACGTTATGCCTTACAAACTGTTTAAACAACTAGGTCTAGGGAAACCCAAACAAACTAGGATGAGCATCCAACTAGCTGATAAAACCATTAGAGTTCCTAGGGGTATAATCGAGAATGTACTAGTAAAAGTGGATAAATTCATATTCCCAGTAGACTTTGTCATTTTAGACATAGATGAGGACAATGCTATTCCTTTAATTTTAGGAAGAACCTTTTTAGCAACTGCTAAAACTAAAATTGATGTTGGTATAGGTGAACTCACACTTTGTGTAGGTGATGAAACGATCACTTTCTAGGCTCTTGACTCTGCTAAGACATCGAGTAACAAAGGTGAGAACATAAATTCAATTAATGACCATTCGGTCCAACCTTCTTTTCAGGAAACACCATGAAATTACACATCCGAGACCTCACACCAACAAGGAAATACCTTATAAGAAACAAAGACTCCAACTCGATGAACTGGATGAGTGGAAGCCATATGTCAAGGAGAAACCAAGAACACTCGAAGAGAAACCGAGGCAACCCCCCGACGAGCTTAAGGGAGACACAAACCAATTCCAAATCAGGGATCAGGTATTGTTGGAAAAGACAGACCATCGAATCACCATTCCAGACCTCAATGAAGAGACCCCTTTTACGGTACTGAATGTCTTCCCATACAGAACAGTCGAGGTAATTAATCCTAAGTTCGACATTTTTAAGGTAAACACTACTCGACTCGAACCATATATTGTTAGAATTGATAGCAGGAAAGAGGAGTTTCAACTTATCAAACCACCATGATCGTGCGAATGAAAGGTAAGTCTAGCTTAGGACTTTAAACAAGCGCTTCTCGGGAGGCAACCCGAGCTCTAACCATGCTAATTAGTTTGTTTTTACTTTCATTTATGCTTTAAAGTATAGGTTTCACCTACACACGGCCTTGCACACGAGCGTGGCCGTGGCCGTGTGGACACCACGAGTATGCATATCGGCGTGGTGAATGCCGTGCGGACCAAGGATGAAAAATTCCCAAAACACGGGCTACGACAAAACACCACGGCCGTGCGATTCGGCCGTGGTCGAAACTGAGTAAACGACACGGGCGTGTGACACGCCCGTGCCTTGAAACCGTGGCCAAACCTTTCGAATTAACACGGGCATGGGACCTATAACACGGGCATGGGAGAAGCGAACGAAGCTCGGCACGACCGTGCGACACGGCCGTGTGGGACAACATGCCCATAGCACACGGACGTGGGACGCAAAACAGGCGCGCTAAACCCCTAAACATTCGAAACACACGGGCTAAAAATGATCCACACGGGTGTGTGACATGCCCGTGTGCCCTTATTTCTATATAAACCCCTCACTATTCATCATCTTTTCCCCCAAATTCTCCTCCCCAAACCCTAGGCGTTTTCCCTTTTTCCCCCTATTAAGTCCAGCCACCACCATCAACACCCCCTCATCCTGACTCCTCCCCATTTTTCCTCATTCCCTTCCTTCCTTTCCCCTTACTCTACGCAAGTCCATGCCCGTGTGAGGATAACACGCCCACGCACCACCACCACGCCCGTGCTCCGACCACTGCCTCAACCGCGCCATTTCCCTCAACAATCTCCACCGGTCACCTTTCTTTTTCCCCATTTTGCTTCATTTATCTTCATTTATTATCATTGTGATTTTATTTAGTTAATAATCATTTCATCTTTATCTTTATTTCTTAAATATTATTTACCCTCATTATTAAGATTGTTAGTTTATCATACCGTTCTTGTTCAAGTAATAGCGAACAATATATATGCTGATTCTTTAAAAATAAATGTTATTCTTTCATGGCATTAGGATACGATAATATATGTCTTGGCTGAAAATAATATTTAAATTTTTGAATATCTCTTATTTTCAGGTAAGTAATGACTCCCCCATGCGGACGAAAAACTGTCGTTCCCACCTCGAAAAAATAGAAGGGACACGGTGCAACCTCCTCGAGTGCCTCCGCTGAAATACGACACCCATTCCTACAGTTTCCTCTGGGAGCCCAGGAGGATCTCTATCAGATACTACGCGCACGACCTCTCGGCGTAGGAAGGTGTATCGATTGGACCGCCCTGGAGCAGGTTCAGCTAGTTGACGCGGTTCGGGCCTTACTATTCACAGACCTGTGGGGGCAATTCTTCGAGATCATCGAGCCCACATACCTAGAGCTCACTCTGGAGCTCTGTTCTACTTTTCACCTTCAGACGGTAATGACCAACTTTGACGACTCTGGCACCATCCAATTCTGCCTCGAAGGTATAGTTCGTGAGATGAGTGTACCACAGTTCGGAACCGCTTTGGGATTCTACACTGATGAGTTCATGGAGGATGATGATTTCGAGGAACTTACTCGCCACATCCATCACTCTCCTTCTACCTGTTGGAGAGACCTAGTTCCCGCCTCGGCCACATGTAACCCTAGTCGCTCCAAGGCGACAGCTCTCGTCCCACCCCTGAGGTACTTACACACTATCTTAGCTCATACACTGACAGGTAGGCGAGAGAGCACTGGCATCGTAAACACTCACGACGCCTACTTCCTATGGTGCATGGCAAACGGGCACATCTTTGACCTAGCCTATTTCATAGCTCGCGCCAGTCAACATCAGACGGAGCAGCATAGGAGAGGGGTCATCTCTATGGGTCCATACATCACGCGTATGGCTCGATATTTCGGACTCCTTAACACAACCACTCAGACTTCCTCACTTACACTGATAGGATAGATGCCCCCACAGGGCATCCAGACGATGTTACACATGAGGATGATCAAGCGTCGCCGTGGGACGAATCCTCCCCAATACCGTCTAGCTCACGCCACCGAGGAGGAGGATCCTGAGGACATTATTGACAATGTCCCCCCACCACACGAGGAACCACCACCGAGCCATCGCCCAGTTCATGTGGCAGCTTCTCTTTCGGACATATCTGAGCGCCTAACGCGATTTGAGCAAAGAATGCTTCCAACCCGACCATATCGACACCACCCTCCACCAGATATGTCAGCACCTTCACATTTCATCGCCGCCCCCACCTCGCGACCTAGCAGATGACGAGGACCTTTGAATCCTTTTATTTTCTTTATTTTTATTTTTATTTTTATTTTTATTTTCATTTTGCTTTTTATTTTTATTTTAGTTTATTTTCTTTTGTTTTAAACTTTTTACCTTTCTTGTTTTAAAACTTTCATTAGTATAGTTGAATTTCCTTTATCACTGGCCGTCTAACTCTGAGTATCTATAAAAACATTCATTAACTAGTACTCCCTAAAATTTAACTAATGACTTCGCAGTGTAAAAAGGTTCAATGTTCCACTCAAGGAACGAACACATCACCTATGCCTAGTCATCCTGTTCATCATTGATCGTCCCCCAAGGATTTCATCCATAATTCAGGAAGTTTCACCTCTCTCCCTCTCTTATTACTTCCTTACTAATCATTATCTATCTTTGTACATTAGGGCAATGTACATCTTAAGTGTGGGGGGAGGTGAATTTTATTCCTAACTTTTTGCATCCCCGAATCATGTCTTGTTCTTAAGTAAATTTTCTCATATTACTATTAGAATGAAATTTCCTTTGATTTATGATTTTTGTTGATATGTTTTGGATTAAGGCATAGGTAATTGTGCAGTGATGATTTAAACTTTAGGAGACTAGAGAATCAAGCATGATGAGTCTATTTTTAGAATTAAAAATTTGTTAGGTTGTCTACTTGAATCTAATTATTACCTTGAAGTTTGAAATTCACAAGGTTGACATCAAAAACCCATAATTTTTGTGAGATCTTGAGCCATTCAGAGCATACATTCTTTTCTTGCTCACTGTATTGATTATGAGTGTGTCAACATTGATTTGTTATTCTAGAACTTTCTTCGATTATACATGTCGAGACCACACTTTTGATTTGATATACTGAGATTATAAAGGCACCTAGGTTTTAAACCACTTATTTCACTAAAAAGCCTACCCGTTTAATTAACCCCTAGTGACCCCTTTAGAAACCTAATCAACCATTTCTTAACTCACCCATTAAAATTAACCCAAAAACCCACTTTGTATTTGTTATCACCATTTCTCTTGACTACCCTTATATTGAGATTTGATTTGATCGGTTACTTAACTATTTTCTTTATTTCAGTTGTTAAATTCTATCTTATTATTATTGTATGTGCTTATTCCTAAAAAAAACGAAGTATATTCATTATTAGTTCTATGCTATTTGAGCTTACGTTTAATTTTACATTTTTAGAAGAAGCTCGTGTTATTAGTGATGAATTCTTAATTGATGTAATTATTCAAGTCTTAGTTTATTTTTCTAGTTAGGTAATTTGTCAATTCAATCTCGATTTTTAACCCTCTAATTCAGCCTTTATCCACACCTTAAACCCAAGCCCCGTTACAACCCTTTTTAAAGACCTTTTGATTTGTGTATCATCTCATTTTATAGTGGTGGAGATTTAATTTTCATGCAAGCCTATGGGATTAACTTTTCATGTTTGACTTCTGAGTGCTTAATTTGAACCTTAAACACTTTGAGTGATTTGAGTGAATCCTTAGTGAGGATGTCAATCCTTGTTGATTTTGAATTAAAGGTGATTATTCAGGTAAGGGGAAACACCTATTTTTCGTACTATAAAAACTATTACTTTGATTGTTTGAATCTTTAGGAACCTTCTGGTTAAATTATCAATGTATGAATTATCTATGAATTATGATGAAACATTATTGATGAAGGTTATGAATTGAGGAAATTCGATATTAATTGTGAGTTGAGAATTTTGCTTGAGGACAAGCAAATGCTTAAGTGTGGGGGTATTTGATAAACCGTAATATATACATATTTTAATCCCACATTTAGCATACTTTTGGATGATTTAATCCCTTGAATTGTGGAATTTGATGCTCCTAATCCTTTAATTTCATGTTTTATACTTAGGAGAGCATCAGAGGATGAAAAGAACGAGAAATGGGCCGAAAACAGAGAAAATGGGCCAAAGTAAGAAATTCACACGGCCTGGAGTTCACCACACCGCCGTGCCACCTTAGCAGGCCTGAACACGGCCTGGGCTGGACTCACACGGGTGTTCCACACGGGCGTGCCCCTACCTTGACCTGTTTTAATTCCATTCGGATTAGAGTACTTGTAGGCAAAGAAAGGCATTCCGAAAGCCTATATAAACACCCTGGAGAGCAACCTAAAATGGGGCAAAGCCAGAGAGGGTTGAAACAGGAAATTACTCGAAGATAGCCAGTTGAGTCATCCCAGAAGCCGAAATCACACTCAAGACGGAAGATCTTCCCTTCAATTTCCTTCAGGGGGTTTTAGGGTTTTTCTTATGTTTTGTTATTTACTTTCTTCTGAGATGTATTCTTTATTAAACATGAACTAAACCCCTCAAATACCTAAGGGGGATGAAACCTAAGACGGATCTTGTTATTGTTTTCTAAACTGTATGATAAATACTTGATTTGTTTTTAATTATGTGTTCTTAATTCTTGTTTTAATATTTCAGGACATTGATTCAAGTATTGATGTGCTTAGGCAGTGGAGCAAAAGTCCCTGTTTAAGAGTAGTTCTAGCATAGTTAAGCGGAGTTGATCGCAACCCTAGAGATAGGATGACGAACATTTTCCGAATTAGGGTCAAACCTAATATGGGAGTCCATAGATCGAGTTAATGCAACACTAGGGGTTTTAATTAGAAAGAGATTTCAATTAATAAACATAGGGTTAGACATTATTAGTCTCGAAAGGGATAATAATATAAATTAGGGAATCCTACGGATTGAGTCAAGTGAATAAATCATCTGGTTCAGAGTTAAGTAACAAGTGAAGTCTTGGTGGATTCTTCCTCGGGTATTGTCTTAATCAATTGGTTTTCCCAAAAGTATTTTCCCAATTCACTCTCTGTGTCTTAGCATCCTTAGTTTAGTAATTAGTTAATTAAACATCGATTCTCTTAATACTTAGGCTAGATAATAAAAAGATAGTAACTACTAGTACTCTTGGTCCTCGAGGATACGATATTTCCAGTCTTGCCATAGCTATACTACCGAACGATAGGTGCGCTTGCCTTATTCGTTGTCATAGTTAGTTTGGACACGATCACCATTACAAGCCAATACATTTGGCCAAAACATAATAACACATACACAAAATGACTAAGTCCCTATACATGCCATAGACTTAAATTACTTGAAGGCATTGATACCAGTCAAAAGCTTGATAGTGTGATAGAATCTCCGATGATCTCCAACCCGAGCTAGCCTCTGTGACACTATAGGAAAAAGGAAAGGAAGGGGGTAAGCTATATAGCTTAGTAAGCCCATGTGAAAATAATAAGCAATTTATTAACATCTTTTCACCAATTCTCACAATATGTTCTCAAGGAAATACAATCATAATTTCACTATTTACTTATGTTAATCTCAAGCTGTCTACTCGAGTCACAGTCACTAAATTATTTATTTCTTGAGCTACGGAACTCCAAATTAAGATCCGTTAATTTAACCTAAAACTAGACTCACATATATTATTAACATAAAATTTTCAGAATTTTTGGTTTATCCAATAAGTACAGTTTATACATTAAAGTCACCCCTATTCCGCTGTCCGACAGTTCCGACCCCTCTTCACTAAAAATTAATTATCTCCTCGTACGAGATTTGGATGATGTCCCCATTTGTTTATTTTGAAAATAAACTCATTAAGGATTTTAATCATGTAAATTATAACCCATAATTATTTCTTTACAATATTTAATGATTTTCCCAAGTCAGAACAGGGGATTCTGAAATCATTCTAACTCTGTCTCACAAAAATTCAAATATCTCATAATATGAAATTCTTTTGCTTACACCGTTTATTTTATGTGAAAATAGACTCAATAATATTTAATTTCATATCTTATTCAACCTCTAATTCGATTTCCACCATTTTTGGTGATTTTTCAAAGTGATACAACTGCTGCTGTCCAAACTATTTTATTGCTAATTTTACTCTATCATGTTTTCTTTTTATTAATTCTCATTTACACACATATAACACTAAATTATATCCATAGTTAGCCATGCCAATAGCTAGTCATCATCAAATATTTACAAGTCTTCATTGTAACATTACTGTAACAGCCCGATTTAGGGGCTAGTCGGAACAGTGATTTCAGAACCACTAATCCGAGGTTGAAGAAAATTATTTTAATGTTATTTTATGAGTTAGAGCATGATTATATAGGTGCATGAAAATTTTGGTGCTTTAATTCTAGCTATTGCATGCTTAATTGCAAAAAGGACTAAATCGCATAAAGTGCGAAAGTTCCTAAAGGTGTCTAATAGCCATAGAATATTAATTGGAGGTCTTTAAAGTGAAATTAGACCCCTAGAGATAGGGTGGCCGGCCATAGGAGACAAATAATGTCAAATTGGTCAAAGTGGTTGAAATTAGGTGGACTAAATTGATGTTTTATAATAAAATAAAGAAAGAAAAGATATCATCTTTTCTTCTCTTATTCTCCACCGAAAATTAGCAGCAAAAATAGGGGTTTGAAAGCTCAAAAATTTCAGCAAGCTTTTCTCCTTACAAGTAAGTGATTTTAGTGGTCTTTCTTGATAATATTTGTACTTTTGGAACCCCTAAAGCTTGAGCTAGCTAATGAGGGGACTACTTTGCAAAATGGTTGAAAACCTAGGGTTTTGCCATGTGAGCATTTATGTTGTTTACTGCATTTTTATGGAAGAATATGAGTCCTAGTTGTTATATAAACAACTTTTATGAAAGGTGTTATCATGAAAACACCTCAAATGACCTTTTTGTAAACGTTATAAAATATGTGGTAAATGTGTGAAATGATGAGTATTGAGAGTTGCCATAAGATAAATAAATGTTCACCTAGGCTCGTTAAAGGAATAAATTTGATTAGAATCGATTTACGAGCCTAAGGGTAAAATAGTCATTTTGTGAAAGTATAAGGGCAAAATGGTAAATTTGTCAAAGTTTGATTATTAAAATGTGTTGATTAATGTGATGATTAAATGAGCTGAATTGTTATTATAGATCAAGAAGAACGAGGAATTAACCTTGACCGAGGAAAGGGCAAGGTATCGGACTAGATCAGCAATTTGGCCTATTTTGAAATCGAGGTAAGTTTGTGTGTAATAAGTTCAACATCATGCTAGTATGATTTAAAATGTTTGATATTTGTGAAAATGTATAATATTCCTATGAATTTGAGTAATGATGTTGAATGGGAAAATGATGAGAATTGTGATGTTGAAGTCCCGGTTGGACTTTAATAAATGAGAGAATAATGTCCACAAGACTTGAGATGGGTAGGGTCCCCGTATAAGACCATGTCTGGGACATGGCCTCGGCACCGAATTGAGATCTCGTATAAGACCATATCTGGGATATGGCATCGACATTGAATATGAAGATCGTATAAAACCATAACTGGGATATGGCATCGACAATTGATATGAAATCCCGTATAAGACCATGTCTGGGATATGACATCGGCATCTAGAGGTGACACTATATAAGACCACACCTGGGATGTGGAATTGGCGTCGTATTCATGTGAATGATGATGATCATGTATCCTTGAGTATCCCAAGTGATTCAATGGGATAAATAGTTAAGCTTATAATTGAGATGAAATTAGTGTTAAAGCTATGTGATGAAGTGATACAGGTAAATGTGAGTAATTCACGAGAATGGTTTACGAGATGTGGCATGATGTGTAATTGGTAAGGGCAAGCATGAGTAAGTTATGGAAATATGCTTAAGACTTTGTGTCTTTCTTCAACGAAATTAATGGATGACATTATGAGTCTTATTGTTGTTACTTATTTCATGCAAACTTACTAAGCTTTATGCTTACCCCTCTCATTTCCCTTTTCCTTGTAGTATTGCCAAGCTAGCTCGGGAATTCGTAGAACGTCGGAGTTCGGAAATCACACTATCAACTTCTTTTTGGTATAGTAAAGTTAGATTTATTTTGAGTATGGCATGTATAGGACTTGGTCATTTTGTTATGTCATATTTGTTAGCCAAAGTGTTGGCTATTAACATTGTTCAATTCATTTTGTAAATGGTCATTGGAAATTGGCCAATACTTGATAAATTCATACATTCAATGATGATGAAATTCATGAAATGCATGGTTGTGTGGATGTTTTGGTTTTGAGTTCTTAGAAGTGCCATATGGTCATGATATAAGTGGAATTGATTTGGTATAAGTGTGGTTGCTTTGTAGGGTGGTAAATAGCTTGGTAGATAGCCTTACAATTGTCCACAGGGTAGACACACGGGCGTGTGTCTAGGCTGTGTGTGACACACGGTTAGCCCCATGGGCGTGTGGAGAGAGGTCGTGTGTCCCCATGCATGCTAGGGTTGCAAGTCAGTATGATCAGTAGTAACCACACGGGAAGAGACACAGCCGTGTATCTCAACCGTGTGGGAGACACGGCCATGGACACGGGCGTGTGCCTAGGCCGTGTGACATTTATGGGATGATGACGTCAGAAACAGAATGCCAAGGTTTTTGCACACGGGCTAAGACATGGGCGTGTCGAGGCCGTGTGGGGGACACGGGCCATGGACACGAGCGTGTGTCTGGCCGTGTGAAAACCCCTGTAGGTTCAAATTGAAAAATAATTCAACACGGGTGTGGAACACGGGCTTGTGATATGCCACACGGGCGTGTTCCCTTTTTCGCACGGGCGTGTGGCCCTGTTTTATGTCAAATTTGTCTAAGTGTTCAAAAGTTTCAGGTTTGGTCCTGATTCATTTCGAGTGCAAGTTTAGGGTCTCGTAGGCCTATAATAAGGATATTATGAACTAGAATGAAAAGTTTTAATTTGACATGAAGTTCTTATGGGTCGATATTGTATGATTGAGCAAGTTAAGTACGGTGATGCCTCGTACCCGGATCATGTGACGAATACGGGTAAGGGGTGTTACACTTTCTCCATATCAACCTTACCAAAGTTCGATCACATATCGAGCACATTGCTCATGAATATATATACACATGTACCTGCACTTGTTCATCACATAATCACATTCAATTACACTTAGTCATTTTCCCATTGAACGCATCAGAATAATAACGGATACACGGAAATTTGCACATAAGTGCCACACTTGTAGCTAAAGATACTTCATATCACACTTTTCACATAGGCCCGCTCTCGAGCTATTCACATTCACGGGTCTGCTCACACAAGCTGTCGGTCATACGTAACTACTCGGAGCTGCTCACACACAAGCCGCCGTGTATCCGCAACACATGCCGGATTACCCGACCACCGGTAGAACTTATAAGACCAGCACCCGTTTCACATAGTCACAATCTTGGTCCGCTTCTTTCACAAGCCGCTTCGGTCATGACGAAACTACACAGTGCTGCTTACACAAGCTGTCGAGTATCCGTAACATATGACGGATAACTTAGCCACCGGTAGAACATACGGACGAGCACCCGGATCACTTATTTCACTTAGATTTCACATAGGTTTCTAGTGAACATGTCACTCGTATCCATTTTTATTCCTAAGGTTCAACCGGGAAATTTCACTTTTCGATATTTTGTCAATTACATCAAATATTAAGCCACAATTCATACCATTTATCAAAATATGAAAACGTAAGTAAAAATGATGCATTATTTACATACAAACTTACCTCGAAAGCAAAATTGGTGAAAAGGACTTATTCGTCACTTACTTGTTTTTCCCCGATCTAGATCTGAACCTTGTTTTTCTTGATAATCGAGCTTAGAAGCTTGAAAAACCCTAGACATGATTTCTCCATGCAAGTTTCGGCCAAGGGGTTGAAGATGGACAAAAATTGGCTTTTAATTTTGTTTTTAATTCATTTAATAACTAAATGACCAAAATGCCCTTAATGAAAAACTTTGGAAACATGCCTAACCATGTCCATTTTTGTCCACCAACTTAAACAATGGTCTAATTACCATATAAGGACCTCCAATTTGAAATTTCATAACAATTGGACACCTCTAGCATGTAGAACTCAACTTTTGCACTTTTTACAATTTAGTCCTTTTGACTAAATTGAGTGCCCAAACGTCAAAATTTTCAAACGAAATTTTCACGAAATCATTTCGTGAAATTGTAGACCATAAAAATATAATAAAAATAAATTTTCTTATGTCGAATTTGTGGTCCCGAAACCACTGTTCCGACTAGGCCCAAAATCAGGCTGTTACAAGAACTCCCCATCTTTCAACTTGAAGAACTATTAAAATAGTCCAAGTCTTTATTGGAACTTGACAAATGTCACATCACTACTACTTGTTTGATCAAGGGTCTAAAAATTCTGAGGAAACTAATTGAGTACTTTCATTTTCTATTTTAACTATCCTGGTTCACGTTTTTTTAGTTCCTAACCAACTTACCTTATAACTTCACTTATACAGTATCACGAGCTGATACCGTCAATATTTATTTACCTAAACACATCCTTTTTCCAAAAAAATCACAATAATGTGGCGTGGAGCTCTCAACATCTTGAACACACAATTGTGTTTGCCCCCATATACACCAAAAAGAGCACTTGGGTGATTACCAATTCGCCAATCTTACTTTTCAAAGACTACGCTAGACCTTGTGCCTGCTAGAACTAGGGCATTATAGGCTTATTCAAAGAATTCTTACACTTAGTCAAATTTTTATACTTAACACACACTCAAAACTTACTTTTTATGCCTTACTTCCATATACATCATTTGAACACTAGGGTTTTGCCAGGCAGGATGTTACATAAACTTTCTATCATTTCTAAAGTTCTTACAATCAAATTGCCTTACTAAGCAAGTTAAATTTTATAAATATACAATGACTTGGGGATTAAACTTCAATAATAGATCTCATATTCGAACCATGAGGTGTAGCCTCTGAGGGTGCCCCTCTATATGCATGGTATAACTATGGCGCCATCCGCGTAACTTGGCAGTGTCTGGCTTGGTCCCTCCACGCGACCCTTGAATCATTCCTTAATCTTGCATACAAAGAAGTATAATCATAAGTTCAAATGAACTTAGTGAGATTCTGTATAGTAGAAATTAAAGGCTATTAACTTTTGGTTAAATAAGAACAAGAGCATAGAATTGAAACTCCCTGATAAAACTAAGGAGGTTTCGCAGTATAACTAACATATTCGACGCTCCTGCATTCTCTGAACCAATCGTTGGCAGATATATCAACTACTACTAGTGAACTTGCAATTGACTTCGCCACAATGGCGGATCCTTACCTTGATCCATCAATTCCACATTGAGCTCAACATATGTTTACCATATTACCCTGACAAATATCTTCTTTTGACTTAGCCCTTGCTTAGACCTTTCCTTAAAGGAAGACCCAATCTAACATCTCCATATGCGATCTTGAATATGAGATTTAACTAATTGATAAGCACCCCTATCTTTTTGTAGACTCGTACTTGCAAGGTAGTACCATAGGACTTCTCTACTTTAGACCATTTCACTAAAATGCTCCAATTAGCATATAGTTCTCGACAGACTATCTCTTATTTAGATTGCTCTTGGTAGACTTCCTAATTTGATAGTCCCTGCGGACTTTCTTTGGCTACATAATCCTAATGGGCATCCTTTTTCTTTGTGAATCTTTGACGGACTTCACCATTCAAACAATTTCAGTGAACATTCCCTTCAAAGTGGTCCTTAGTAGACTTCCCACGTTTCTAATGACCACCTTATCACATACCACTTAGAATTTCAAATTCGATGAATCATTCTGTAAACACTTAGCCAATGATGGTTCTACACTAACTCTGGTAAACTCTTATTGACAAATACCTCGAAGGAAATACCCCTTCCTTCCATTTATGTGCGTTTAAGAAGTTTCTACCAGTTCCTCTACCTTCACATTTTGGCAGATTCCTCTATTTAACACGCTTATTCGTGTTTTCAGATGCACCATGATCATTTTTTCAACCTACTCACCATGCGAGTCACACAATAACCACCCTTTTTATGCCCTGATAGGCTTCCTGTTCATCATCCTGGTGAACTCTATTTTTTCCATAAGATGTACCTGTTCACCACTGAATCATGCCCTGGCTAACCATGGACTTTTGATTCTGAATAATAAGTAAACCCATTTTGAGGTGTCGCCCTGTAGGACTTGTATACTATTTACACGGTGTCGCCTAAAGGGATCTATATATCGTCATCATAGTGTCTCCCTGAAGGACTAGTAGATAACTATCGTCATAGTGTTGCCCCAAAGGACTAGTAGATAACTGTTCCATGATGCTGCCAAACTCCCTTGAATCCCATTACAATCTGCACATTCCTCCATTACACCAATCTCTTCTATATTCATTTACCCCGTCAAAGTAACTTCCTCCGTACTTCGCATATAATAAACATGCATTTCACACAAGTCATTGTACTTATAGCATACAGTATGCCATTTATCAATACATCAATTCACAACCATTTGACATCTAGTGAACATACTTGCAAGCATATCCATACTTACATAGTGTTATGCATACACAATATACTCATACACCATATTCATACACAACAGTGGAATAAAAAAAACTCAGAGTAGACACAGACACGGATCAAAGAATCAGCACAACATCATCAATCACCCAAAGGTAGAGTACAAAAAATCACCTTAAATTCATCGTCCTCGCCAGCTTAGCTTGTACAAACGCCAGAGCCTCCTTTGTCCTGGCAGCTAAGCTTGAAAACCATATATATTGGTTAATTCGAAGGTATTCAAACCTTGAAAACCAAGAATCCATTATTATTCAGAAACTTTTTAAGAATCCTTACTTATCTCTTCATCTAGTTCTCAAGTACAGAGAGACCTAGGAGCTTACCAGCTTACTGGATTCTCTAATTTCAAGACTCGAGTCTCACATTTATCGCCCAATGCAAATCTTTCCTTCACTTTCTCTTCTTTGGAGAAACCGAAGAAGATGATGCAGATAAGAAAAAGATTATAAACAGATTTGAGTAGAAATCTTTTTTGTAGAAATATCCTTCCTCTCTATCATACACACATACACACTTAATTGTGCGGTCTCCATAGCCTAAAATAGTCGTCCATCACTAATCATTCTATCTCCAACTAAGAAACCAGTCTGTTCCAACTTAATTGAACTAGACTTTGATCTCAACTAATTACGAACTAGCCAAAAAAATTTCCAAGTTTTTAGTAGCCCGTCAACTTATTATTTTATACAATTACACCCCATCTTTCCTAAAGTTCAGAACTGTAATGAAAACTGGGTGTGACAACTCCTTCACCCTTAAAGAAAAATTCATCCTCAAAATTTCTTCTCATAACAAAACTGATAAGAAGACTTAGAGTAATTACTCTTTCCCTTGGTAACTCTCATCTCATCCTTAAGATAAACATCTATATTATTAACCGACTCTTCAACGTTGTTTACATCATCACCAATTTTCCTTAAACTTATTTCACTTGAATGGTAGATCCGTCTTTACATCACATGATGCAAATAGCTAAGTAAAGATAACCTCACTGTTATATTGGTAGAATCCTTGGCTTTGACCCAAAACCAGTTAGTTACTCAGCTTAATGCTACTTTGTAGGTTGTGTATTGATGCATACCGTTTGGTGAGTACTCACTAGGTATCTAGCTTTGGGGTTTATGAAAAACCCTTCCCACAACCAACATGTGTCAACTGCGGGTTTGAGGAGTCGAATAGTCTGTTTCAAATTTGAACCCAAGCATCCAGATTAACCGGAATAAATTCATCCAAGTGAGGAGTACAATGAAAAACCCTTCCCACACCTGGGATGGCACATTTCATCACTCGCCAGGGACGCGAGCCAATTGCTAAAAAATAGGCTTCAAACATCCAACTTAACCAGAATAAATTCATCCAAGTGAGGAATAGAATGAGGGGTGGGCTTGGTTTCCCAACGCAGTGGTCTATTCCTCAAGAGTTTGTCTGTACCTGCAGGCAACCGCTAGATAATGATGCTGTCGTGGATCAGTTTGATCGTCTGAAATTGGATTGTGTGCTAGAACTAGAGGAACTCATTACTGAAAGAAAAATATTTCATTTATGTCTGGAAAATTAGATTCCTAATGGCTATAGGCCCACGGATATTGTAGCCGGGGCTGATCCCTGGAAACTAAAATATATATAGACTTTTTCAGCATTATCTGACTAACAATTCGTGCAAATTTTGAGTTCTTTTCAGCATATTTTTGTAATTTTATTATAATATATCTAAGTTGGAAAAATTAAAGACAAATTTATATTTTCAACTATTTTTATGCTAAACTTATAAAATTCTACCTATTTCAAACAGTTTTACGCAACGAAAGAAAAATAAGTCGTAGAGTCATCTTGGGAAGAGCAAATTGTTGAAGCATTTTTCAAAGCGTTGGATAGTTGAATATTATACAGACATGGATGCCAAAATTATCATTATTGGACTCTCTAAAAAATTCATTTGATCCAATTACAAATTAGGTTGATGAAATTTACAGTATTATGCAAAAGAAGAGGCCCGATGTGTCTAATTAGAGATGAAAGAATCACAAGACCAAGAGTATCCCACAACTGTCCATCCACTTGCCCAGGTAAACATCCAAAGTTGATTAACATTAATTATGAAATAGCCCCTAGACATTTCCACAATGTCATTCCAACCTCTCCACTTTTCAAGCCTTTTATTTTCAAGCACCTAGCTAAATTTAGCAAACCATTCAACCCCTCTTTCCTCAAATCATGGTCGACCACTTGAGGGAGGAAATCAAAGCCCTCCCATGCTATTTTTAGCTATCCCATACTAGTATAAATAGAACCCCAATTTTCCTTTCAAAAACATCTCATTCAGTCATCCATTCTCTCTTCATTTCCTCTCCACTCGTGTTCTTTTTTCTCTTTTTTCCATTCCCTAGTTCTTCCCTCTGAAAAAGAGTATTGCAAAAACTTGAAAGCAACCCATATTCGGCTATATTAAGATTTTCCTAGCTTAGTTGTGGTGGCAAGAAAGAAGAACAAAAGGAGTAAGCATTTTATGCCTTGGGATCTTCCAAAATCGGCTAGAGTTTCTTCTTCCCTTTTAATATTTTGTTTTTGTTCAATTCATAAACATGATTTCAACTAAGTATTTGATTTTCAATATAATCATGACTGCTTAAATTCGTTGGTGTTAGAATGATATAATTTCCATAGTTTGCTTTATTCATATGTTAAAAGATGTTCTATACTTTTGATCTATTTATTCATACAAGTAAAATCACAATTAAGTTTCTTATGCATGTTTAATGTGAAGAAATTTATGAATTAATTAATTAATATGAACAAGGTTTTAATTAATTCATAAAATACTTATATGGTGTAATGTATAATCACGTATGCATTAAATATGTAATAATACCTGAACTATTTTTACCTTACATAACCCTATAATATGTTTTGCTTATGAAATTTTTAAGTCTATTAAGCATAGAAATATGTGAGATAGGTTTAGTAATTAATTAAGTTAAATATTTTTACTCAATTTGATTAGGGTTAATAAATGATCAATTTATTCACGGAATCTCCGTAACATCTTTTAACAATATGAATGATTCTAAGCTAGGAAGGATGGTTGTTCTAACACAAGCATGCCATGTGATAAACTCTTCATCTGCATTTTCTGTGTTAATTTTTAATTACATACTTAGATAAATTTTAGTTCATTATATTAGTTAGTTAATTCACTTTTATTTATTTACACCACATTTTCAACTCATATTATTTTTCCATCACCAATTTGTTCAAGTTCTAATTTCTCACAAAAAATTGTTTGACAGTCTCTGTCGAGACGATACTCGATACTTATCACTTTATTACTTGCCATGACTTTGTACACTTGCACATTTTCATCGTTCTAATCCCTAAGTTGTACACTTCGATGAAATAGAATGGCCCTACAATGCCTCTGATGACCTAGCCCCCATGTTGGTGGGGAGGAAAGATGAACCCCTACACTTTTTATACTCCGTATGCAAGTTGCGCGTACGATGCTAGTCTATCTCACCAGCAATTTTCATTAGTGAGTCTTCTAGTAGAGGTTTGGTTCCTCGTATGGCTGACCCTAATCTAACTACTGCAGGTTCTGCTCAATCTTCTATCCCATCACAAACCTCAAGTGGTAAGCACGTGGAAGCCTTGATGGAGAGGGAGAAGGAGGTTGTTGTAGCAACGAATTCAAGGGTGCAACCGGGCAGTAGCATTCGCAATATGCTAAGGGCTAAAGGGGGCTCTCCAAGTATTGATGATAGTAGTAGAAGTATACGGGTCCACTGTAGGTGCGGAAAGGGACTATTCAATCTAGGAAGAGAGATTACTCCTCCAACCCTCCCTTCTCACCCTTTGATACAATCAAAGTCTGCCAGTCCTGTGGACTTAACTCTTGTTCCTCCACCTCTTCCTAAAGAACCCACTCCCAACACTTTCCATTCTGTACCGCTGTCTTCTCCACTTGGTCCAATTCCAATTCCTTCTTCCTCTGGCGAGCCTACCTTATTCCTATAGAGAAACCATGCCAACATAGGTTAGTCCCCTTTCTCTCCCCTTCAAGTCAACCAAAGATGGGAGAGGAGTCTGCCTCAAGCGCTGAAGAACTACGCCTTCCCTTCTTCTGGAGCCTACCAACCAACTTTTCCAGAGTTAGTGGATACTTACCAAGTTATGGTGGAATAATACGGACTCCTTGGTTGGGCCCTCCGCCAACATTGTAGTGGAAGTAAAGCTAAACGGGTTGAACTAGAAAAGACCTTGACTTCCAAAAATCAAGAACTAGTCAAGCTTCACCAAACTTATGAGACCACAATCCACCAAAACAATGAGCTCACTGAATCTGTCTCTAGCTAGGAAACAAAATACAATTCCCTTAAGGAAGATTCTGATGAAAAGATACGCCAACTAAAGAGCCAGACCACTTCCTTAGAAGAACAAATTTTGGTAGACCTGGAGAGGGTGTAGAAGGAAAACAATGAAGTCCTGAAGCATAACAAGGTAGAAACCACGAAGAGGATACAAAATTACATTCCCAATTTACGATCTAACCACATCCTTAACGCCCAAGTCATCGTGGGGCCTTTTGATTTGAGCCAAGTCAACTTCAGCTGCATGCACAAACTCACCAACGTTGATATGGGTTTCGATGTGCTGAATCATTTTGGGACTGAGTGGGAGGAATTCTAAAAGAAGTGGAAGGAATAGGACAACCTCTTCTTTCCACCAGAACCCAAGCCAAATACTCATGGCCCTATCAAGGAAGCCAATGAAAAAGAGAAATAGGATGCAGAAGGGACCGCTGATCAGCCAGCTGAGGACAATGTTTAAATTTTCCTTTTTTGTACTAGTCCTCCTATTTAATGAAATTTTCTTCTTTTCATCTATTGTCTTTAATTTCCACTGCACCTGTCTTCATTTTTGTTGTTCCCATCATGTTTTATGCCACCTAATAATGGTCTGTCAATCCTGTATTTAATCACATATCACAATATGATATCCCTATTTTAAATCTAAAAGACTAAGCCAGACCTAATATAACATGCATATAGGAGCTACTCTTCGATTTCCTACGTCTAGAGGATTGGCTAAACTGAAGCAATGATACCACTAAATTGTAACACCCCTATATTTGACCCGACCATTGGGTCCGAGTACCAAATGTCACAACCAACCCGAAATACTTAATAGTAAATCTAGATTGATTTATTTTCAACTTTTATAATGCCATGATAGATTTCCTATTTACACATAAGATCGCTCCAATTTCTTTAGTTATCAATAGGTTTCAAATATAACTACATATAAACTTTCTATCATTTACAAAGTTCTTACAATCAAATTGCCTTATAAATATACAACATCTTGGGAATTAAACTTCAATAATAGCTCTCCTATTTGAACCCAGAGGTGTAGCCTCTAAGGGTGCCCCTTTATATGCATGGTACAACTATGGCGCCATCCACGTAACTTGGCGGTACCCCTCTATAGTCATTCCTTAATCCTGCTTACAAAGTAGTAAAGTCATGAGTTCAGATGAACTTGGTGAGATTATGTACAACTGAAATCAAAGGTTATCAATTTTTGGTTAAATAAGTACAATAACACATAATTGAAACTCCATGATCAAACTTAGGAGGTTTCGCAGTATAACTGGCATAGTTGATGCTTCTGTGTTCTATAAACCAATGTTGGTGAATATATCGACTACTACTAGTGGAATTGTAATTGACTTCGCGACAATGGAATATCCTTACCCTGATCCATTCATTCCACATTGAACTCAACATATGTTTACCATATTAGCGAATATCTTCTTTTGACTTATCCCTTGCTTAAACCCTTCCTTAAAGGAAGGCCCAATCTAACATCCTCATTTGTAGTATTGAATATGAGATTTTGCTGATTGATAAACGCCATTCTCTTTTCACGAAATCGTACTTGAAAGGGAGTACCATAAGACTTCTCTACTTTAGACAATTTTACTGAAATGCTCCAATAAGCAGATAGTTCTCGATGGACAATCTCTTATTTAGATTGCCTTTGGCAGACTTCACTGATCAGACATTTTCGGTGAACATTCCCTTTAAAGTAGTCCTTGGTGGACTTCCAATTTTCTAGCGACCACTTTCTCACTTACCACTTAGAATTTCAAATTCGATGAATCATTTCGTAAACATTTAGCCAATGATGGTTCTATACCAACTCTAGCGGACTCTTATTGAGAAATACCTCAAAAGAAATACCCCTTCCTTTCACATATGTCACTTTTCAAACGCTTCTACCAGTTCCTATACCTTCACATTTTGGCGGATTCCTCTATTTAGCACCCTTACCCGCGTTTTCAGACACACCATGATTATTTTGTCAACCTACTCGCTTTTATGCCCTGATAGACTTCCTATTCGTCGTCCTGGCCGACTCTATTTTTGCTATGGGATGTACTTGTTCACCTTTGGATCATGCTATGGCTAGCCATGTAATTTTGATTTCGAAGAATCAGTAAAACCCTTTCGAGGTGTGGCCCCATAAGACCTGTATACTATTTACACGGTGCCTACCCGAATGACATATATAATGTTTACACGGTGTCACCTAGAAGTGTACAACCCAATTTCGGTGAAATCCAAACAGTGGTTTCGGGACCACAAATCCGAGCCGAAAATAAAATTTATTTTTATTTTATTATATAGACCGTATTATGTTAGAAAAGTCATGTGAAAATTTTGATAAGAAAATTTTACCGATTATGTGCTTAATTACGAGAAGGACCAAATCGCATAAAATGCAAAAGTTGAATTCTAGTAGCTAGAGGGATTAAATAGCTATAGAATTCAAAACTAGAGGCCCTTATATATAGACCATTAAAGAAAAGTATATAGATATTTTGGTGACTCATCCATGGAAATTTAGAAAAAAGGCAAGGACTAAATTGGAAAGTGAAATATTTAATTAATTAAAAGAAGATAAAAAAATAAATTTCATCTTATTTTATCATCTTCTTCTCCAAAAATACATGGAAACCCTAGGAGAGAGACAAGTAACTTTCATGGCCAAATTGGGTAAGTTTCCTTGTCCCATTTTTAGTAATTTTGATATTTTTGAAACCGGGATAGCTTAATCTATCTATTTGGGGGATCAATTTGTAAAGTTATCAAAATATGGAAAATGGGTCATGGATGTATATTCTGAAAATTAGGAATTTATGGTAGAAAATGAAAGGTTGATGATAGACAATGTAACACCCCTAACCCGTATCCGTCGCCGGAACAGGGTTACGGAGCATTACCGAAACATTCAGAAACATTTACAAATAATTCATGCAAGTTACTATTCAAAATCCAAAATCATTCGTAACGTCCCTTAAAAATACCTTCTATGCCTAATACGAGAATTAGAATCGAGTCGGGACTTAATCAGAACCTTTAAGAATTTTTCGCGAAATTTCAAATATTTTCTAAGGTGCAGGGCTCACACGCTCGTGTGGTCCAAGGGACACGCCCGTGTGACCCTAGGACACGCCCGTGCTGCAGGCCGTGTTCTACCCCGTGTAACTCTCTAACTTGTGAACATGGTCATGCCACACGCCCGTGTGCTAGGCCATGTAGCACACACGGCTAAGACACATGCCCGTGTCTCTGCCCGTGTGCTCAATTCTGAGCATTCTGTTTCTCAAAATTAAGGTGCAGGGGACACACGGCCTAACCACACGCCCATGTACCAGGCCATGTGTCACACACAGTCTAGACACATGCCCGTGTGGACAAAATAAAGCTATTTCTAGCTTCATTTCTCACCTAAAATCACACCAATGACCTGAACTTAAACTCACATCCAAATGCCAACCATTTCAAGCATTCAATTTAAGCAAACTCTATCATTCAACATAGCATACCATTGCATGCATACATGTTCATAATCTTGCCTTGGTTTAGTCCATATGTTAGGCATAATTTGATCAACTACTTAACACATATGTAGCTACCATAGTATGACATTACAAATATATCAAAACAAACCATTACTAGCCCTTCCAATGGCTAGATTACAAGCATCATTTATATATACATGCCAATATGGCCAATATAACCTATACATGCCATTGTAGCCATAATTGCTTTACCATATTATACCGACATGGGCCGATAGATAGTGTTAGTGATCTCCACCAAGCTTCCAATCCGACGAGCTTTCGATTTACTCTAAAACAGGGAAATAAAACTAAGTAAGCATAAAATGCTTAGTAAGTTCGTATAACATGGTACTTAACTTACCATTTATTCTATTTTGAGGTAACTATGTTAGGCATATTCAATCAATTTGACCTCAAGCCCTACACACATCCTCATTGCCCTTGTTAGTAATACTTTCTATAATAACATCAAAACATATATACGGGCTCAACAACAATCAAGTTTCCAAGCACATATGCTTTCCACAACATGTATGCATTCATCTTGCATAATTCATCTCATTATTACAAGTATAATTTCATGCTAGTTCATTTCGAGTTCAGATCATTTCATATCAGAACTTTACTCATATTACTCGGAATATAAAGATCACGATTAGTACACTCAAGGTGTATAAATCTATAATCAAAGATGTACATACTCATCAAACAAATTCCATGTACAGTATCATCATTTCATATTTCCATATATCAATTATCACGTATCGTCATCTTCATGTATTTCAGGCCAGTATGTGTAATAACTCATTTCTTATTCATATATTCTCATGTCAAGAACTTTTACCCGTTGAATTTATCTGAAATATCGATGGATACACAGGTAGTACACTTGTGGTGTACAAATTAGGATTCGTCAATTCGTATTCAATGGTATCCATAAGGTACTATTTCAAGGAGTACACTCTCGAGCCACACATGTATACAACAGGATTACCAGTCCAGGCTAAATCCTTTTTATGACATATGCTCTAAGGAGCTTGATTTGGATTACCCGTCCGGGCTAAATCCAATCTATAACATATGCTCGAGAGGACTTATATCAAGATTACCCGTCCGAGCTAAATCCTTTCTATAATGAGGTCAATAGGATTTCTCGTCCGAGCTAAATCCCGTTAGCAACAAATGCAGGACCTCATTCATTTCGGGAAATCACATATCCATTGATTTTCCATTTTATTCAACCGAGATTTAAACATTTTTCTCAAGCATTATCGGCATGTGGTTAGTTCATACATCCATAACATTCATAAAATTAAAATAAACATATTCCACATTCATTCCAAGCATATAAGTAACATTTTTATCGTTTATCCTTTATCAGGCATTATCATTTAATTTACACATTTTCATTTATCGGGCTTGATCGGATATGTAATCATTTCACATATTTATGACATTTATACAATTTACATAAACACAATCAATGCAAGCATGTAAATAAACACAAATTAGTTACACGAACTTACCTCGACAATGTTCGTGTATGTAAAATCTACTAATCCGACATTTTCCTCTTTCCTCATTCTAACTCTGAATTTGGTCAATCCGGATCTATACGAGTAAATTTAACATCAATTTATCATATTTCTTATTCAAGTGGACTCAATTTTCATCCTAGGCAAAATTACCATTTTGCCCCTAACTTTTCCATAAATTCCCATTTCGTCCCTAGGCTCAGAAAATGAATCTAGTGCAATTTACTCCCTATTCCAAGCCTAACCAAAATCCCATTACAAATTTTACAGCACATGTATTCATAAAAATTCATAATTTTTCATCAAATTTCACAACTTTACATTTTAGTCCCTAAATCATATTTTCATCAAAAATCACTTTGTATATCAACAACCTTTCATTTTCTACCATAAATTTCTAATTTTTAGCATATTCATCCATGACCCCAATTTCATACCTTGATAACTTTTCAAATAAATCCCCCAAATAGATAGATTAAGCTATCCCGGTTTCAAAAATATCAAAATTACTAAAAACGAGGCTCGATTACTTACCCAAATAAGCTTGATAAGTCTTCTTCCTCTCTCCTAGGGTTTCCATGGAAATATTTGGGGAAGATGGTATGAAATTGTTTTTTTTCATTTAATTAAATTCTCATTTAATAACTTTTCATCATTCCAATTTAGTCCTTAGCCTTTTTCTCTTTTTCCATGGATGAGTCATACCAAAATATCTACATACTTCTCTTTAATGGTCTAATTACCATATAAGGACCTCTAGTTTTGAATTCCATAGCTATTTAATCCTTATAGCTACTAGAATTCAACTTTTTCATTTTATGCGATTTAGTCCTTCCCGTAATTAAACACATAATCGGTAAAATTTTCGTATCAAAATTTTCACATGACTTTTCTAACATAATACGGTCCATATAATAAAAGAAAAATAAATTTTGTTTTCGGCTTGGATTTGTGGTCCTGAAACTACTGTTCTAATTTTACCGAAATTGGGCTGCTACAGATAAACAACTTTTACAAAGTGATTTTTGATGAAAACATGATTTAGGGACTAAAAAGCAAAGTTGAGAAATTTGATGAAAAATTCTAAATTTTTATGAATACATGTGGTGTAAATTTTGAGATGGAATTTTGGTTAGGCTTGGAATAAGGATTAAATTGCACAAATTTCATTTTCCGAGCTTAGTGACGAAATGGGAATTTATGGAAAAGTTAGGGGCAAAATAGTAATTTTTCCTAGGATGAAAATTGAATCCACTTGAATGTGAAATATGATAAATTGATGTTAAATTTACTCGTATAGACCTGGATAGACCAAATCCAGAGCTAAAACGAGGAAAAGAGGAAAATGTCGGATTAGTAGATTTTACGTACACGAACATTTGTCGAGGTAAATTCATGTAACTAAATTGTATATATTTTTATGCTTGAATTAAATGTTGTGTTTGTGAATTGTATAAATGCCATAAATATGTGAAATGATCACATATTCCTTAAAGCCCGATAAATGAAATATGCCCGATCAACAATAATGCCCGATAAATGATAAATGATAAAAATGTTAATTTTATGCTTGAGTGAATGTGAACATTTGCATTGCATAAATGCATAAATATATGAGATTGATCATGTAACACCCCTAACCTGTATCCGTCGCCGGACGAGGGTTAAGAGGTATTACCGGACATATCGGAACATATCACAAACATTTCATTAACATCAAACATTCACAACCATTCCATAGCGAAATATACACATAGAGTCCCTTTAGAAGGTCTACGAGACCTTAAACATGCTTTAGAGAAGGTTCGAGACAAAACCGATCTCATGCGGGAACTTTGCGGAACTTAGAAAATTTTTCTTTCAAAACAGGGCACACGCCCATGTGGCTAGCCCGTGTGCCTCACACGGTCTTGCCTTGGACCATGTCTTAGCCCGTGTGCAACACTGACTTGAGTCACACGGTTTGGTACACGCCTGTGCTTCTTGCCCATGTGGCATACTAACTTACTTCGAATTACAACCTTGAGAGACACGGTCGAGACACACGCTCGTGTGCTCAACCGTGTGGGCAAATATAGGCCATTTGCAAGGCCAAATTGCCACCCAAAATTGGGTCATACCTACAAGCATCAAACAAGCATCAATTCATGCCCCAAAGGCAGCCAAAAACATATCAAATCATGCACAATTTGACCCGTAATAACATCATTCATTTCCATATACAAAACCAACTCAAACATACCAATTCAAAGTACCAACTTCACATCAAAACATGTGATTCATACATCATATTAATCCATTTCAATTCATAGCATTTCTCATCATATCAATTTCCCAAATCAACATGAAACTTACCAAAATTGACCATTTCTTTTGGCCATTCATGAGCACATCAATACATACCAAATTTTGCATCACATAGCATGCACTAAATTCACTCCATAATCACATTCATTATCAAGCCATATCACATGGCTATATTTACACATTTCAAAACACAATCAAAGTTCTCTAGCCTATACATGCCATACTTTAATATGTACATTTTCAAAAGGTACCAAAATATAGTTTGATAGTGTGGTGATGATCCTTGACGATCCCCGAGCTCCCAGTAGCTTCGATAATCTATAAAACAATGCGAACACACACAAAGTAAGCTTTCAAAAGCTTAGTAAGCCATATACAAATAAACTTGTCTCATAAACAATTACAAACTATTTCATACATATGGTTCATTGTATAACACAATCACAAGTCATAATTCTCTTATATATCAATTGATCATGTTCACTTACTCATAATCGCATATCATGTAATGTAGCTCACTTCTCAAATGATCAAATACATACATACCTTTCATTGCCAAATTTCATATACATACATATGTACCAGAATTCGGATGCACATTTGTATACTTATTCATTTCTCGAAATGCCCATTGAACCGTTCGGAATCAAATAGGATACTTGGATAGCTCGGAAAGCTCATACAATGCCAAAGTCCCAGACGTGGTCTACATGTAATCAATATCGATGCCACTGTCCCAGACAGGGTCTTTCACAAAATTAAATACGATGTCGATGTCTCAAACATGGTCTTACACATAAATCACAAATCGATGCCAACGTCCTAGACGTGGTCTTACATGATAACTCATTTTGGAATTCTATGTCATGACATATGTATCCTAACTATTCCTATGGTTCATACGGGGCTTTTCGGACGTCATTGCATTATCGGAACTTATTCGGATTTCACATATTCGACTCAACTAGCCATACATCACAATTCATTCACATATAAGTAATAATAATTCAATTCATACACATTTATTTGTATATCGACTTACCTCGTACGGGAAAGAACAGAAACGAACGGCTATTCAACTACTTTCGATTTCCCCCGATCTAATTCTGTTTGCTTTGGTTCTTGATCTATACACATTCAAATTTAACTCTTTTATTCACCAAATCATTCAATTCAATCCATATACACATATTTAGGGCATTTTACAAATTAACCCTCACATTTTCACATTTTGACATTTTAGTCCATATTTCATAAAATCACAAAATACACATAATTTCACATTTTTCATGCTTAGCCGAATTTTCATGGAGTTCATTTAAACCCATATATTTCATTTATTTCACATTTTAGTCCTTCAATTTTTCATTTTCACAATTTAGCCCATAATACTCAAATTCATCAAAAATCCAAATACAAAACATGTTAACCCAACACATATCTTTCATTTTTCATCAACTAACATAAAAAATTTCACAAAATAAACAATGGCATAACTCAAAATCATCATCAATTTCAAAAATTAAGGTACGGGATAGCTAGTACTCAAAGCAACGATCACAAAAACATAGAAATTATCAAAAACCGAGCTAAAACTATACCTTAATCAAGCTTGTAATTGCCGAATGCATGAGAGCTCAAAAACCTATTTCTTTTGCTAATTTTCGGTTGTAATATGGAGATGATGACATAATTTTTAACTTTGGTTTTATTAATTTATAACTTATTTAGCTAATTACCAAAATACCTTTATTTAATAACATTTAAAAACACATAATGGATGGCTATTCATGTCAATTCCCACTATCCATGGTCAATTCACAACATAAGGACTTCACATTAAGTAGCCATGTCAATTCGGCATATAACTAATTTGAAAGCTAGTTTTGCATTTTCTGTGATTATGTCCTTTTTCACAAATCGGCACACAAACGATAAATTTTTCATACGAAACTTTCACATATATCAATTCACATGCTATAAATACGAAAAATAATATTAAAATATTTTTTTGACTCAAATTTGTGGTCCTGAAACCACTATTCCGACTAGGGTCTAAACCGGGCTGTTACATATCACATGCTTGATAATGCTTGAAAAATGTTAAATCCCGTTTAATAAATGAAAAATCGATGGATCTGTGATTTCTGAAAGGAATGGGGTCCTGTATTTGTTGCGGACTAGTAATTCTGAAACTCTCGAGCAAATGTTATAGATTGGATTTAGCTCGGGCGGGTAATCCAAATCAAACTCTTAAAGCATATGTCATAAAAAGGATTTAGCCTGGACTGGTAATCTTGACTAAGCTCTATTGAATATATATCATGGAGACGGGATTTAGCCTGGACTGGTAATCCTGTTGTGTACATGTGTGGCGAGAGTGTACTCTTTGAAATAGTACCTTATGGGTACCATTGGACATGAATTGATGGATTCTATTTTGTGCACCTCGAGTGTACCATCTGTGTATCCATCGATATTCCGAATAAATTCAACGGGTAAAAATCCTGACATGAAAGGACATGAATATGAAATGAGTTATTACACGTAATTGTCTGAAATCCATGAAAATGATGCTACATGACAATTGACATATGAAAACATGAGATGATGATATTTGTACATGGGATTCATTTGATGAATATGATTATCCTTGGTTATACACTTGTACACTTTGAGTGTACTACTACTCGTGTGACATTGATATTTCAAGTAAAATGTGTAAAATTTTGATATGAAATAATCTGAACTCGAGATGTATTATATGAAAATATACTTGAGATATAGCAATGTGATTTATACATGTTGTGGAAAGCATATGTGCATGGAAACTTGATTGTTATTGAGCCAATACTTGTTTTTGATGTTATTATTGAATATATGACTAACAAGGGCAATGAGGATATGTGTAGGGCTTGGGGTCAAATTGAATGAATGTGTCTTACATATTTACCTCAAAATAGAATGAATGGTAAGCTAAGTACCATGTTATACGAACTTACTAAGCATGTAATGCTTACTTAGTTTTATTTCCCTGTTTTAGAGAAAATCGGAAGCTCGTTGGATTGGAAGCTCGGCGGAGATCACTCACACTATCTATCAGCCTATTTCGGTGCATATTGTAACATCCTGAATAATTGGGTCTGTGCATTTTATGTGTTTGGATGCTTAAAATATTAATTTGAGAATTTGAGGTACAATTGGGGCTCAAATTGGGCTGAGGCCTTGTTTTAAATATTTTGTTTAGACACTCAAAGTGCTTAAATTGAAGTTGTAGTAGTTTAATTGACATATTGGGCTCGTGGCCCAGTAGCTAGAGGCACAGTAAGGTGAGCTATAAGTGGCGTCACTAGTGCATGAGGAAGGCCCAAATTTTTGGTTGCTTGAAGCCCAAGTTATAGGGCTAGATTTGACACTTAATTGAGTAAGGGGGACGACACAAGGCTATTTTTTTGGGAATTTTATTATATTTATTTCATGTGGATAATAAGCAGATAAAGGCTATTATTTAGGGATTTAGTCTTTAAGGATAATAAGCAGATAAAGGCTATTTTTGAGGATATAACAGATTAAGATAAGGGAAAAGGGATAGGAGCTATAATGTGTGGCAGTGTTGGCCGAAAATCAATCTTTGCTAAAGGGAGGAATCGATTTTCTATATAAATAGGGGGTGTGCCGAAATTTTGAAGCCTGTCTTTTATTTTCTTTTCTCATCTTCTTCCTCTCAAAAGCCGAAAATCACCATCTTCTTCACCCTTTCTTCCTCTCTAAAATTTCCTGGTTGGCCGAATCTTTTAACCTCTATTGTTATTCTTCTTTTAATCCCTAAAAGCCAAAATCACATCTCTATTATTCTATTCTTCTCCTTAATATTCATTAGCCGAATCTCTCTTAGCCATCTCTTCAATTCGTACATATTCTAAAAGCCGAAATTCTTAGATCTCACTTCCTGAAGTTGCCGAATTCTCTTCAAAGGAGTTTGCTTGTGCCGAATCTTGAAGGAAACAATAGGTAAGTATTGATTTCGAGATTTCAATGTTCTTCCGGCTTTTCAAAAGTCCTTAGTCAAATGGCTATTAGAAACTAATCTCTTATTTCACTATTCTTTTCGGCATTCTGGGATTTTAAGAAGGAGGCCAATCGCATAGATCTCTAAGTTATAGAATCGTGTTACTTTCGGGATTTCAAGGTAAGAGGATTTGTTTATTTATATATATAAAATCGGGTAGAATACTAACCATGGCCGAATATAGGAGAGGCCTATTTTCGCAATTGTTCCGGCTTTTAAGCAAGGCTATAGATTGAGGATAATAGATCCAGATAGCAAGGATATCGACTAAGAATATTGGATTTCACAATATCAGGTGTGTAATTCTCCACACCATCTAGATCTGTTTGGTTAATATATGAAAATAAGTATTACATGTTTTGTTAAATGTCGAAACCCCGACATATTGACGAGAACCCAAAGAGGGTAAAGTAAATCCCCAGGTTAGTAAATGATCTGATTAAATGTTATAAGTATACTAATTTTATGTGATTGCATGGGTTGGGTTTAATGAAAGGAGGAAGTTATATGTTGTAGCGATTTTTACTGTGATCTGTTGCAGCGGTTCCTTACCGTGATCTATTGTAGCGGCTTCTGCCGTGATCTGTTGTAGTGGCTACGGCCATGATCTGATGATGAGCAGCACGACTACCATCAAGGCGTGTAGCGGTGTGGGTTGATTGTAGAAATCCCCAATGGTGTGAATGGCTGGTACAGGGGCGTGTAGCGGATGGACACCTAGGATATGGGTTGGGCTTTGCATATTATTTTTGTTATTTATATTTTGATTATTCTGTTTTATGGGGCTAAAGCCCAAATCTAATGGTGCATGAGGGTTGCACACTGAGTCTCGCGACTCACCCTTTAATTTTAACCATCTCAGGTGACACTTAGGGCATCGGACCGGGCTGGAGAGGAGAGCAAGGTGGCCATGCGACAGAGCTTTGAGAATTCAGCAAAAAGACTTAGTCTAATATTTGATTTTCATTTAATTAATGGGTTCAAATTTCCTTGTAATAAGGCCATGGGCCACTAGACTACCATTTATGTCTTGGGATTTTGTTAGGCTTTTATTACTGGCTTTTAAGTTTTACGTTTTCAATTAAGTTAAGACCTGCATGAAATTTCAGTTTTTATTTAAAATCTACCAAGATAATTGGTTACTTAATATTTTATACTTTAATGAATTATTAAGCTTTCGAAATAAAGGTGTAAACCTAGTAATTGTTTTCCAAAATGCGACATGTTATGTAAAATCTCTTAAGTGACATACCAGATCCGGTTGTAGCGTTTGGGCCGGGTTTAGGGTGTTACACATATGGTAAATCAATTATGGTTATAATTGCATGCATAGGTTATATTGGCCATATTTGCATGTAAATGTACAGGACAACTTGGCCTTTAGGTGGCTTGAAAATGATGCTTGTAATCTAGCCATTAGAATGGCTAGTAATAGTTGTTTTGATATACTTGTAATGTAATGTCATGCTATGGTAGCTATATATATGTTAAGTAGTTGACCAAATCATGTTTAACACATGGATTGAACCAAGGTAAGAGAGTAAACATGTATGCATGCAATGATATGCCATGTTGAATGATGGAAATTGCTTAATTTGAATGCTTAGAATTGTTGGTATTGGATGCGTGTTTTAAGTGCAGGTCATGGGTGTGATTTTGGGTGAGAAATGAAGCTAGAAATGGCTTTATTTTGTCCACACGGGCATGTGTCTAGGCCGTACATGGACGTGTAGTTAGGCCGTGTGTCCTCTGCATCTTAATTTTGAGAAATAGAATGCTCAGAATTGAGCACACGGGCAGAGACACGGACGTGTGTCTCAGCCGTGTGTGCTACACGGCGTAGAACACGGGTGTGTGTCTTGGCCGTGTGAAACCTGTACCTAACTTCAAATTGAATTAATTAACCACACGGACTAGCACACGGGCGTGTGGCATGGCCGTGTGCACAAGTCAGAGAGTTACACGGGGTCAAACATGGCCTGTAGCACGGGCGTGTCCCAGGGTCACACGGGCGTGTCTCTTGGACCACACGGACGTGGGAGCCCTGCACCTTGGAAACTTTTTGAAATTTTGTGAAAAATTATTAAAGTTCCCAATTAAGTCCTGACTCGATTCTAATGCTTGTATTGGGCTTTGAGGGTCCAATTAAGGGACGTTTAGAGTGATCTCGGTTTATGAATAGTAATTTACATAAATTGTTTGTAAAATGTTCTGAAAGTTTTGGTAATGCTCCAAAACTCTTTTCTGACAACGGATACGAATTAGGGGTGTTACATTTAGTGGTATCAAAGCTACGGTTTAGTCGATTCTCAGACTGAACGTAGCATATGTGGAGTCTAGAAATACATGCCATTGTATAATTTGTGATAGTGTGATATCTCTCGACTCTGATAAAAATTGTTTTACAAATAGACATAGATGCTTTCCAACTGAGCTAATTCTGATACTGTTGAAAGTGATGCTCACGTGCTTGAGTAAAAATAATGTTACTTATGGTGGAACGAGATTTATAAAGGTATGAAATAAATGTTTTATAATGAACATGTTAATGATACACGTTAAGTGATATGTGTGTATTTATGAAAGTTAAATTTTGAGGCTTACGATCTCCACCCCCTCACCAGTACATTTTTATACAATGAAATTCACAAGATTTATATGGATTAAGTTCATGAATATGGAACTAAAGAGTTCAAAGGCTGAATGATTAATAATGTAGTCAAAATTGAGAATGGATTAATAAGTAAAGACGGTATTAAAAGAGATATCAGATTTTTTGAAGATTATTCTGAATATGTGATGTCATAGTTAAGGAAGAAGTTATTCATGAGTAATCAACTTATCCAGATATGATATTTACAGAACGGATTAGCCAAAAATTCTTCTGAATTGACTCTTTCTATGAACTGAATAATGTAAGACTATTGATGACTTTATTAGTTAGTGGAATAGTGATGAAGTTGCAAAGATATTTGAATACAGCTGTCATAATTGAGTATATTACAGCAATATCTTCTGGGTATTCTATATATTCTTTTATTCTCAGAGGCATATGAAATTGTTCATGTTCAGATGCAATATTTATCGTATTGAAAGGCTGGCTAATTACAATAGATGGAATTACTGAAAGTCTAGTTGGTTCATGAGCTGTATTGCGCTATCCTTCTTGGGTTTACTAATTCATCATGATTGATATAAGATTCATGTGATATTATTTTCTACTTCTACTGATTGAAGCCCTGAATTGCGAATGTGCAAGTTATATTGTCTTTATCACAGTTGTTTCTACTAAGTATGCGTGATATTATTCTTCTGAATTTTCTCTGAGATATCAACAATCTCTTTAGTATGTAAACATGGGTTATTTGTGAAAGATATTATTTGATCAGAGGTAATTACATTTATTACCATTATAAATATTGACTCGATCATGAAGTATGGTGATAGAGATCACAGATTATAGAAACTGTATTACTGTATTGGTTATTATTGGGGCCACTTTCGGTTCTCCCTCTTCTAATTTGAGGTACACTATTGATATTGAAGTGTTGCTTTATCTATACGGTTGAAATGTCAGTCATTTTATAGCACTATGGTTTTGAATCTATCTGATGGTTTTGGCTTTGGGAAAACTCAAAGCTTCAATGTTAATAATTGAAATAGCTACATTGATGACACGGTATTTACAGAAAAGAGGTAAGATTTGAATGGACCGATAAATATTAGTAAAGTTTTGACCAGTTGGAAGCTCTATTGACCGAAGTATTAATTTTGGTTCAGCCTGAATCGGGTATGGAATTCGTTATTATAGTGGTGTACTATTGAATGGGATTAGACTGTGTTTTAATGTAGTAAGGAAAAATAATAGCCTGTGCTTTCAGACAGTTAAAAACCACATGGAAAGAATTACCCGATACATGATCTAGAATTGACAGGTATTGTTTTTGTATTGGAGTCTGACAACATTACTTGTTTGGTGAAAAATGTCATATATCCACCGATCATAAAAATTTGAAGTATCTGATGTTGCTAAAAGAGTTGATTTTGAGATAGCGTATATGGTTTGAAATGTTGAAAGATTGTGATTTGATAATTGAATATCATTCGGAGAGAACGAATGTGGTTGCATATATTCTGAGTAGAAAATTTCTGTATACTTTGCAAGCCATGGATACCGATTATGATTGTCAGATAATTGCTCAATTTTAAATGAGTATAGAGCTAAACCAATGTTTCTACAACAGATTAGTGAAACCCAGAAAAGTGATAATGAATTGTAAGTTAAATGAATACAGTGTGAAGTAATTTTTGATTCAAAATTTTAGAGTAGAACTGATAAATGCCTGTTATTCAGAAACAGAGTTTGTGTACTGAAAAATTTAAAGTTTATACAGAAAATTTTACATGAATGATCACAGTGGTACTATGTTTGTTTATCTGGGGAATGATGAAATGCATAATAATTTGAAAAGGATGTATTAGTAGCTCAGAATGAAATGTGGTAATTCTGAAATTGTATTTAAATGTTGGATGTATCAGCAGATAAAGATGATACTTTCAGGATGGTTATAGCCAACGAAGATACCGAAATGGAAATGAGACAAAGTTACTATGAACTTTATATTGGGATTATCCTTGTGTATGAAAAAGAAAGATACTACTTGAGTAATTGTCGATTGTTTGACGAAGCCTGCACATTTTCTCCTGATATGAATGGATTTCTCACTTTATAGATTGCTTGAATTATCTTTTTTTGAGATTGTTAGATTATATGATGTGCTAGTTCTGTTATTTATTATAGAGATCTACAGTTTATATTTAGATTCTGAAACAAGTTATTAGAAACTCTGGGTATACGGTTACTTTTAGTACCGTATTTTATTCTCAGACGGATGATCAATCTGAACATATGATTCAGATTTTAGAAGATATACTTCGATGTTGTGTACTTGAATTTGAAGGTAACTGGAAAAAGTATTTGCCTTTGGTTGAATTTGCTTATTATAACAGTTAACAGTCAAGTATAAAATTGTACCGTACGAGGTCTTATATGGTCACGAGAACTCCGGTGTTTTGGACTGAGTTCAGTAAGAAAAGATACATGTAGTTTGTTTAATTCTTTGAAACCGAAGAAATATGAAAGTGATCCGAGACAGTTTAAAAGCAGTATTTGATCATCAGAAATCCGATGTGAATTTAAGATGAAAAGAAATAGAGTTTCAGATTGGCGACAAAATATTTTTGAAAGTTTTGCCATGGAAGAAAGTTCTCCAGTTTGGCCATAAAGGCAAATTAAGTTTGTGGTTTATCGGGTCATATGAGATCATTGAAAAGAATTGGACCTGTTACATATTGATTGGTATTATTATTAGAGTTCTATAGAATTCACAATGTTTTTATGAGTATGTGTGTTATGGTAGTATCGATCAGACCCATCATCTGTTATTTCTTTGATAAATGTTAAATTCAGCCTAACACGACTTACAGTGAGAGATTGATTGAAATTTTGGCACTTGAAGAGAAAAACTGAGAAATAAAAAGGTAGCTTTAATAAAAGTTTTCTGACAATGACATGATATAGAGGGAGATAACTAGGAACTAGAGGAAACTATGAGAAAGTAATATCTTAATCTCTTTACTGGTAAAATTTTCGAGGACAAAAATTCCTTAAGGGGAGAGAGTTGTAACAGCCCAATTTCAGTGAAATCGGAACAGTGGTTTCGGGACCACAAATTCGAGCCAAAAATAAAATTTATTTTTATTTTATTATATAGACCGTATTATGTTAGAAAAGTCATGTGAAAATTTTGATAAGAAAATTTTACCGATTATGTGCTTAATTACGAGAAGGACCAAATCGCATAAAATGCAAAAGTTGAATTCTAGTAGATAGAGGGATTAAATACCTATGGAATTCAAAACTCTAGGTCCTTATATGGTAATTAGACCATTAAAGAAAAGTATGTAGATATTTTGGTGACTCATCCATGGAAATTTAGAAAAGGGGCAAGGCCTAAATTGGAAAGTGAAATATTTAATTGATTAAAAGATGATAAAAAAAGAAATATCATCTTATTTTATCATCCTCTTCCCCAAAACTACATGGAAACCCTAGGAGAGAGAGAAGAAACTTTCATGGCCAAATTGGGTAAGTTTCCTTGTCCCGTTTTTAGTAATTTTGATATTTTTGAAACCGGGATAGCTTAATCTATCTATTTGGGGGATCAATTTGTAAAGTTATCAAAGTATGGAAAATGGTATATGGATGTATATGCTGAAAATTAGAAATTTATGGTAGAAAATGAAAGGTTGATGATAGATAAACAACTTTTACAAAGTGATTTTTGATGAAAACGTGATTTAGGGACTAAAATGCAAAGTTGTGAAATTTGGTGCTCTTAATCCTTTAATTTCATGTTTTATACTCAGGAGAGCATAAGAGGATGAAAAGAATGAGAAACGGGCTTAAAACGGGCCAAATGGGCCAAAGAGAGAAATCGACACGGCCTGGGGTTTCACCACACGGCTGTGCCCCTTTAGCAGGCTCCAACACGGCCTACAACTCGACTTACACGGGCGTGTGCCATGGGCGTGTCCCTGCCGTGGAAAAGAATAATTTTATTCGGATTAGGGTACTTAGAGGCAAAGAAACACATTCCAAAAGCCTATATAAACACCCTAAAAGCCAACCTTTAGGGGGGCGTCCAGCTAGGCCAAAGAGCCAAGTCGGAGAGGTCAGAATCGTGGGATTTACTCGAAGAAAGCTAGTTGATTCATCTCAAGAAGCTGGAGTCATACTCAAGATGGAAGATCTTATGTTCAATTCCTTCAGGGGGTTTTAGGGTTTTTCTTATGTTTTGTTTTATCTTTTCTTCTGAGATGTATTTTTTTATTAGTATGAACTAAACCCTCAGATACCTGAGGGGGATGAAACCTAAAACGGATCTTGTTATTGTTTTCTGAGCTATATGATAATACTTGATGTGTTCTTAATTATGTGTTATTAATTCTTGTTTTGATATTTTAGATATTGATTCAAGTATTGATGTGCTTAGGTAGAGGAGGAATAGACCCTGCCTAAGAGTAGATCTAACATAGTTAAGCGGAGTTGCTCGCGCGCCTAGAGATAGGGTGACGAAAATCTGCTGGATTAGGGTCAAACCTAATATGGGAGTCCATAGATTGAGTTAATGCAATTCTAGGGGTTTTAATTAGAAAGAGATTTCAATTAATCAACCTAGGGTTAGACGTTAGTAGCCTCGAGAGAGGTATTAATATACATTAGGGAATCCTACGGATCAAGTCAAGTGAATAAATCGTCTGGTTCAGAGTTAGATAACAAGTGAAGTCTAGGTGGATTCTTCCTTTGGTATTGTCTTAATCAATTAGTTTTTCCCACAAGTATTTCCCCAATTCGTTCTCTTTGTCTTAGCGTCTTTAGCTTAGTAGTTAGTTAATTTTAGATTAAACAATAATTCACTTCAATTCTTAGGCTAAATAATAGAAATAAAGTTAGTATTAGTACTTTTGGTTCCTTTGGGTTCGATATTTCGGTCTTGCCACTAAACTATACTACTGTTCGATAGGTGCGCTTGCCTCAATCGTTGTCACAGTTAGTTTCTAGGCTAGATCATTCATTATATAAATTTTAAGACTCTGACATAATGATCACGGCCCAAAAAGCTAGCCCGTGTGGTCTACACGGTCTACCCACACGATCTGCATCATTTCACATGATCGTGTGCCCCACACGGCCTGCATGATTTCACACAGTCGTGTGCCTCCCACGGCATACCCACACGGCCTGTATGATTTCACATGGTCGTGTGCCTCACATGGCTTACTCACACGACCTGTATGATTTCACACGGTCGTATGCCACACACGGTATGCAAGATTTCATATGGCCATGTTCTCTACATGACTGCAAAAACACATTTGGCCATGTGTCACTGGGCAGTTTTGAAAAACAACCCTGTTTCATAGGTTGTCCGAATTTTTGATGAGTTTTTCGGGTTAGATCACACACCTGATTGAAGATTTGATCGCTCACACAACCACATCACTCCAAAACCTACATACCACATTTAAACGAATTAATTACAATACAATTTAATCCCAAAATCTCACTCAAAACACTCATGTTTCCTTAAAGAAACAATCCCCAAAATAAGCACACGAGCACTTACTTCACATGAACCACATCGAAATAGCGATTACACCGCTGGAAGGTTTTGACTCTCTCACCCTTCGCCTGGTCTAACACCATGAAAATACTTAACACAATGCTGAATTGAAATTAAACATTCATTACTCAAAACTTGCTCAAGAACAAACTAAAACTGTATAACATAAAATAGAATAATACTACTTACACGAATCTTTGATTACAACTAGAAATAGAGAGTCAAAAAGATTGATCCCTCGATACTTAATGGCAGCAAAACAAAAATCCATCGGAAAGAAGAACAAAAAGGAAGGGAAACTCCAAAGAGAAAAGAAAGAAAAGCATAAAGGGGAAGAAAAGAACGTGAAAACTGAATGGGGAAAATGGGGAGATTCCAACTACCCATATCCCACTAAATCCTACTAAATCCCACTAACCAACCACCTATTAGATTTTTCTCAGAGTTTAAAACAAAAATAATTACACTTTGCACACACATGGGGATTCAAACACAAGTACTAAAGGTAATTTAAGGTTTTACTATTGAACCAACAAACTCATTTTTATCATTAGTTGAATGAAAAAAAGATTTAAGTGAAATGACTAGGGATAATAATTGAGCTAAAAATTAACAAAATTTCAAAGGAAGAGCTCAAACCCAGAACCTCTCACACACAAACACAACACCTATCCATTGAACCAGATTAACACACTTGACACAATTTCACAATCTCAATTCTTCTAACCCGGTTTTTGGGATGTGACACAAAATAACCATTCATCGCTAATCATTTTGTCTCCCACTAAGGAACCAACGAGTGCCAGCTTAATTGAACCAAAATTATATCTCAACTAATTACCAACCAGCCACAAAATTTTCCAAGTTTTCTAGTAAAGCCCTTCAACTTATTATTTTATACAATTACTCCCCATCTTTTTTAATGTTCGAGACTTTAACAAAAATCTTGTGTGGCAATCATTTTTTGTTGTGATTCAATATAAAAATATTTATATTAATAATATTTATATATTTTTTATGCCATGTGATGCCATGTTTTGTATAATTTATTAATGTGATTCAATTTAAAAATAATTTTTATGTTCATGCCATATTTGTATAATATTATGATAGTGATTATATTTAGTAAAAAGAATATAGATATTGTGTCCTATCACGTTCTCATTATTTTTTTTCCTGTAAAGTATTATAAGTTTAAATAATTTTTTACTTGTTAATAATTCATTTTATAGTATTTGACACACATATATGTATTTCGTGTTTATTTTATTTTTCATGACATGATTTTTTATATTTCCATGTCTTCCATAATATTAATAATTTTATCACAATAATTTAATACCTTAACTCTAAATTTATTTATTATGAATTAAATGCTTATGTCTATTATATCTATCATATTTTAAAATTTAACCCAATTGTGCGAAGCATTGCAAGCGTGCATATTTTAGTTCTTATTAGAGGAAAGATAAAAGTTGCAAGCTTACGGTGCATTGCATGTAATAAAACTTATGTTCTCATTTTTAGTTGTGGATTTCTTCCTTATAGTTTATTAGATTTTGGTAATCATATTTAGTCAAAATTTTAAAAATTAGTTCACTCATTTCTATTAATTTATTACATATAAATTATTAAACTGTTAATTTTTGTTAAATCGTTATATATGAATTATTGAGTTGTTATCTTTCAAGTCAATAATTTAACAAAAAGGTTTAAAATATTATCTAATTAGACTAACTTTTTAATTTCATAAAGAATGAGGATCAAATTTTAGCAAATTAAAGTAGAAATATTATATTCTTAATTTTTATAAAGTAGAGGGATGAAATTCATAATTACACATTTGTTATAATTAATACTTTAGTCCACTGATTACTTTTATTCAACTTAATTTGATTCACCTACTTTTTACAATTTTATTAGATTCAAATTGATAATAGAATTAAAATGATGGTGTATTTTTTTAATAACAATCTTAAGCATTTGATCACATGTAAATTTATTAATGATTTAACATAGTTGTCTGAATTTCCATGTTTCACAAGGCCTTATACAACCTATTCTTGACATTTTTGGGGCCCTAGGTGAAATAATAAACCGGGCCTATTTAAAAAATTATAAAATATAATACAATAAAATAAAATCATATACTAGTAATTTCATTAAAATAATATGTTTTATGATATTAAGCGAATGATATATTTTTCTAACAAAATTTTTAAAAAAATATATTTTTATTCAATCTACTACTATGTCATCAACTACAAAAACACAAAAAAACATAATAAAAAATGGGTTCTACGAGCATTTTGAAATGCAAAATCATTAATGATAACATCAACATCAATGTTTTCCAAAAAATCCTTCTTGATTGAGAAAATTGCCAGATCGTTCAACCGTTCTTGTGACATAGAAGACCTCAAGATTCATTTCTCTTATAGGCCCATTTTCAACAAAAAAACGTCTCTTGTTTTGTTATCAAGATTAGTCCAATTTCTAGGATTATAAATAGTCAAAGAAGGAATTGCTTGTTCTTCATCAATGCCAGTATCAGGAGGAATTGTTTGTTCTTCATTTATACCAAGATTTTCAATATTGGATATATTTGACACATCATTAAGCTCATTTGGATCATTAATTTCATCATTCTCATTGACACCATTATGAAAACTTTTATTTGATTGATCCAAATTTTCATTAAAAACTAATTTTGAAAAACAAATTAAAATTTGGGAATAATTGAAATTCTTTTTTTGGGATAATTGAAATTCTTTTTTAACTTTAATGGTAGGAGTTGGAATTTGGGAATTAGAGGAAGTTTGTTGAAGCCAAGCAATTGAAGATGAAGTATTTATGGCTAAGAATTGAAAGCCCTAGGCATTTAATTAAATTATTTTAGTTTGAAGATCTTTTTCTCACATTAAAAGCTGAATAAATAATTTTTTTTGAGCCCTGAGCGGCTGCACTTTAAAACAGCCCCTAGGGCCGGCCTTATTGTGTAACATAAAGGGATTAAATTATGTCATAATAAAGGGCTTAAATCTTTGGTTTTAGCATAGTATAGGGTAAAAGTATCAGGGAATCTGTTGTACTTAAGGCAAATTGCATTTCGGCTCCTTTACTGAAAAAATGGGTAAATTAACCCTTATATATTTCAAAACATGCAAATTAGCACATCCGTTAAATTTTTTCTATTAATTTTTTTTATTAAATGATGACTTGGAATGTTAATTTAAATGGTTAATTACTAATTTGGTCCTTGAATTATAGCTAAAATATCATTTTGATTTTTTAAAATTTTCTTAACAATAATTCTAAAAAATTTAAAAAACCTTTAAAAATAAATATAAATTAAATATATTAATTTTTTAAGAAAAATGTTAAAAATTCAACAAATATAGCCCTCAATGTTTACAAAATTTGACATTTTAGTTCTAATTCTAAAAAAAATCAATAAATTTGGCCCTTAATATTTACAAAATCTTTCATTTTAGTCCTAACTCTAGAAATAAAAAATATATATTAAAAAAATTATTTTAAGCCCTTTATAATCCATCAGCTAAACCATGTGAGTTATTAGAATAAGAAAAAAAAGTACACTCTTTCAGTCACTTGAATAAGAACTCTAAAATTTTGGGATAAAATACGAAAAAAATAGGGTAAACTACACCAATTGTCCCTAAACTTTGTTAAAAATTACATGTTGATCACCCAACTTTCAAAAGTTACATAATAGTCATTAACGTTATCAAATTGTTATATTTTGGTCACTTGTCCGTTAACTACCATCAAGAGGATGACGTGGCATGTTAATTTAAATAGTTAATTACTAAGTTAGCCCTTGAACTATAACTAAAATTTTATTTTGATACTTTTTTAAAAAAAAACTAATCATAATTTTAAAAAGAATTAAAAATCTTAAAAATTATAGTAAAAATATTTTTTAAAATAAATCTGCAATTGATTATTCCTTTTTTATCTTTTTCTCCTTAAGAAATCAAAGCCAGATTTCCATTAAAACTAAATCAAACCAGGTTTTATTAAAGCCAAAACTTAAATTCAAATAAGCTCTTTTTTGGTGAATCATGGTGTGTCTTTCTTTTTAGAAAATTGAGTCGTCTTTCAATAATGAGGAAACATGTAACACCCCTTACCCGGCCCGATCGCCAGGTCCGAGCAACAAAGTGTCACATTTGTTGTCGGAGCAACTACTAACAAATACACAGTAAAAACATCATTTTACTTCATCAATCATGCAATCAATCAATAATACAACATTGAATAACATGAACTGTCACATCTCGAATTTCTAATTGAATATGTTGTAAAGTTATAGCAAGAACGAGTAATTGGCTTAGTGGTTAAGAGTTAGTGAAGTTATCCTTGATGCTCGAGTTTGATTCTTCTCACTCGCATAATTTTTATTTACTAAATTTTTGCCCGGAAAACCCTAGGTGTCGCTATTGTAACACCCCTAACCCGTATTCGTCGCCGGAATAGGGTTACGGAGCATTACCAAAACATTCAAAAACATTTACAGATAATTAATGCAAGTTACTATTCAAATTCTGAAATCATTTGTAACGTCCCTTAAATGGACCCTCGAGGCCCAATACGAGCATTAGAATCGAGTCGGGACTTAATCGGAACCTCTAATAATTTTTCACGAAATTTCAAAAATTTTCCAAAGTGCAGGGCTCACACGCCCGTGTGGTATAGAGGACACGCCCGTGCTGCAGGTCGTGTTCGACCCCGTGTAACTCTCTGACTTGTGCACATGGCCATGCCACACGCCCGTGTGCTAGGCGGTGTGGTTAATTAATTCATTTCAAAATTAGGTGCAGGTTTCACACGGCTAAGACACACGCCCGTGTTCTAGGCCGTGTAGCACACACGGCTGAGACACACGCCCGTGTCTCTTCCCGTGTGCTCAAGTCTGAGCATTCTGTTTCTTAAAATTAAAGTGCAGGGGACACACGGCCTAACTACACGCCCATGTACCCGGCCGTGTGTCACACACGGCCTAACTACACGCCCATGTGGACAAAATAAAGCCATTTTCTAGCCTCATTTGTCACCCAATTTTACCATTTTCCTGCATTAAAACATACCAAACACATTCCAACCATTTCAAGCATTCAAATTAAGCAATTTCTATCATTCAACATGGCATATCATTGCATGCAGACATGTTTACTATCTTACCTTGGTTGAATCCATGTGTTAAACATGATTTGATCAACTACTTAACATATATATATATAGCTACCATAGCATGACATTTCAAGTATATCAAGACAACCATTACTAGCCATTCCAATTGCTAGATTACAAACATCACCATCAAGCCACTAAAGGCCAAGTTGTCCTATATATGCCATTATACCAAAATAAGCTAGTTGATAGTGTGACGATGCTCCAATGATCTCCAACCTTCGCGAGCTTCCGAGCACTATAAAACAGGGGAAAATAAAACAGAGTAAGCATTACATGCTTAGTAAGTTCGTATAACGGAAACTAAACTTACCAATCCCGTTTATTAAATCTAAGCATACAATATCATGTTTTCCATCCATTTGGAAAAATTGGCTAAACACATGCATCCAATCAAACATGTTAGTCACAAACTTTACATATACATCAAGTAAGGATAGATGAGCTCATCATGCAATATTCTTTCAAGACATTATCATTTCATCTCATAATTCTCATACCATGTCAAGAGTTTTATGTCTGTTGAATTATTGAAATTACGATGGATACTCAAGTGGTACACTCGAGGTGTACGATTCAATAAACCGTTAATTCTTTTTCAAGAGTACCATTAGGGCACTTAATCAAATAACACACTTTTGAGCCACATATCCTATAATAGGATTACCAGTCCAGGCTAAATCCTTTATATAATGTATGCTTAGAAGAGCTCAATTAGGATTACCAGTCTAGGCTAAACCCTAATCGTAACGTATACTCGAGAGGTATTATATCAGGATTACCCGTCCGGGCTAAATCCTTTCTACAATGAGGTCAATAGGATTACTTTTCCGAGCTAAATCCATTAGCAACAAATGCAGGACCTCATTGATTTCGGGAAAGAACATATATTCATCGAAATTCAATATTCAATTGGGACTTAACCCCCTTTTCACCCTTTCAAGCATGTATTAAGTTTTTTTTTTATTATAGCATTCAAATAATGTACATTAATATAAGTTACATTCCATACAAACACAACATTCAATTAAACATATTTACATGCTCGATTAAGTTACACGAACTTACCTCGACACTTGTTCGCGTAAGTAATCTACTAATTCGAAACCTTTTCTTTTCCTCGATCCAACCTCGAATTTGTGTTGTCCGGATCTATATAAATAGCTTTAATCATCAATTTCTCATATTTCATACTCATTTGGACTCAATTTACGTCCTAGGCAAAATTACCATTTTGCCCCTAACTTTTCCATAAATTTCAATTTTGTCCCTAGGCTCGGAAAATGAAACTTGTGCAATTTACTCCCTATTCCAAGCCTAACCAAAATCCTATTGCAAAATTTAAAGCACATGTATTCATAAAAATTCCGCATTTTTCCTCAATTTCACAATTTTACATTTTAGTCCCTAAATCATGTTTTCATCAAAAATCACTTTGTAAAAGTTGTTTATCTATCAACAACCTTTCATTTTCTACCATAAATTTCTAATTTTCAGCATATTCATCCATGACCCAAATTTCATACCTTGATAACTTTTCAAATTAATCCCCCAAATAGTTAGATTAAGCTATCTCGGTTTCAAACATATCAAAATTGCTAAAAACGGGACAAGGAAACTTACCCAATTAGGCCATGAAAGTTTCTTCTCTCTCTCCTAGGGTTTCCATAGAATTTTGGGGTTGAATATGATAAAATAAGATTATATTTCTTTTTATCATCTTTTAATTAATTAAAATATTTTACTTTCCAATTTAGTCCTTGCCTTTTTTCTAAATTTCCATGTATGAGTCACCATAATATCTACATACTTTTCTTTAATGGTCTAATTACCCTATAAGGACCTCTAGTCTTGAATTCCATAGCTATTTAACCCTTCTAGCTACTAGAATTCAACTTTTGCATTTTATACGATTTAGTCCTTCCCGTAATTAAGCACATAATCGGTAAAATTTTCTTATCAAAATTTTCACACGACATGTCTATCATAATACGGACCATATAATAAAATAAAAATAAACTTTATTTTCGGATCGGATTTGTGATCCCAAAACCACTGTTCCGATTTAACTAAAAAATGGGCTGTTACAGCCCTCTAGTTTTAACCTAGCTATAAACATTTTCACACTTTTTGCTTCCTCTTGTCATCCTTTCTCTTTTTCTTCACTGTTTCTTTGAATATTTTTCTTTTCCTTTTCTTCCTCTTTGTGTCTCCCCATTGATCATCAACTCCCCTTATCTCTTATTTTATTTTCGCTGTTATTTTTTACTGCCATTGTCCCACCTATGTAGCCCCTTTTCTTCTCCATTATCATCGTCCTAGTGAGCCACCATTATTTCCGTCGGCACCGTATTGATTCTCTTCCTCTACTCTTCGTTATTTTTCTGTTGTCACGGATCTGAGCAAGTAGAGTAAGTATAGAATTTTTTACTTTAATTCTTTCAGATCTAAGTTTTTCCTCTTCTTTTCATATTTTGATATGGCTGATTGATTTGTGGCATGGCCAAATCTTACAAGTTACCTTTTCTTTGGTGTTTAAATGTTCATGATCTAGATCTGAACCATACAAATCAGTTGTAGCATCGAGAAGTCTGTTTGCAAAACTGTCATAAGTCAATTAAGGTAAGTGTTAATTTTCAACTTCAGACATGAAGTTTTCAGTTAATATTTTCTGCTTGGCCGAACCCTATAGGATCATTAGGGGCTAATTATTAATGATTAAAACTCTATTGGGTACAGATCTGAGTTGAAGCAATTTAGATCTTAAGCGTAAGAGTTGCGGGAAAGAGATCAAATTTGGATTAGCTCTAATAGGTGTGAGTCTTTCCCTATGTCTAATTAGCTTAAAAATCATATAATATGTACTTAAATGATAAATTTGCTTGCTAGTTTTGGCTTGGCGGAATGGCCTAAGTGCAAATGAGTGAGGTGTCGAGCAAGGTACGTAATCAATTAGAAAGCTCGATTGTTAAAGGCCTTGCTTTGGTCTGATGGAATTGTGTATGAGTTGTATGTAATGTATGACTTGTGCTATGCATTGGTTGACCATATGATTGATATTTCATATCTTTGATTGCTTAATCCATGATGAAATTGTGTATTGAATGCATGTATGCATGCTAGATTTTGAAACATTGACTTAGGTGCATGTTTTATGCCATGATTGATATTGAACTTGTAGGTATTTAAATTACATACCAGGTATGATTTTGATTGTATGGAAACCATGTGAGTATGCCATTGTTACCAGTAAATGAAAAGTATGCAAAGCATACATCGACATTGAATATTGACATGCATGTTAAACATGTCATTGTACCGAAACGGTTACTGAAAGCATGATGTGCTTACCGATTGTATGACATATTGCTTCTGCATGGGGTGGGTATTTTTGGTTGACAGAGGAGTTCCATGGAGTACTGGCAGCATTTAAAGTTCGCAATATTGTTGTTAGTGCACTGCACCAGAGTACCGAGGAGATTGGGTTTTTTATTGCATCTTATTGGTAGCTTGTCTGCATTTTACTGGCAGTTTATCTACATACTGTTACTAATGGTTTTAACCACATCAAGCTTCAACTCTTACTGTTTTAGAGTTCATATGACGGGTTTTGGGAAACTCGTAGTGTGTAGCGGATAGATGAGTAGGACCATTGCACTGTATGATTGAGCATGCCATATTCACATGTTGTAATGCCACGATAAGTTGTTTCAACTATTATAATAGTTGTGTACCTATTTGACTAATTGAATGCTTATAGTTCTTAGACTCAAACTAGGCTTTTAAAGCTCACCCCCTGTAATAGCTCGTTTTTAGTCAAATCGGAGCAGTGGTTTTGGGACCACAAATTTGAAGTCAAAATAATAATTATTATTATTATTTTAATATTTACAGCATGAATATATGATTGTGTGAAAGTTTTGTTTAGAAATTTTATCGTTTGAGTGCTTAATTTGATAAAAAGGACTAAATCGTGTAAAGTGCAAAATTGATGTTCTTATAGCTAATAATACTAAATGGCTATGAAATTGATTAGTTGAGGGATTTATATGGTAATTACACCATTGGTTGCTCAAATGGACAATTATGGACATTAATTATGTATGTTTTAATGAATTAGAAAAGGGTAAATAGGTAATTAGTGTATAAAACTAAAATAAATAAAAACAAAAGCCATATTTTGATGTTACCATCTTCCTTCAACCAATTTTTAACCTAGAGAAGCCATGGATATGTTCAGCCAAGCTTAGTAGATCAACTGGTGAGTGGTTTTTGTCCCATTTTTAATGATTTCTACATTTTTGTGATCGTTGCAGCTTGGTCTAGCTAGCCCAGGGACTATTTTGCAAAACTGTTAAAGATTTTGAATGTTTCCATTGATGAATAAGCATGTGTTTTGATGTTTGATGATAGATTATGAATGTTGGTTGTGAATTATATAAGTTTTGTTAAGTGATTTTTAGTGAAATTACAAAATAGGGATTAAATTGTGAAATGTGGAAACTTTGTGGTTAAAATGTGAAATAAATGAAAAATATGGGCTTTTAGGGGCATAATAGTAATTTGGCTAGCATGGGTTGTGGTTAAATTGCATTAATTTGTGTTTTTATGAAATAATGACTAAATTGTAAAAGATGTGAAATATTAGGGGCAAATGTGTAAAAATGCCTTAAAGTGAATTTTGGACTAAATTGAGTAGAGAGATGATTAAATAAGTTAATTTTGATTACATATAGATCAAGAAAAGAGAAACTCGGGTCTAGATCGAGGGAAAAACAAAGTTCTCAACTAATCGACTTGTTTCATCGTTTTTGCGTCCGAGGTGAGTTCGTATGTAATAAGCTTTGTTATAATTATGTTTAAATGCTTTAATATTGCATAAACTGTGAATACGAGATTATGAACATATTCAAAAATGATTCGACGACGATTCGGCAATGAAATTCCCTATTGGACCTTCGGAATAGATTTGGATAGTAGTGACATGTCATTAGGGGATTATTGTGATTATGTGATTCAGGTGTTGGTCCTGTATGTCCTACCGGTGGCTGAGTATATCGGCATGTGTTGCAGTTACTTGACAGCTTGTGTGAGCAGCACCGTGTAGCTACGTCTTGACCCACAGCTTGTGTGAGTAGGCCCGTTGATAGCTCGAGAGTGAGCATATATGTGATTTTTGATCGAGATAGCTTCGGCTATATATGTGGAACTTCGTGTGCGAGTTTCCCATGTATCCAATAGTATTCTGAATGGTTCAACGGGTAAATGAAAGATGTGGTTGAGTATGAGATTGATACGAGATAGTACAGGTATGTACATGTATAAGCTTTAAATCGAAGAAGTTGTGAAATGCACATATAAACATATGATTAAACATATGGAAGGTTTGTTAGTTAAATGATCTAAATGTTGATATATTCAATTGGTTGATATGAATATTTATGATTGAGTTGAGTTTATTTCATACGAGCTTACTAAGCTATATAGCTTACTTTGTTTAATTTTCCGTGTTTTATAGTGAAATCAAGCTAGCTCGGATTCGGGGATCGTCAGAGGCTTCATCACACTATCCTACTATCATTTGGTACTTTTGAACTTTGGTATTTTTGTATATGGAATGTATAGGGACTTTGGTCATTTTGGTATATTTTGTAATGTGTTGTGCCACTTAAGTTGGCTTGTAAATGCTTATGTTGTGGTTTGCATATAAAGCTATGAGTGATGGCTTATTTTAGGCTATTTTGGCATGTTTGAATCATGTATATATGTGTGTCTATGTCTTGTGGAATATGTTGAGTGATGATTGTGTGATGCTTAATGGTAATAGGCATGATGGTTATCAAATGATGGATTTGTGGATATTGATTTGCTTGTGAATTTTAGGTTAAATGATGCATATTTGGAAGTGTACATTTAATTGAATTGTATATGTAATGTTGGTCTAAATGGTATTGTATATTTTGTGTCTTGTGTGTATTGAGAAATGTGGTATAAGTTATGCATGAATTAAGCTTGAATTGGTTGGTTAAAATGTAATGTTATGCTATGTTTTGGTGTCTAATGATATGATGTAGGTGTGCACAAATTTGGGTGGCAAAATGGCTTGGTAAATAGCCTATTTTTGTCCGCATGGGCAGAGACACGGGTGTGTGTCTCATCCATGTGTAACACACGGTTACGTTACACGGACATGTGTCCCCTGGTGTTGAAATTAAAATCAAGTCAATATGCTCCACACGGCCTCACACACGGGCGTGTGACTTGGCCGTGTGGCATAAGTCAGTATACCCTACAGGTTTGACACGGCCTAGCACACGGGCGTGTATGGCCATTTGTAGGGCACACGGGCTAGCCACACGGGCGTGTGTGTTGGCCGTGTGACCCAAGTCAGAGACTTACATGGGGTCGGACATTGGCTAGGACACGGCCATGTGATCCCATTTCAAATGTCCACATGGCCTGTGACACAAGCGTGTCTGTTGGCCGTGTGAGACACACGGTCGGGCCACACGGGCGTGTGTCCCTTGTTTTCGTGAAAATTTCTTAAATGTTTAAAAAGTTTCCAAAGTTATCGGTTTAGTCCCGAACCACTCTTAATGCATGTTTAGGGTCTTGTAGGCTTGTTTTAGGGACGGTATGAATGTGTTGATTGATAATTGAATGAAATTTGAAAATGTATGAGAAAATGTATGTGTAATCGTGTTATAAGTCTTGTAATGCTCCGAAACCCTATTTCAGCGTTGAATACGGGTGAGGGGTGTTATACCCCCTATTTTAGTCCTTATAGATAACCCTCAAGATTAGGCTCGGACACAACATACGAAGGTCTCATTACAAATTTTTTGGCAATAAAGTATTTTTAATTACTCTATTTATTTTGGTATTATTATTTTGGGATTGTAATTTTTATTTAAGTATGGATTGTAGTGTGTGTTATTTTCTAATTGGGATTTTGCATGCATGAGATATTTTGATGGAAATTGAACAAATTAAATATCCAGCCTAACACAATTTAAAACATGGGATTTCAAACAAAAACCAAAAGCAACACTTGTTCCACATCAAAATGGTTGAACTCAATTTTCAAAAGGTTTACTGATAAAATTAAGTGAGGGTTATATTTTCAATAATGCGTATTTTAAATGAAACCAGAATTAAATTACATTTAATTTAATAACCAGTGTTTTTAACAAACCTAATGCAACCACGCAAAGTTTTTCGAAAATTGGTCAAAATAGCAATTTTTAAAACTGACCGTTTCTACTTGGTCATTTTGGTGGCTAATGTAACATATAGGACTCGGCCAAAATGTTTGGGCTGGGTTTGGGAGGTTACATGAACATTCTTTATCGAGTCTTATACGAGCATACGATGCTTTAGACTCAACCCAATATCAAATAAGGACCTTTTTGTAACATTTCTAAAAATTTTGATCAAGTATACCATAAACAAATAATTAAAATATTCAATCATATCATAAATACCTAGATAGTAAGATGCACAATTAAATCTGAGCCTTAATTAAGCTTACGAAATCTCTGTTGTAGACCCGAGCATGAACAATGACTAAATTACAAAGATTTGAAAGTTTGGGCTCGACGTTGTGACGTCACCAAACATTTTTTCACGTTACAACGTTACAACATCATAATCTGTCTGCCAATGTTGCGATAAGGGGTATTACACGTCGAGACGAGGACCTTGTTTTTGGTAAATTTTGACCTATTTGGTACCTATTTCAGGTCAAGCCAAACCTTTAGCTCATTTGGTGCATACATGTACATCTAAACCTATAAAAAACCAATCCAAAAGTATTCTCAAACATTTATTTATCATTACTGAATTCAAATAATCTAACATATCTCAATTTAACATCATTTTAAATTAAATTCAACTTAATAAACATGTACTTAACCATCTCATGCCATCGTCATATCATACCATAATGTTATCTTGCCTAATGATGCTTAAATTTACCATTGAATGCAGTTTAAGATCATATCATCATAGTACCAAAACAACCAATATGCCATCATTTTGCACCAATTCACAACAACACATACCAATCCTAATACCAACTAGCCTATCATACAATTCAAACTTTTCCAAAACAACATGAAACCATACCAATTCTCTCATCAAGCATACTAACAATTTGGTCATACTAATTGACTACCAAATTGTCATTCAAGTGCTTCACAAGCCATTTAACACATTACCATCATATATGCATTTCAATATAACCATTACAATTCCAAAGGTAAGCACTCACAGGGTTCAAATCAAAACCATATCCAAAATAAACACATATATTAACCCTATGTACATGCCACAAACTGAGTTTTAAATGATAGAAAGACTACTGAATCATTAATAGGATAATGTGAGCTCCTCAACAATCTGCTAGACACGTTTCGCAAGTTGGCGATCTACAGGGAAAAGGGAAACAACAGGGGTAAGCATATCGAATGCTTAGTAAGTTCACAGGTATTTATACAACAACTTACCTCAAATTACATCTTAATTCGGTAAAATACTAGCTTTACGGCTTTGCCTAAACATGACAATCACATATCAACAAGGTGAGTATAAACATATATTACATCTTATAATAAATCAAGCATATAATGTAAAACCCCTCACCAGGCTCGATTGCCAGACCTGAGTTACAAGATGCTACAACAAACACTAGAATACTCACACACAAATTATAACATTGAATTCAATTAAAATCATCAAATTAATCCAAATTCGTGTATAATAGAAGTTATTAGTAAAGCAGGGACTAAATCGAGCATACAAACATAGTTTAACAAATTCGAGCATGATTAAGGACCAATCTAAATTTTTTAAAACTTTAGAACTAGGTATCGATACCAAAGTAACAAATACTGATACTTTTATGGTAGGTATTGTTATTATAATTGGTATCGATACAATTTAAGCATTCTGTCATTTTCAAAACACTGTTCACTTGGTCAAATATCGATACCTTGATCCCCAGTATCAATACTTTTACCCAGATGGTCAAAATCCAAAATTTAGAAGTTCATTTCATGCCCAAATTTATATCTTAGCTCATAGATACATATAGGTACACAAATAGCCTGCAAATAACTTATTCAATCAATTACAAACATACAACCAATATGCCACAACTAGCACCTCAATCCAACAATTCAAATTCAATCATAACACCATATTCAAAACAATCCAATATGCTCTCCAAGGCACATAAAAACAATTAACATAGCATACATCATTTATCTATTTATAACACCTTATAATAATGATTCAAGATCAACCATTCAAGCATGCACAATAACTTACCAAATTCATTCAAACTTATCATATACATATCATTCATTTACTAAGAATATTTCAAACATGTTACCCTATCACCACATAAGCATTATAACATACATACCTCAACAATCAACAAAGATTACCAAATACCAAGATCATTAGCAAACTTATAGTTATATACATATTTACATAACATTTAAAATGCTAGATTCATTCAAAGCATAACATATACAACCACATAACTCTCATAGGTACATGCAAAATATTATATACCTCTCTTTCAAACCAACTAATTTATATCATGACATCATATTGCCTATATAATTGCATACTCAAAATGTCATCTCAAATACCAAATATACAATTCAAACCATTTACTAATGCATATATTTCCTACAAGCATATTCTTTTCCATAATCACACCAATAAGGATTTCAAGACATGCCACTACATAAGCAAACCAAAACAACTCCTAAGCACATGCCACACATAATCACGACAAAATATAGTCAAAAGACACAGAATCAATACCTGGATAGTGTGAGCTTCTCAATGATCTGCCAGACACGTTCCTCAAGTTGACACTATAGGGAAAAAGGAAACAAGGGAGTAAGCATTACAAATGCTTAGTAAGTTCACAAGTATTTAAAACCAAGTAACTTACCTCAGGATATAATTATACACTACATGTTACTAAGCTTCGTAAAGTTTGCCTATCATGACAACTCAAACATAAAAAAGGTGAGTTCAACATTTATCATGCTATATTGTAACTCAAGCATATAACATTTCAATTCACTTAATTTAACATTTCATCATCATTCATAAAACAATAATCATTTAATCAATTCACTATATTAATCATATCATATAACCTATTTACCTGCAATACATCCCTTTTCAAATAAATACCAAACATTGTTTTCATTTCATAATTTGAATTCTCAAACCAAAACATATTAAACCATATGAAATTCATTCTCATTTCATATCAATTCATCTTTGTACCAAATATATATCAATTGCCAATTTATTGTGAATTACTACTTCGTTTCATAATACGAATTCCTATTCACATTCATTAATTTGTCACGTTTCCATATTGGCCCCCTAGGCTTATATAACTAATTCTTAATATGTATATGCATCATCCGGTCATTGTATCAAATCAATCTAAAAATCATTTATTCCAATTACATTATGCATGTCCCTAACACACCAATTTTGCACTCAGTACCTGACGGATAAATCTGTAATAATGAATTGCGCAATGCGCTGGCCGGTAAAACCGACAAATAAATATGCCCAGCACTCCCCGACATATAGTCGTATAACCCTGCCAACTATATCTGACACTGCCCAAATAGTTAATAGGGTAATTATTTTTCAGTTTCATTACATAATTTCATCATCCAAACAATCAATTCTAAAATATAATAGCACTTCACATAAACATACTAATTCAATTTTATGTTTATAACATTATATCAAATTTTCACATATCTTCTTTTTAATCCTTATCACTACCAATCGGTCTAAATCAAATCAAATCAGCACTTCATCACACATAACATATCCTATTCCCATTCAATATAAGGTCAATTCCATAATTATTTCAATTTGAAATTCATCGTATTCGATTTAATCCTCTATCTCACCTTTTTGTACCAAATCGTAAACAATTAAAAATTTCAATTAAACATAGTTACAATTATAATTCTAAATCTCTAACAATTTAATACAAACATATCGTATAAACTTACCTAGTCAAGACAACAAATAAAAAACTCTCTAAGGACTAACAAACAAATTTTGTCATTTTCTCAATTTTCTTTAATTTGGTCCAATTTCTAATCTATTCAATAATTCAATTCAATTTATCAATTCCAAACATCTTATACCATCCTATTATAATTATTTTACAGTTTAATTTTATTATTTGAATGCCCCTTAAACTTTTTCATTTTATTAAATTCAGTCCTTAAAATAAAAATTAGCATATCTTCCAAATTTGAACTCCAAATTTTAAACCCACTTCAATTATGTCCATATACAGCCTCATACTATCACAATTTTGAAAAAAAATTCATACCAATTTCAAGATATTTATAATTTAGTCCCTATATTCAAAGCTAATAAAATTTACTTAACAAATTAATCCTATTTAATTTCTAAGCTTCAATATCTACAATAAACATTCAAAAAATTCAAATAACATCAATTGCAACTTTTAAAATCTTTGAAGCTTTGAAAACAGAGATACATGTTAGTTGGAACTAGTTGCAACGATTTCAAAAACATAAAAATTAAAAGATTTGGTAACAATTAAACACTTACAATGATGATTTACTTGTGATGTAATTTAAATTGTCACAATTCCATCATTATAAAAAATAAAATTTATAGTGACAGAATTGTATAGTCACAAATGTAATATCCTGGATTATGGCTTATGCATTAATACTAAATTAGATGAAGTAGCATGCTTATGAATATTCTGAATGTGTTCTATGAATTTCGTGAACCTTAGTATGTAGCTAAATGCCTTAAAAATTATTAGAATTTAAGTTTAAAAGAGGGAGCTAGGCCTAATAGGCCTTAAGAGAAAATGTAGGGGAAATATGACACAGAATCGGGCTTGGTAAAGTGGCTTGAAGGCGCCACTTAAAGCCTAGGTAAGTGACGCCACAAGCATGTGTGCAAGGCCAAGGTTCGAGCCACGTGGGAAACAATATTTTGGGGCTTTTATTTTGCATGTTTGCGTCAAGGAGAGGGGGAGGTGATGGACGGCTATGGGACTTTTGAAAGATAAGGATAAAGACTTGTTTTGTTCTTTTAAAATTCGGCTATTATGAGGAGATAATAGTTGACCCATTCAAATTATTTTGAATGGATAGAAGAGAGGAAAAATAGGAGGAAAATTTGGAACTTGATAGAGGAGGATGAGAAGTGGGCTGCCAAGGACTCCTTTAGTGATGAATTTCGGTCATGAAAGGGAAGTAGGTGCCAAATTTCTTTTTGTTATTGAGCATCCACTTTCTTCTTCTTTTTCTTTTAGCCTTCTAGCCGAATTCTTCTAGCCTTTCTCTTTACATCTTTTGCCTTTTCAACCTTGATTATACATCTTTTCCTCTTGTGGCTGACTTTTCCATCACCATTTGAAAAGGCTTAGCCGAACCTCAAGGCAACCTTTAGCCGATTGTTTAGCAAAGCCTAAAGTCGAAGTTCACTTCTTTTGAATTGATTTCTCCTGCAAGCTCTTAGCCAATTTCTTAAGGGTAGTGGTCAATTGCGTTTCGATTGTCCTTTTGGTAAGAATCTCTTTTAGTTGAACCCTTATTCTTTTCCTTCTCTAACTGATTTAAAAGCAAGGCTTTAATCTCATTATTGTTGTGACCAAAAACCTTGAAGGATCTCTCGGGATTTGGCTATAGTCGATTATAAGGAAGAGATTCTCGGGATTCCAACATCCAAGGTAAGTCATGTGGTATTCGGCCAAGGGCCATTTTATAGATCTTGTACAGAACGTTGACCCTAGTGTGTACCATGTAGGATTTCGGCATCCTCATAGTCAAGAGACGATTTTAGGGATTTTAGATTCGCAACGGTAAGTGAATATACTAATCGGCCAAAGCCATATTTGGTGGTTCAATCTATTCATTATCCATTCAGAAGCCGAAGCTAACCTGTTAAAGTGATTTAATGCTAGCCGATTATAAGGGGGAAACATCACGACGTTTTGGGATTTGATTAGTAATCAAATCGGCAGCAAGGTAAGGTTTTTGTTGTAATAATCCTTCGGGATCTGATTGAATAGCCGAATAGGCTTTTGCTAAAATACAAGTATTGGCTGGATATAGGAATTAAAGATCTAAAGCGATAGATCGGGTTTCGGGATTTCAGTAAACTCGATAAGTATATCAGGTGTGTACTCCACACTAAATCTTAGTAGATTACGACTTTAAGTTAATGTATGTGTTATAATAGTATGAATGTGGCCGAAAGGTACCATGTTATGGTACAAAGTACTCAGGTACGTAACTTTAACTCTATGTTAATAAAATATATGCAATTTGGAATATGGCACATATGTGACTATTGATAAGAATGTGAAATAAGCTACAAGGGATGATTTTGTATGTGTTGTAATGTGCATGGGCATAAGGGTGATATTGAAAGGGGAAGTGATTGGTGGTTTTATACCCCAATATATGAATGTGGTGACTTCGGTCACAATATATGAATGTGGTGACTTCGGTCACATAATTTGAATGTGGTGACTTATGTCACAAAATATATTATGTGGTGTCTCTCGCCACAAATTTATAAGGGCGATGAGCACGTCGATTGCAGCTGATCGCCTTGATGATGTGTAGCGGATGGAGGGTTGACTTAGTAGTCCTCACGGTGTGACGGTTGGTGCGGGGTGATGTGTAGCGGATGGCATCTAGGTTTGGGTTCGGGAATGCATCATTATTTGTAAATTGTAATATGTATATGTATGATTTGATATGCCAAAATCATTAGGGCTTAGTGTGGTTGCTATACAAGAGTCTGTTTGACTCACCCCGGTGTGGGAATATTTTTCCAGGTGACTCTCAGTGATGGACCGGGTCGGCAGGAGCTTAGTGGTGGCCATGCTCAGTTCGGGACTTTATTTTGGACTTGTTTCATTTTAAGTATTTTGGATTTAATTTGGGTTTAATTTTTGATGTAATAAGGCCGTTAATATGAACTATTTTATGCATGCTTTTTATTAGATTTTATTACTATACGATTAAGTTTAAATCAAGGTTAAATGGTTTACTAAAAAAAATAAATATTAAGTGTTTTTGACCACCTAATCACAAATAAATTTCCAATTTAAAGTTAAAAAAAATATACAAGGTTTTCAATTGAACCCAACACAAGCAAATCCTTCTTCAAAACCACACGAATTTTTCCTAAGTAACAAACGAATTTTCAAATGTTTTCTCGAGGAACATACCAGATCCGGTCAAGGCTCGTGGGCCGGGTTTGGGGGTGTTTCAACAAAAATGGTTAATGATAGTGTTTAGGATATATGTTGTCACTATCATATCATTTCAAAGAAAATGAAACTTGATGCCAATTTTTAGCATTATAATAGTGATGAATTGGTGGTGGCCAACATATTTGGTAACAATTAACACTTATAGGGGCGATTTACATGTTGTAACGCCTCAAAAATTTAATTTTTGATTTCGTGTATGTGTGACACACAATGTCTATCTGCTTCAGTGGTTATGTGTTCTCTGTGTGTGTGAGAGGTCCCAAGTTCAAGCCTTACTTGGGCAAATTTAGGTATTTTTATAAATAAAGCCTTAACCTTGTTCAAATGGCTTAAGTTTAATTGTTGGTAAGTTTATATTAGAATGGGCCTGTTGGTCTGGTGGTTAAGTGGAGTGTTGGAGGTCCTGTGTTCAATTCTCTGTGATGGCATGGAGACAGTATTTTTGCTCCAATTTTGACTAAGAGTTGTGTTGAGGCAAAATTCTGAGTAGTTGTGTTTTAGTGGGTTAATAGGGAGTGATTTTAGGAGATAATTGGGTAGAGGTTATCAGAAAATAATCTAATTATCTTTTTGTTGCAAAAAAAAGAGAGTAGAGTTTCGGTTTTCTCTCCAATTCCCCAAACTTTTTCTGACATTTTCTTCTTCTTCTTTTTTCCCCTCCTCTGCCGATTCTTTCCCCTAGTTGCTACCGAAATTTCCATTATTTTTTCCCCTTTCGTTTCTTTCTTTTTTTTCTTCCAATTGATTCGGTTGTTCATCGTTAGTTGCGCGTGTTCGGTAAGTAAAGGTTTTGTCTATTGTTAATCGTTCTTGGTTAATCTCTAAAAGGGGGATTCCTTTTTGGTGTTTAGGAGTTAATCAAGGGGCTGGTGGTTTTGAATCGACGCTGTGATTGTGCGAAGTCGTGGTTACTCAAGCGAGGTAAGGGTTTTTCTAGGTTTTTAGTCAAGTTTCTTCCAAAATTGGTTGATTAAAAATGAATTAAGTGATTAATCTGGAGATATGTTGGTCGATTTTTAGGTTCTGGAGGCTTAGGAGTGCTTACGCATCAGAAACAATACCAGGTGTGTATCAAAAACGCAGAAAACGAGATTCGGTGAAAAGCCAAAATTGCTTGCTGTCGAGAAATAAGAGAAATAAGTTAAAATGATGCGAAAAATTGTAGAGAAAGGAAATAAGGGTGTTATACACTTGGAAATCAACATTTTGAACTAAAATAGTTTTGGGCAGCAGCAGTAGTTTAATTTTTAAAAATCATCAAAAATAGTGGGAATTGAGTTAGAGGTTGAATAAAATATGAAATTAAAGTTTATTGAGTCTAGTTTTTCATGGAAGAAACAATGTAAGAAATGGAATTGTAAATCATGAAATATAATAAATTTTTTGAGACAAGGTTAGAATGATTTCGGGTTCCCCTGTTCTGCCTTAGGAAAATCATCAAAAGTTGTAAAAAATAATTAGGGGTTTAAATTTATAAATTTAAATCTTTAATGATTCTATTTTCAGGAGAAACAAACGGAAACATCATCTAAATTTCGTATTAAGAGATAAATAATTTTTAGTAAGGAAAGGATGAAGCTGTCAAACAACAGAATAGGGATAACTTTAAAGATTTTACAGTACTTATTTGATAAACTATAAATTCTAAAAATTTTATGGTAGAAAGGTATTTAAGTCTAGTTTCAAAAACATCAAGCGGATCTTAATTTAGAATTCTGTAGCTCAAGATATAAATAATTTAGTTATAATGACTCAAGTAGATAACTTTTAATGAACATATAAGTAAATAGTGAAAACATATAGGAGTATTGAGCTAGCATGGGTTACTTTAAAAATAGATCACATAGCCAAGGCCAGTTTGGGCCGAGTGGGCCACACGGGCAGATCACATGGGCGTGTGGGCCCATTTTTATCGAAATGTTTTTAAGGTTACACTGGTCACCCAAGTCGACTATGAACCTACTGTAGGGTCGGTAAGCGCTACTTAGACCCCCTAAATGTGTGAAATTGACTGAATGATATCTTTACTGGGCATGTTAATATCTGAACTGAATATATGTACTGAAATTGCATAATAGCATGTTATCTATTGTGTGTTGCATTGCATTGGGTTGGGGGTTGTTATTTGGAGGAAGGGTACTGAAAGGCTTTAAGCCTAATTTACTTGTAACTCAGCTGCAAACTACTGTATTGTGTCGCATTCGGTACTACTTGGAGTGTAGGGATAGGTGGGTTGATTATATCCCCACATGGAGTGTAGGGTTGGACGGAGATGGTGTGTAAAGGCTGGTTGGGTAGGATTTTACTACTGTATAACTGTTACTGCTACTGATACTATGATGGGCTAAAGGCCCTACTGCATTTTTGACACTGTACTGAGATGGACTAAGGCCCAAACTGCCACTGATACTGAAAAGGGTTAGGCCCAAGACTGTTCAACTGTGCACTGTGAATACTGATTGTTTGTTTGTTTCTGCGGGATTACACACTGAGTTTACGTAAACTCACCATTTTTGTTTAATGTGCACATGTAATCTTCAGACTTAGACGGATCGGTGCGACGGAGGACTCAGCGGTGACCACAGTAATTTTTAGGCTTCATGGTTTTCAATTTACGATTTATGATTTGATTATTATTGATTATTTGGGTTGTAATTTAAGGACCCTCTGGGACTTTTGTTTTAAATTTTGGTTTTTATTGATTTATTTTACTTTATGGATTTATACCTGCTAGCCGTAGGAAATTCGGTTTTCAAAAAGTTAAAGCAATTTCTAAACGCATGATCACCTAGACTGTTTCATTAAAGCTTCCTCAACGAGGGATGTTTCAAAACAAATGTTTTAAATGAATAAAGACGACTTCCTAAGTTCTAACAAAGATTTACTAAAGATAATAACATGGAATGTTTTCATCGTAACAACGAGGTTTCAAAAACACTATCGTGAGACATTGCCAGATACGACCATAACGTCTAGGCTGGGTTTGGGGTGTTACATTTAGTGGTATCAGAGCCAGGTTACAAAACTCGGCTTTGGATTATGGTTTTTATAAAAAAATGGGCTTTCGAGAAATTAATTGATTTCTAAATGATTTGAATGTTTTTACTGAATAAGTGATACACCGAGTCTCCAGCGTCGATCCGTTAAGTATTCTGAACTGTGATTTGTTTTAAACTGAAACTGTTATGGATAGTATATTCTGAAATTACTATAGGTAGTAAATCAGATCAAAACACTCTAGTTAGTGTATACTGAAAATTGTAGAGAAACCAAAAGCGTAGTGAGATGCGATTTATGAAAACGAACTCGAATAATTGATCTTGTTTTACATAAAAATTTGTTAATAAACACTTGAAATCATGGCGATTCATAAAATGTTAATATAGATAAACGTGATTAGACAATGAGCGCACGAGGTATCCGCGGACGGGGTACTAGACGCCGAGGTAGAGGTCGCAGAGGAGCTCGAGCCGAGTCCTCTTCACTGGGTAGCATACCGAATTTGGATACGAGTGAGAAGCTAGTGTCGCCTGCTACTAAGACTGGGTCTCAAGATCGCATGGCTGGGGACGACGTATTGTCCCAGGCTATGCTAAGGATGTTGGAGAGGGTCGCTGGGCCCAATACTGGATCTGGGGGCCGAGGGTCGGTTACGGAACGACTCTGGTCTAATGGAGTTGAGCTCTTCAGGGGAGTCACCGGAGTTACCCCTAATGTGGCTGAGTACTGGATTGAGGCCAGGGTTGAGGCCAGGGAGAGGATTATAGATGATTTAGATTGCACCCTTGAGCAGAAATTAAAGGGTGCAGTCTCACTACTGCGGTATGAGGCTTATCAATGGTGGTTTACTAATAAGGAGGGCACTCAGTCCGAACGTCTGACTTGGGAGTTCTTTAAGACCGTATTCCAGGGAAAATATGTGGGAGCCAGTTATGTGGACGCCCGTAGGAGGGAGTTTCTGAATCTTACATTGGGAGATCGATCAGTGGCCGAGTATGACGCCGAGTTTCTGAGACTGAGTCGCTATGCGCGAGGTATGGTGGCATCGGAGTATGAGCGATGTGTTCGCTTTGAGGATGGCCTCATGGATAACTTGAGGGTTCTGATAGCTCCGCAGAGGGAGCGAGATTTTTCTGCCTTGGTCGAGAAGGCGAAGATCGCCGAGGAGGTTAAGCACACTGAGCACCAAAACCGCGATAGAAAGAGAGGTAGGAATAAGAGGGATTTGGAGCCATCGAGTTTTGTACAGAGGCCTAAGAAAAAGGCCAGAGCTAATGGGCCAGTTAGAGCTGGGCCCCTGTTGCTGCTACTGGACAGCAGCCATGTGTTGATTATGGTAGACGCCACCAGGGTGAGTGTTGGAGGAGGACTGGGGCGTGTCTGAGGTGTGGATCATTGGATCACCGTATCAGGGAGTGTCCACTGAGAGCTGATCAGATGCAAGCTCAGGGTACTGGTAATGCACAGCCATAGAGGGTAGTACAACAGCCACCGAGAGGCTGCAGTCAGGGTTGGGGTGGTACTAGCATGGGCCGTGGGCAGAGAGCACCGGACAGAGGTGCTGGACAGACTGAGGCGAGGCAGCCAGCTCTAGTATATGATGCACGTCGCCGAGAGGATGGAGATGCTCCGGACATCATCACGGGTACGTTTCTTATTCATGATGTACCTTATATTGCATTGATAGATATAGGATCCACTCACTCCTATATAGCCTAAACTGTGTCTGGAAACTTGGGGATTTCAGTTGAGAGCACTACGAGTGAAGTTACGGCACTGAGCCCGTTAGGGCAATCTGTTAGAGTTAGCAAACTATATAGGGACGTTCCTTTAGAGGTACAAGGGGCAATCTTCCTAGTTGATTTGATGGAGCTTTCATTTGGGGAGTTCGACCTAATTCATGGGATGGACTGGTTGGTCAAGCATCGTGTTAGCTTGGACTGTGCGACTAAGAGGGTCGTACTAAGGACTGAGGAGGATAAAGAGGTAGTCATGATTGGAGAACGCTGGAATTACTTATCTAATGTGATCTCTGTACTGGTGGAAGAGAAGATGGTTTGTAAGGGATGTGAGGCATTCTTGGCCTACGTAAGTGTTTCAGATTCTGGGGATTCTACAGTTAAGGATATCATAACGGTAAAGGATTTTTCGGATGTCTTTCCTAAGGAGCTACCGGGGTTACCTCTGAATCGCGAGTTGGAATTTAGGATTGAGCTACTTCCAGGTACAGCTTCGGTGTCCATCGCTCCCTATCGAATGGAACCGAAGGATCTTGTGGAGCTTAAGGCTCAGATTTAGGAGCTGTGCTATTGATTTCTGAGGAAGTTGGGAGGATTATCTACCACTAGCAAAGTTTGCCTATAATAACAATTTCCAGTCTAGCATCCAGATGGCACCTTACGAGGCACTGTATGGTCGTAAGTGTCGCACTCCTTTATGTTGGACTGAGTTCGGCGAGCGACGTGTTCTGGGTCCTGAGTTGGTTTCTTAGACAAAGGATAAGGTTAGACTGATTTGGGATCGACTGAAAGTGGCTTCTAACAGACAGAAATCCTATGAGGACCTGAAGCAACGTGAGATTTAGTATTCGATGGGGGACTTTGTATTCCTTAAGGTCTCGCCATGGAAGAAGGTACAGAGGTTTGGTCGTAAGGGTAAGTTGAGCCCTAGGTTTATTGGACCTTACCGTATTTTGAAGCGAGTGAGACCAGTCGCTTATCAGTTGGAGCTACCTCTAGAGTTGGATCGTATCCATGACGTGTTCCACGTATCGATGTTGAGGCGCTACCGCTATGATCCTACTCACATCGTTTCTGTTGAGGAGATTGAGGTTAGGCCAGACTTGACCTTTGAGGAGGAGCCAGTTTAGATTCTAGATCGAGATGTAAAAGTACTGAGGAGGAAATCTATTCCACTGGTTAAGGTTCTTTGGCGTAATCATAGCACTGAGGAGGCTACGTGGGAGCCTGAGGATACGATGCGTCAGCAATATCCTCATTTGTTCTGACCGGGTAAATTTTGAGGACGAAATTTTCTTTTAGGGGGTAGAATTGTAACGCCCAAAAATTTTAATTTTTGATTTCGTGTATGTGTAACACATAATGTCTATCTGCTTCAGTGGTTATGTATTTTTGGGTGTGTGTGAGAGGTCCCAAGTTCAAGCCTTACTTGGGCAAATTTTAGTATTTTTATAAATAAAGCCTTAACCTTGTGCAAAAGGGCTTAAGTTTAATTGTTGGTAAGTTTATATCAGAATTGGCCTACTGGTCTAGTGGTTAAGTGGAGTGTTGGAGTGTTGGAGGTCGTGGGTTCAATTCTCTGTGATGGCGTGGAGACAGTATTTTTGCTCCAATTTCGACTAAGATTTGTGTTGGGGCAAAATTCTGAGTAGTTGTGTTTTAGTGGGTTAATAGGGAGTGATTTTAGGAGATAATTGGGGAGAGGTTATCAGAAAATAATCTGATTATCTTTTTATTGCAAAAAAAGAGAGTAGAGTTTCAGTTTTCTCTCCAATTCCCCAAACTTTTTCTGAAGTTTTCTTCTTCTTTTTTTTTTCCCATCCTCTGCAGATTCTTTCCCCTAGTTGCTACCGAAATTTCCATTATTTTTTCCCCTTCCGTTTCTTTCGTTTTTTTCTTCCAATTGATTCGGTTGTTCATCGTTAGTTGCGCGTGTTTGGTAAGTAACGGTTTTGTCTATTGTTAATCGTTCTTGGTTAATCTCTAAAAGGGGGATTCCTTTTTGGTGTTTAGGAGTTAATCAAGGGGCTGGTGGTTTTGAATCGATGCTGTGATTGTGCGAAGTCGTGGTTACTCAAGCGAGGTAAGGGTTTTGCTATGTTTTTAGTCGAGTTCCTTCCGAAATTGGTTGGTTAAAAATGAATTAAGTGATTAATCTGGAGATATGTTGGTCGATTTTTAGTTTCTGGAGGCTTAGGAGTGCTTACGCACCAGAAACGATACTAGGTGTGTACCCAAAATGCAGAAAACGAGATTCGGTAAAAAGTCAAAATTGCTTGCTGTCGAGAAATAAGAAAAATAAGAGAAAATGATGCGAAAAATTGTAGAGAAAGGAAATAAGGGTGTTATAAACTTGGAAATCAACATTTTGAACTAAAATAGTTTTGGAGAGCAGCAGTAGTCTAAATTTGAAAAATCATCAAAAATAGTGGGAATTGAGTTAGAGGTTGAATAAAATATGAAATTAAATTTTATTGAGTCTAGTTTTTCATGGAAGAAACTGTGTGAGCAATGGAATTGTAAATTAGGAGATATAATAAATTTTGTGAGACAAGGTCAGAATGATTTCGGGTTCCCCTGTTCTGACTTAGGAAAATCATCAAAAATTGTAAACAAATAATTAGGGACTTAAATTTATAAGTTTAAATCCTTATTGAGTCTGTTTTCAAGAGAAACAAACGGAAACTTCATCTAAATTCCTTACGAAGAGATAAATAATTTTTAGTAAGGAAAAAATGAAGCTATCAAACAGCAAAATAGGGATAACTTTAAATATTTTACTGTACTTATTTGATAAACTATAAATTCTGAAAATTTTAAGGTAGAAAGGTATCTGAGTCTAGTTTCAAAAAAATCAAGTGGATCTTAATTTGGAATTCTGTAGCTCAAGATATAAATAATTTAGTGATAATTAATCAAGTAGACAGCTTTGAATGAACATATAAGTAAATAGTGAAAACATATATGAGTATTGAGCTAGCACGGGTTACTTTAAAAATGGATCACACGGCCAAGGCCAATTTGGGCCAAGTGGGACACACGGGCGTGTGGGCCCACACGGGCAAATTACATGGGCGTGTGGGCCCATTTTTACAAAAATGTTTTTAAGGTTGCACGGGTCGCCCAAGTCGACTGTGAACCTACTGTAGGGTTGGTAAGGGCTACTTAGACCTCTAAATGTGTGAAATTGACTGAATGATATCTGTAGTGGGCATGTTAATATCTGAACTGAATATATGTACTGAAATTGCATAATAGCATGTCATCCATTGTGTGTTGCATTGCATTGGGTTGGGGGTTGTTATTCGGAGGAAGTGTACTTGAAGGCTTTAAGCCTAATTTACTTGCACTTCATTTGCAAACTCTTTATGTTAGTGCGCATTTGGTACTACTTGGAGTGTAGGGATGGGTGGGTTGATTATATCCCCACATAGAGTGTAGGGTTGGACGAAGATGGTGTGTAGAGGCTGGTTGGGTAGGATTTTTCTACTGCATAACTGTTACTGCTACTGATACTGTGATGGGCTAAGGTCCTACTGCATTTTTGACATTGTACTAAGATGGACTAAGGCCCAAACTGTCACTGATACTGAAAAGGGCTTAGGCCCAAGACTGTTCAACTGTGCACTGTGAATACTGATTGTTTGTTTGTTTCTGCGAGATTACACACTGAGTTTACGTGAACTCACCATTTTTGTTTAATGTGCACAAGTAATCCCCAGACTTAGACGGATCGGTGCGACGGAGGATTCAGCGGTGACCACAGTAATTTTTGGACTTCATGGTTTTCAATTTACGATTTATGATTTGATTATTATTGATTATTTGGGTTGTAATTTAAGGAACCTCTGGAATTTGGTTTTAAATTTGGGTTTTTATTTATTTATTTTACTTTATGGATTTATACCTACTGGTCGTAGGAAATTCGGTTTTCAAAAAGTTAAAGTAATTTCTAAACGCATGATCACCTAGACTATTTTATTAAAGCTTCCGCAATGAGGGATGTTTCAAAAAAAATGTTTTAAATGAATAAAGACGACTTCCTAAGCTCTAACAAAGGTTTACTAAAGATAATAACATGGAATGTTTTCATCGTAACAACGAGGTTTCAAAAACACTATCGTGTGACATTGCCAGATACGGCCATAATGTTGAGGCCAGGTTTGGGGTGTTACACATGTGATGTAATCTAAATCATCATAATGATTGTCATAGTAGTGACCAAATATCAATGAATCCCAATTACTTATTTTACTAGTGTTACATGTAAAATTTGTCACAAATAATTGACTATTTGTGACAAAATTCTTTATTTTCACAACTATATTGTCACTAAACATATTTACTGTAGTAGAGACACCAAACTAATAAATTTATTTTTTATCATGATCTTCACATAATCAAGCTTACACTACCATGAATTTCATGTTTCTAAGCTCAATTATCAAAAGACCCCTTTAATGGTAATTTGAGCTACGATTAATAATCGAAAAAATAAAATAATGAAAAGAAAAAAAAGAGATAATGGGTCCTGTAGGACCCAATTTATGCCTGGTCCATACCAAAATAATTAAATTACGATAAAACACAAGAAATTAACAGTACAATGTCCATTAATAAAAACAATCCAGATTACAAAAAAAGAGGCCCAAATAAACAAACTGGCCCAAACCTAGCCTATTACACAAAACCCAAAGGTACCAACCCAAATGTTTTCTAAACAAACCTAAACCGAATGGCCCGAATTTTAGAACGGCCCGAATGGCCCAAAGGATTTTGGGACAGACCGAAACCCTAAGGGTTCCAGGAGCTAACACGCGCGCACGCGCGTGCCTACGCTCGCGCCACCACCACGCCGCCTCCCGCGCACCTCCGTACCGCCAGTGAGCCTCCGTACGCCACGTCCGCCTTTCGTACCTGCAAACGAATAGCAGAGAAACAAAAGTAAAAAAGGGAAGCAAAAATTGTATTTCAATTTTTATTTTTCTTTTTCTTCTTCTTAGTTATAAAAAGAAAGCCAAAAAACGATCGTAAGGAACAATTTTTACGCATACAGAGAATACAGAATAAAAACCAGAAATAGAGATTCACAAAGGTTTCTTTTCGATTTCATTTTTCTTCATTGTTTTTTTTTAATCTATTTCTGTAGCACTTTTCTTTCCTTCTTTTTTTCTACACGCGAAAAAAAAAAAAAAGGATTTACCTGCGAAAGTTAAATCGACGGACTGCCTTTTTCATCGAAATCGAAACAAAGGCGATCGTTGAGGCTAGGGTCGGGTCTGGTTTGAAGGGGATCGGTCGATCGAACCTGAGTGAGCCACTAATCGCCGATGGTCGTGGCGTTGTAGTGGCCGAAAGGGGATTTCTCTGCGGCGGAGAACAAAAACAAAAAGGGAAGGGGCTAGGGTTTAGTTCAAAGTGGTTTTTGACGTGTTTCAATTTTGTTTTAATCCATTAAGGAAACGGCGCCGTTTAGGCTCGTTGCAATAGCCTTTAAACGACGCCGTATTGGCCATTACCCAATGACCCGACCCGAATGCGGCCAAGATCCGCGTGTTTCGGTGTTTGAGGGAATATTACACATTTAATCCTTCCATGTTTCGTCGCGATTTGGTTAGGTCACGTAGGCGTTCTTTAATCCTTTAATTTTCTACCTAAATTTTGTATATCATTCCAATTTCGTCCATTTTTAAGTGTTACGTTTAGAGGATTGGATTATTCGCCCTTTTAGTCCCTGTATATCTGAGCTTCTTTTATTCTGGTCCTTACTTTTAATTTATTAACTTTATTAATTTTAAATTGGTCGTTGAATTTTGATATTGTTTCAATTGAATTTATCATATTTTTGAACTTGTATAAATTGTTTATTTATTTGTAGTTTATTTCTTCTTAGAATCGTTTTAGTATAATATTTTATATTATTTTATCTTATATATATATATATATATTTTTTTTTCACTTGTAAAAATATTTTTAATTGATTCGTTTATATTTTACGCATGGTTTTTTATTATTATATATCTTCTTGATTCAAGCTTTATATGATGCTTTTTAATACATTGTTAATTCCTCATTATTTCATGTATATATGTTTTTAAATCCATTCATATTTTATATTCCCTTTTTAATCCTTTATAATCTTTTTGCATTAAAATATGTTTAAAATTACTCTTGTTTATTTCAAATGTGTTTTACACATATTATATTTGTATGCATTTTATTCTCTTTTAAAAAAAAAATTGTTTTGCTTACCATTAATTTCATGTATGGATTATTGTTATTATGTGTGTTTTAATTCTTATTTTATATTTATTTGTCATTTTTAATTTAATAATGTTACATTTCACTTGTAGATAATCGCTTCGAATTGTATGTTATTACGCCATCGCATTTTATTTACTTAAGAACAACATGTTTTAACACCATTCAAGTTTTAAAATCGTTTTACTCAAAGTTTTAAATAAGGCAATGCTCGCGTTTGGACACTTCGAGAAAATCGTGCCCTAACTCACTGGGTTTCGATTTTTCTCGTTATATCCTAGTAACCGAGTCCCTTTTTTTAAATCAAAACATTTTAAAAATTTATTCTCGAGAATTTGAGATGTTGCGTCCTAACTCACTGGATGTGACATTTTATCATCTCGGGATAAGAATTTCAAAAAAACAAAGGCAATATTCTAAATTCGAGAATTTTGAGAAATTGTGCCCTAACTTACTAGGTTCCGATCTTTCATTTGACCCGAATAACCGAATATCCTTATTAGATTTTAAAGATATGAATTTTAAAGGTCAAAAGATAAGTTTAATTTCGAGGATTCGGAATACTATATCCTAACTCACTGGGTATGATATTTTGATTCCTTCGAAATGAGCGGGTCTCTGTATCCTTTAAATTTATTCAAGTTTTTTTCTTTCTTCTTTTAAGAAAATAGATCGTAATCTAGAATCTTTTCAAATTTTCGGTATTAAGACATTAAATAATCAATTAGGTACCAATTTTGGGCGCTACGAGGGTGCTAACCCTTCCTCGTACGTAACCGACTCCCGAGCCCATTTTCTCGAGTTTCGTAGACCAAAATTTATTTTAATAAATCAAAGTTTTATTCAAATGATCAATTTCAAGGTGATCCGATCACACCTCGAAAAAGGTCAGTGGCGACCCCATTTTTCGTTTTCAAAGTCGACCTCGTTTTACAAAAAAATGGTTTCGACAGCTTGGCGACTTCGCTAGGGACTGGTTGAGAGTCAGGCCATAAATTGATTAATTTCTGTCCTTTTGTCGAAAATTGAAATTTTAATTTGAAAAATTACGATCCTTTTATTGCATTCGCTTGCGTCATCTCATTTGATTGTTGTGGTTCGAGTCTTGTAGAATACTTTTGCATCATATTGCATGACCGTCGGGTCACACCCTTTTAAGTAAAAGTGAGAAGCTACTCCTTCGTGAGGTTTTCACCTCCGTGCAGGATAGTGAATGACTTTCAGAATACATCCGTACCTATGTCTTTGTGATATTTTCATCTCCGTGCAGCCATAGGGAAATGTATTCCCCTGAACCGAACTCGGTTCGTATGAGCCTATAATAGGTGAGGATTGAGGAATCTGCTGGTTCAGGTACCTCAACTTTAGAACCGAACCGCATATAGAAAGCCCTAAGAGCCCACCCTAGATAGAGCTTTGATAAACCTTAGTGGTCACCCAGATAGGCGCTTGAATGTTTTACATGCTTTGAATTTTTTGTTTCTATATATTGTACTGACCTTTTGTGTTTTATCTATGTTACTTTGCATGCACTTTCATATTAGAGAGAGGTGTCGATTTGGGTTCGATTGCTAAATTAGAAAGCTCAGTATGGAAAACGACTTTCTTGATAAAGTGGAAGATAACGCGACTGTCCGAACTTGGTCAGAAACAACACAATTAGAGAAGGGGGATAGTCTAGCTGCGGGACATATGTCAGAATTATGGGACTACACTCGCGTTAGTGTTACGCAGAATAACCTTCAAGAGTTAAAAGTGATATGAGGTCAGTGGGACGACGAGACCAAGAGGTTGTTCTACAATAGTTATGGGGAGTTGCCGTACTTACTTTACATCAAGGTAGACGAACAGTTATTCCGAGCCCTCACGCAGTACTAGAACCCCGCATATAGTTACTTTGCCTTCGAAAGAGTGGATTTGGTGCCTACCGTGGAAGAATACACAGCTCTAATGCATTGCTCGAGGATTCAAGATGATAAAGTCTATTCGAGAGCTACTTACGTCCCAGCCTTTTGGAAGAAGTTGATGAGTATTACCGGAATGAGTGAGCAGTGGATTACCGCCAGGATTAAACAAAAGGAGGAGTGTAAGTGCATCCCGTGGAGGAATTTGAGGGATTTGATTCTAGCTCACCCTGACATGAAGAGGAGAGTTGATGTCTTCGCATTGAGCATCTACGGGTTGATGTTATTCCCTAGGGCCTTAGGGTATGTAGACGAAGCAGTCACAGATCTCTTCGACCGCCTCAGTAAAGGGATCACGCCAGTTCCTTCAATCTTGGCCGAAACTTTTAGGTCACTGAATGCATGTAGAAGATCCAGAGAGGGCAGATTCGTAGGATGCGCTCAGTTGTTGTTGGTTTGGTTTCACAGCCACTTCTGGAAGGTGGAAAAGTTTTCTTATCGGGTCTTTAGCGATAATTATTCCCCACTAAAAGAGATAGTAGCAACATCGAGGAGAGATGATGTGTCAGAAGAGAATTGGATAGCACTTCTACAAAATCTTCAGGAAGAGGATATTGAATGGAGAGCTCCGTGGTTGGTGCCCAATGAGATCCTGTTCCGATGTGGGAGTTTTGATTGGGTCCCTTTACTCAGAATTTGGGGAGCCATTGGTTATGCTCCTTTACTTGTACTCAGATAGTACGGATCAAGGCATTTTATACTGGCGACGCACAGTCTAGCGTAATGCGAGTTTTCATATAAATTAGATAATTACAAGAGGAGGGTCAAGGAAATCTCCACTGCTTGGAACCAGACTCTCCGGATGAAGAGGTTGTCCGTTGGTCCTATGACGACGCCTGAATATAGCGAATGGTTTAGCAAAAAGACTAATGATAATATTCCTGAGCCATGTTTAGAAGGTGCTCGACTAATGGAAGAATACTTATAGGTTGTCCCGTCGGAACTAGAGATTATAAGACAAGACTTTGAAAAGAAGAGTTCTGAATTCGAAAAAAAGATTGAGCAGTTAGAGGAAGAAAAAATGCACCTGAGGTTAGATGTGGAAGTACAAAAGTCAGAAGCTGAGAAGTTAAGAAAAGGGAAAAGTAAAGCTGAAGAGGATCTGGATAGTCTAAAGACAGATTATAAGAAGATGCGGCTATCGATGAGGACTGCTTGATTAGGGAAAACTTCAGAGTAGTGGCGACAGGAAATTCAAACAGAAAAGAACAAGGCTGATCAGTGGAAGAAAAGGTTCCAAGAGGCTCAAACTCAGAGAGAGGCGCTAGAAAAGAGTCTATTAGAAGCTCAGAACGACAAAGGGAAATTAAAGGCCAGAGTGGCAGAGCTTGAAAAAGCACTCTACCAATATAGAAATCGTAATTCCGCGGCTGAGCTAAGAGCCAGTTTGAACAAAATTGAAGAAATGAAAGGAAGAATATAAGAGCTAGAGTCTGCTTTGCAAAGTTGTGAGCTTCGGGTAGAACTACTTGAAGCAAATGAGGAGCGTTGGAAGGAATAGCTTCATCACTCTCAGAGTCAAGTTAGGGACCGAGATTACATTATGGGTGAAGTCGTTGCTCAGATTCGGGAGGTAGCTGACCATCTACAAACCTTGGCAGTTCAGGCCGACACGCTAAGTGTAAAGTACGAGTTGGAATCAAACAGGGGTCAAGAGCTAGCTTCGTTGCTTAGGAAGGTTAAAACTCTGAGTATTAGGGCAAAGCTGTATTTGTAATCTGTTTTATGTAAAGAGCTTTGTTTTCTAATAAAGTTTTCTAAATGGAATTGAATCAGAACTGACACATTCTTTGCATTCATGCATTTGCATTCGTTTTCATTTCATTCATATGCATTAAAGGTTATTAAAATATTCTAATTGAATAAAAATTATTTCAGCATTAACCTGGACACCGAAAAAACCAAACATCCCTACGGTACCCGAACCAAGACGAAAGATATGGATTAGAGATTAGAAAAACTCGAACAACTCTAAAGGGAGATGCAAGATAAACTTCAGCTGCAAATGCAGAAGCAGCTGGCAAAAATCCAACAGGATATGATGGATCGGATGATGGAATCACAAAAAAATATGATGTCACAATTGACTCAATTACTGGCGGGAGGAATAGACAAAGGGAAAGGCCCTATGGATAATATCATGGAAAGTGATCCTCAGTATCCTCCTGGTTTTACTCCAACGCATGTACATGCACCACCAGAGATAAATCCACAAAGGCCATCTGTCTCTATCAGGCCACAACAGACTCAGGTCGGAGCCTCGGTACCGATGAACTTCCACGCTGGCTCAGGCTCTAACCCTGGCCATAATTCAAACAATCCAATTGTTCCTGATTTGGATGAAGTGATAGGAGAGGAAAGAGTAATGACAAAATCCCAAAGGCAATTAGAAGAGAGGTGTAAGTGGCTGGAAGAGAAGTTTAAAGCAATGGAAACTACTGATTTCTGTTGCGGGATCGATGCGAAGGATTTAAGCTTAGTCCTAGATCTGGTGCTCCCACTGAAGTTTAAAGTGCCAGAGTTCGAGAAGTACAATGGGACTAGCTGTCCCGAAGCTCACATAACGATGTTCTGTCGGAGAATGATAGGATATGTCAACAACGACCAGTTATTAATCCACTGCTTTCAAGAGAGTCTGACCGGGTCTGCGGCCAAGTGGTACAATTAGTTAACCCATTCTCAAATTGGCTCATGGAAAGACTTGGCTCAAGCTTTCATGAAACAATACAACCATGTAACAGACATAGCGCCCGATAGGATTACACTCCAGAACATGGAGAAGAAGACAAACGAGAGCTTTAGGCAGTATGCCCAGCGATGGAGGGAGGTGGCGACGCAAGTTCAACCCCCACTCTTAGAGAAAGAGACGACCATGCTCTTCATCAGTACTTTGAAGGCTCCCTTCATCTACCACATGTTGGGAAGCGCTACTAAAAGCTTTTCTGATATCGTAATGTCTGGGGAGGTGATAGAAAATGCGATAAGATGTGGGAAAATTGAAGTAGGGGAAGGCACCAAGAGATCAGCCCCGAGAAGGAGGGAGAATGAGGTGAATAACACGGGCACGTATAACAAAGGTCAGTCGAGAGCGATCACGGTGAGCCAGCCAAAAATAACAACCACTAATCATCAGGGTCCCCCGAAACAGGAATCCACCACAAGGGGGAATAACGAAAGGATACAGTTCATACCTATACCCATGACGTATAAAGAGTTGTACCAGAATCTCTTTGATGCACACGTAGTGTCTCCTTTCTACTTAACACCGCTGCAACCCCCGTTTCCCAAGTGGTATGACGCAAACGCCCAATGCGAATATCATGCTGGGATCGCGGGGCATTCTATTGAAAATTGTACCGCGTTCAAGAAAGTGGTCGAGAAGCTAATAAAAATGGGGATTGTAAAGTTTGACGACTCACCCGCACCAAATGTAGCGGGAAACCCTTTACCTAATCATACTGATCAAGGAGTAAATGGAATAAATGATGGTGGGAGGAAAGTCAAATATGAGGTCACATAAGTCAAAACCCCATTGAGACAAGTTTGGAAGGAGATGGTGGAGAGAGGACTAATCACATTGGATTTGGAGGAGAGGTCCGAAGGAAAGAGGAACCATTGCGAGTTCCATAATAGAGAAGGACATGGAATACAGGAATGCACTGAGTTTAGAGCCGTAGTGCAAAATTTGATGGATAATAAGGAGATGGAATTTTTCGAGGAGATTGAGGGATCAAAAAGATGAGAGGTTTATGCTTCAGATGAAGGGTCAACGGAGAGGGTCCAAAAAGGAAGTCGCCCAGTAGTGATCATCTCGAAGCCAAGAGTCAATGAAGCTGGAGCACAAGTAGCACCGCGAGTCATAATTTAAAAGCCAGTAGTTTTTCCGTATAGGGATAGCAAGAGAGTCCCTTGGAACTATGACTGTAATGTGACAATCCAAGGAAAGGAGAATCAAGCTAGTGCTCCAAAGGAAGATCAAAATGTAGGTTCTCATACTCGTAGTGGGAGGCACTACGGTTTGGTAAAAGGGAAAGCTCCAATGGTGGAGCAAGAGAAAGAAAAATCAGTTGAGCCCGAGTCGCCCGTCAATGAGCCAGTGAGAGAGGAGGAAGCTAGGGAGTTCCTAAAATTTTTGAAACATAGTGAATACTGTGTTGTAGAACAGTTACACAAACAGCCAGCATGCATATCTGTGTTAGCTTTACTTCAGAGTTCGGAGGTACACAAAAATACACTAATGAAGGTCTTGAATGAGACATATGATGCCAATGATATCTCAGTTAGTAAGTTGGACAGGCTAGTCAATAATATAAGTGCTGATAACTTCATTTTCTTCAATGATGATGAAGTTCCGCCAGGCGGCAGGGGATCCACTAAGGCTTTGCATATCACTACTAGATGCAAAGGGTACACACTGCCAGGGATCTTGATAGACAACGGGTCGGCGTTGAACGTATTGCCCTTATCCACATTAAACATATTACCGGTGGATAGCTCACACATGAAAGAGTGCCAGAACATAGTGAAGGCGTTTGATGGCATGCAACGAAGAGTCATGGGGAGGATTGAAATACCGCTGCTGATTGGTCCGACAACATATGAGGTGGATTTCTTGGTCATGGATATCAAGCCTTCCTACAACTACTTGTTGGGAAGACCGTGGATTCACTCAGCGGGAGCAGTACCTTCATCATTACATCAGAAGTTGAAGTTAGTATCAGAAGGCCAGCTAGTGACAATAAATGTCGAAGAGGATATCATCGCAGCTGTAACTAGTGATGCACCGTATCTAGAGACGAATGACGAAGCAATCGAGTGCTCTTTTCGATCCTTGGAATTCATAAATGCAGCTTTTATTACAGAAGGAAACAGAATTTCGGTACCAAAAATCACTAAAACCACAAGAATGGGATTACAGATGACCGTAGGAAAATGAGCTTTGCCAGGAAAAGGGCTTGGAAAATACCTCCAAGGAAAGGTTGAGGTACCGTTGCTGAAGGAAAAATGAGACCACTTCGGCTTAGGGTTTAAGCCAAACGCAAGACAGAGAAAGAAGGAACTCGAAAAGAAGCAAGAGAAGAGAAGAGCACGGTTGAGCGGAGAGGAAATCAGGTGGGAGCCAATGATAATTTCGCACATATCCAAAATCTTTGTGTCGGGAGGGGTCATTCATGCTGAACAGAAGACGCCAAAAGAAGAACACGTTATAGCAATGTTGGGTAATGTCTACATTAACGCCATATCCGAGGAGGCAATTGAAGGGAGGAGCTTGTCAGATATCCGCCCTTATGAACCTGGGAGCGTTCTAAATAATTGGACTGCAGAACAGATCCCTATAGTGTTTAGAACCATTTCAGAGTAATGTCTCAGAACACTTATTGCTCTAGGCCTAGGAGTAATAAGCTTCTTTTGTGAAATAGGCCTATGTTCCAAAAATCTTTAATTCAATGAAAATGCATCTTTTGAGCGAATATTCTTTATTCTTTCCAATTCATTCATAATCATGTTATATAGACAAATTATTCTTTATTCCAAATATTCTTTAATTCGTTCATGATCATGACATAAATAATTATTCCAAAATTTATTCGTTCTTTGTATATTCTTTTGTACCTACAATAGGTCTCTGGATATCAATGATATGAGTAATACCGCTACAGATTTAGAATCTCTTTTTGAGCAAGACATGTGTTTAGAGGGATCCCAGGACTTTGAAGATGACATAGACTGTGGCTTATCTCCAGACTTAATAAGAATGGTAGAACAAGAGGAAAAACAAATTCTACCTCACGAAGAGGCAATAGAGGTCGTGACCTTGGAAGAAGGAAAGGTGGTGAAAATCGGAACATGCATAACTGAAGAAACAAAGATGAATCTCGTTGAGCTGCTACAGAAATTCAAAGATGTCTTCGCATGGTCCTATCAGGATATGCCCGGTTTAAGCACTGATGTTGTGGTACACCGCCTTCCCGTAAAAGAAGATTGCAGGCCGGTTCAACAAAAACTCTGAAGGATGAGATCGGATATTGTGCTAAAAATAAAAGAGGAAGTCAAAAAGCAGTTTGATGCCAGATTCTTGAAAGAGATAAAGTATTCGGAATGGGTAGCCAACATTGTACCTGTCCCTAAGAAAGATGGGAAAGTACGAATGTGTGTGGACTACAGAGACCTAAATAAGGCCAGCCCAAAGGATAATTTTCCCTTGCCGCACATTGATACTTTGGTATATAATACGGCGGGCTACTCATTGTTTTCGTTCATGGATGGATTCTTGGGGTACAATCAGATAAAGATGCATCCTGAAGACATGGGAAAGACTACCTTCATAACATTGTGGGGTACGTTCTGTTATAAAGTGATGCCATTTGGGTTGAAAAATGCGGGAGCTACATACCAAAGGGCTATGGTAACTTTGTTCCATGATATGATGCATAAAGAAATTGAAGTGTATGTTGACGATATGATTGCAAAGTCTAGAACAGAATAAGAACACATCCGAGTTTTGAGGAAATTGTTCCTGAGGTTGAGGAAATTTCAGTTAAAGCTCAACCCAACGAAATGTACTTTCGGAGCTAGATCTGGAAAATTTCTAGTCTTCGTAGTTAGTGAAAAAGGAATTGAAATTGACTCAGATAAGGTCAGAGCTATACAAGAATTGCTTCTGCCACGTACCCAAAAAGAAGTTCGAGGCATCCTCGGAAGATTGAATTACATCACCCGGTTTATTTCAAAACTAACGGAGAAATGTGATCTTATATTTCGTCTTCTGAAGAAACACAACCCAGGTGTGTGGCATGATGAATGCCAAAGAGCTTTTGATAAGGTCAAACAGTACTTGTCAAGTCCTCCAGTACTGTCACCACCATGCCCGGATAGGCCATTAATCCTATACTTGACAGTGTTTGATCACTCTATGGGATGCGTACTGGATCAACATGATGATTTGGGAAGAAAAGAAAAGGCGATATACTACCTTAGTAAGAAATTCACTGAGTGTGAGATGAGATATTCGCCAATTGAGAAATTGTGTTGCGCCTTGATTTGGACAACTCGGAGGCTGAGACAATACCTGTTGTACCACACAACTTGATTAATATCGAAATTGGATCCTCTAAAGTATATGATGGAGTCAACTGCTTTAAATGGAAGGATGGCCAGATGGCAAATCCTACTTTTTGAATTTGACATCGTCTATGTGAGTCAAAAAGCTATGAAAGGGAGCACAATAGCACATTTTCTAGCTGGCAGAGCTTTAGAGGATTATGAGCCATTGAATTTCGACTTCCCCAATGAGGACCTAATGTATGTAGCGGCTCTGAAGGAAGACACCCTAAAGGATCATCTTTGGAAGCTAAATTTTGATGGAGCATCAAATGTTGTCGGTAATGGAATTGGGGCAGTGTTAGTATCCCCAAATGGAGATTACTATCCATTCACTTGCAAGTTGGATTTCGACTGTAAAAATAATATGGAAGAATATGAGGTGTGTATCATGGGACTTCGGGCAGCCATGGAATGCGAAATCAAAGTGCTAGAAGTTTATGGAGATTCTGCGTTGGTGATATACCAACTAAAAGGCAAATGGGAGACAGGAGACCCCAAATTGATTAATTACCGAAGTGTAGTTATGGGGTTAATTGAGGAGTTTGATGATATAACTTTTAGTTATCTTCCACGAGAAGAAAACCAAATGGCAGACGCTTTGGCCACTTTGGCTTCCATGATCAAAATAAGCAAACAAGAGGACATGAAGCCTATTCAAATGAGTATCTACGAAGCCCCAGCACATTGTTACAATGCAGGCGAAGGAGAAAGAGTGATTACCCCTGGTACCAAGATATACTCGATGCGTGAGAAATCGTGAGTATCCTGATCAGGTAACTGAGAATGACAAGAGGACGTTGAGAAGATTAGCCTGTGACTATGTCTTAGACGGGAGATCCTGTATAAAAGAAGAAAAAACCAGGTACTGTTGAGATGTGTGGACGCTGTCGAAGCTAAGAAAATTCTGGAAGAAGTCCATGAAGGCGTTTGTGGAACACATGCTAATGGTTTCACAATGGCCAGACAAATTATGAGATTCGGGTACTATTGGTCTACCTTAGAAGGAGACTGCATCAATTATGCTAAGACATGTCACAAATGCCAGATCTATGGAGACAAAATTCATGTGCCTCATTCGCCTCTGCATGTTATGACTTCCCCGTGGCCTTTCTCTATGTGGGGCATGGATGTCATCGGGCCGATCTCTCCAAAAGCTTCCAATGGGCATCGGTTCATTTTTGTAGTCATTGACTATTTTACCAAATGGGTAGAGGCTGCCTCATATGCCAGTGTTACCAAATCGGCAGTCAGCAAATTCCTAAAAAAGGAAATCATATGTCGATATGGAATGCTTGAGAGGATCATATTCGACAATGCGTTGAATTTGAACAATAGCACGATCGCGGAAGTCTGTAGTCAATTCAAAATCAGACATCACAATTCGTCACCGTATCGTCCTAAAATGAATGGTGCAATGGAAGCAGCCAACAAAAACATTAAGAAGATTGTGGGGAAAATGGCTAAAACCTATAAAGATTGGCACGAGAAGTTACCATTTGCTCTCTATGCTTATCGAACATCAGTTAGAACCTCCACTGGGGCAATTTCGTTCTCATTGGTTTATGGAATGGAGGCTGTGTTACCTATCGAAGTCGAAATTCCTTCCCTTCGAGTCTTGTCAGAGCTAAATTTAGACGAAGCCAAATGGATCCAGTCTCGATATGATCAGCTGAACTTGATTGAGGAAAAGTGGCTAAGGGCTATTCGTCATGGTCAGATGTGCCAAAAGAGGATGATGCGAGCTTATGATAAAAAGGTTCGCCCGAGAGAATTGCACGAGGGAGACCTGGTTCTGAAAAAGATCCTCCTCATGCAAAAGGATTTCAGAGGGAAATGGATGCCAAATTGGGAAGGACCTTATGTGGTGAAAAAGGCTTTCTATGGAGGAGCACTGATCTTGGCTGAGATGGATGGGAAAAACTTACCCAATCCTGTAAACTCGGACTCAGTCAAGAAATACTATACTTGAAGAGGAAAAGAGGCCAAAGTGAAAACCTGCAAAGGGCGCTTTGAGACCTTCTCAAAAAAAATGATGATGAAAATGAAAAACGGAGAGGCCAAGGTGAAAACCCGCAAAGAGCGCCTTGAGACCAAAGGGGTTTTGAGTCGAGAACCCGAAAAGGGCGGCTCAAATTACAATCAAAGAGGGGCCATGCGGTGATCTTGCTATACCTGAATTAAGAAAGGGGAGAGATGTTACGTCTTGGATCGTCAACAGAGTACTCTCGATCTCCTAAACATATATTGAGCTTAAAATGGTCTTCAGAAAATCCGTACAGAGAAGCTCAGGCTGCGATATCCGGGGCACCTATCTTGTCCCTAATCATTTTTTATTCCAACAATGTTTGCTTCCTTTAATAAACTTATTCTTTTCAGATTTCGTTTCGGATAAATTCCATTTTGTCCATAATTTATGATTATTTTCAAGTATTTTGTATTGAAGTAATGATTAATGGACTAATAATACTTTCGCAAAAGAAAGTTTTGCATATTACTCTGAAAATTTCTAAATAATACAAAAACCTGAAATAGGACTTTTATTTAGAACTCACCAAGCCTAAGGGTTGGAAATATTTGAGAAGGAAACTCTAAACAATGATCATTTCTTCAGACTTTCTATCAGAAATGTCGGTTGAACAAGAAGACAAGATATTATGTCAGTGATACAACCTGGAAAAACAATGAGCAATGTCAACCCTAAGCATCTAAAAAAGGGATCATTCTCGTGAAGTTCCGCATTCATGCAAAACACATTTAGTTAGGAGCATTTGATTCATTCTACAAGGGATTGTCCTCATGACGTTCTGCATGCATACATATGTCATCCATAATATCATTTAGCTAGGAGCATTTGATTCATTCCAATCACGTCATCCTAATCATTATGCATAAGCATAAATCCATAAATCAATTCCACAAGTCATGTTCCCCAAAAAACGGTGTAACATAGATCGATGAATCCACAGGTTCTATACCTCTGAAGTTACAATAGGTCGGATCAAATTCACCACAGCGAATCATATTTCCCTGAAGTTGCAGTGGAACAGATGGAAGCTGTAAATTACATATCTTATCTCTCTGAAGTTGCAGTAGTGCAGATCAATACCATTCTTATCTCCCTGAAGTTGTAGTGGAGCAGACTGAAGACAGTTAATCCTATCTCCCTGAAGTTGCAGTGGAGCGGATTAAAATGACGAATCCTATACCTCTGAATTTGTAGTAGGTCGGATTGAATTTACCATACCAGTCTTATCTCCCTGAAGTTGCAGTGGAGCAGACTGAGGACAGTTAATCCTATCTCCCTGAAATTGCAGTGGAGCGGATTAAAACGACGAATTCTATACCTCTGAAGTTGTAGTAGGCCGGATTGAATTTACCATACCAGTCTTATCTCCTTGAAGTTGCAGTGGAACAGACTGAAGACAGTTAATCCTGTCTCTTTGAAGTTGCAATGGAGTGGATTAAAACGACGAATCCTATACCTCTGAAGTTGTAGAAGGTCGGATTGAATTTACCATACAAGCCTTATCACCCTGAAGTTGCAGTGGAGCAGATTGAAAATAGCAAATCTCATCTCCTCGAAGTTTTGGCGGAGCAGATTGAAGCTACTAGTCTAATTTCCTTGAATTGAATCGAAGTGCTAGTTCTTATACCCCTGAAGATGCAGTGGGATGGAATGAAGCTACTCGAAGAAGAAAAGCACCGAAAGAAGTCTGGACTCCACGAGACCGGGCAAATTTGGCTCTTTTAAAGTCTTTGCTCCATTCTCGTTACACGATAATGAGCAAAGAGGGGCAGCTGTAGGACCCAATTTATGCCCGGTCCATACCAAAATAATTAAATTACAATAAAACACCATAAATTAACAGTCCAATGCCCATTAATAAAAATAGTCCAGATTACAAAAAATAGGCCCAAATAAACAAACTGGCCCAAACCTAGCCTATTACACAAAACCCAAAGGTACCAACCCAAATGTTTTCGAAACAGACCTAAATCGAATGGCCCGATTTTTAGAACGGCCCAAATGGCCCAAAGGATTTTGGGACAGACCGAAACCCTAAGGGTTCCAGGAGCTAACAGCGCCGCACGCGTGCCCCTACGCGCGCCTCCGCGCAGCCTCCGTACGCCACGTCTGCCTTTCGTACCTGCAAACGAATAGCAGAGAAACGACAGCAAAAAAGGGAAACAAAAATTGTATTTCAATTTTTCTTTTTCTTTTTCTTCTTCTTAGTTATAAAAAGAAAGCCAAAAAACGATTGTAAGGAACAATTTTTACGCATACAGAGAATACATAATAGAAACCAGAAACAAAGATTCACAAAGGTTTCTTTTCGATTTCATTTTTCTTCATTGTTTTTTTTTTGAATCTATTTCTGTAGCACTTTTCTTTCCTTCTTTTTTTCTACACGCGAAAATAAAAAAAAAAGGGATTTACCTACGAAAGTTAAATCGACGGACTGCCTTTTTCATCGAAATCGAAACAAAGGTGGTCGTTGAGGCTAGGGTCGAGTCTGGTTTGAAGGGGATCGGTCGATCAAACCTGAGTGGGCCACTAATCCCCGATGGTCGTGGCGTTGTAGTGGCCGAAAGGGGATTTCTCTACGGCGGAGAACAAAAACAAAAAGGGAAGGGGCTAGGGTTTAGTTCAAAGTGGTTTTTGACGTGTTTCAATTTGGTTTTAATCCATTAAGGAAACGGTGCCGTTTAGGCTCGTTGCAATAGCCTTTAAACGACGCCGTATTGGCCATTACCCAATGACCCGACCCGAATGCGGCCAAGATCCGCGTGTTTCTGGTCTCTGAGGAATATTACACATTTAATCCTTCCTGTTTAAATCGCGATTTGGTTAGGTCACGTGGCGTTCTTTAATCCTTTAATTTTCTACCTAAATTTTGTATATCATTCCAATTTCGTCCATTTTTAAGTGTTACGTTTAGAGGATTGGAATATTCGCCCTTTCGGTCCCTGTATATCAGAGCTTCTTTTATTCTGGTCCTTACTTTTAATTTATTGACTTTATTAGTTTTTAAACTGGTCGTTGAATTTTGATATTGTTTCAATTGAATTTATCATGTTTTTTAACTTGTATAAATTGTTTATTTATTTGTAGTTTATTTCTTCTTAGAATCGTTTTAGTATATTATTTTATATTATTTTATCTTATATATATATATATATATTTTTCACTTGTAAAAATATTTTTAATTGATTCGTTTATATTTTACGCATGGTTTTTTATTATTATATATCTTCTTGATTCAAGCTTTATATGATGTTTTTTAATACATTGTTAATTCCTCATTATTTCATGTATATATGTTTTTAAATCCATTCATATTTTTATATTCCCTTTTTAATCCTTTAGAATCTTTTTGCATTAAAATATGTTTAAAATTACTCTTGTTTATTTCAAATGTGTTTTACACATATTATATTTGTATGCATTTTATTCTCTTTTTAAAAAAAAATTGTTTTGCTTACCATTAATTTCATGTACGGATTATTGTTATTATGTGTATTTTAATTCTTATTTTATATTTATTTGTCATTTGTAATTTAATAATGTTACATTTCACTTGTAGATAATCGCTTCGAATTGTATGTTATTACACCATCGCATTTTATTTACTTAAGAACATCATGTTTTAACACCATTCAAGTTTTAAAATCGTTTTACTCAAAGTTTTTAAATAAGGCAATGCTCGCGTTTGGACACTTCGAGAAAATCGTGCCCTAACTCACTGGGTTCCGATTTTTCTCGTTATATCCTAGTAACCGAGTCCCTTTTCTAAATCAAAACATTTTAAAAATTTATTCTCGAGAATTTGAGATGTTGCGTCCTAACTCACTGGATGTGACATTTTATCATCTCGGGATAAGAATTTCAAAAAAACAAAGGCAATATTCTAAATTCGGGAATTTTGAGAAATTGTGCCCTAACTTACTGGGTTCCGATCTTTCATTTGACCCGAATAACCGAATATCCTTATTAGATTTTAAAGATATGAATTTTAAAGGTCAAAAGACAAGTTTAATTTCGAGGATTCGGAATACTGTATCCTAACTCACTGGGTATGATATTTTGATTCCTTCGAAATGAGCGGGTCTCAACATCCTTTAAATTTATTCAAGGTTTTTTCTTTCTTCTTTTAAGCAAATAGATCGTAATCTAGAATCTTTTCAAATTTTTGGTATTAAGACATTAAATAATCAATTAGGTACCAATTTTGGGCGCTACGAGGGTGCTAATCCTTCCTCGTACGTAACCGACTCTCAAGCCCATTTTCTCGAGTTTCGTAGACCAAAATTTGTTTTAATAAATCAAAGTTTTATTAAAATGATCAATTTCAAGGTGATCCGATCACACCTCGAAAAAGGTCGATGGCAACCCCATTTTTCGTTTTCAAAGTCGACCTCGTTTTAAAAATAAATGGTTTCAACAGGTCCAATACACCATGTTTCATACTTGAGATTTCTATAAAAATTGCCGGGGAAAATCACTTGCTTACCTTTTTTTTTTAATGGTCGTTCATTTTGGAGAGAGAACCTATTTTTCTTCCTCTTGGGTTTGGTTCGAGAAGATGATATATTTTTCCCACTAACTTTCGTATATATATAATTAAGCTTATTTAATTATTATTAACAATTGATCCTATAGCTATTCTCCACCTAAAAATAAGATGGTAGAAATAGATGGATGAGACCAACTCATCCCACCCACTATGGCAAACATGGTTATATTGCACCATAGTCCTTGATTTAATTACTATTTATGCTCCTACTCAAATTCAAATCAATTTCATGTAGTTTTTTACTATTACCCAATTTAGTCCACTACATTATTTTTTCTTCAGTCAATCAAATATTACCTTACGAATGCTATTAATAATTTTCATAATTAATTTATAAATTTCTAGGTTTAATACCCGAACTATATTGATTTAAAGAAATTCAACCCCAAACTATATTTTCTGACAACGACGAAAATCGGGTTGTTACAAATAAAGTTATAAAAATTAATCAAAATAAAGTATAATGATGAGGTAAATATGCCCAAAAGTGCAACAAAGAAAAAACTATCATAATCATTGAGTCATATAACTCAATTTTTAATATTTAATGATCAGGCCACAAATGAAAACAAAAGGAAAAGAAACTATAATTTAGGTCATATTCAATGATCTAAACATTTGTTAATATGGTGACCTATTGCAGATAAGCCAAAAAGATAGAAATAAAATTAAACTTTATGATGGGAATTTGGTGAGGATTTATTTGTCACCAAATGGCCCCATTTCACTATTGCATGCAGCGCCTTTTCTGTTAGTTTCAGCATCAAAATTGACCCTCGCTAAAAGTCTTGAAAGGGGGCAGTCCATGGTCAGGTGCAGCACTTGAGCTACCATTAAATGAGGGACCTTGCACCCCAAGGTGATGTTCAAGACTTGAGCTACCATCACCACCGAATGATAGAGTGGTTGACTCAACTTTCTTCACCAAACCTAACCTCTTTTTCTTTAGGCTAGCTTTTCGAGTACTGTTATTTTCTATCCAAGCAAGCTTAACTTTCTTTCTTGCCATTCAGTTTTGCAAACTTAACTATTTAAAATTGCTTGGTAGGTAACACTCTTTTGCTCTCAATCTATTTCTAATATAGGGTGAAGAAGATAATTGGATTACTTAAAAAATGGGGCCAATGTGACCTTTATATAGTGAGTGTGTTCAAGTGAAAATTTAAAGTTTCAAGGCTAATTAATCTGGATATCAAAGAATACTAAAACATTACATTTTAGGTAAACAAATCCACTTGTCAAAAAAACTAAAGATAAATGATGGTTGGTAGGATAATTTATTTTTTTTCTAGCTATGGCAACAAGATTCACCATTATTCAATGCTTGGTAGTGTATTTTATAATTAGAAAAATCCAATATTATCTGTCATAAATTTCGAATTATGCTAAAATGTATTTTCTTGCCATAAACGAAATAATAATACCTTTTTCTATCACCATTTCCAAATTACCTATACATTTTTTAATAGATTTGTTAAAAAGGTCCTCTACATTTCAACTTTAGGTTTATGACCCGTTATTTTCTTTTTGAATTAAATTTTGATATATTTTTCAAGTTGGCAGAGAGTCAAGGATCAACTAGCAAATAAAAAAATATCAGGAACATTAAAAAATAAACCGCTTTAATTCCCATCCATTTGAATAAACCCTTTTTCCCTACTTCTCCACTCCTCTCAATCTCCCAAAATTTAATCTTCAAATTCCTCCATCAACTTGGAGTTAAAGTTGCGCTGCCTAAAACCATTATTCTTCTTTATTTTCATTGCTTAGATACTAAATCTCCTTAAAAAAACCCTAATTTTTTCTTTGTAATAAAACATTTTCTTTCATGATTTCTTTAAAACCGATCTTTTATGGATTATTTTCATCAAATTTCAAAGTAAAATTTTCATTTGTTTATTTTTTTTCACTAATTCTTTTATTTTTCAAACCTTGGTTTTTATAGGTTTAAACATTTTTAGCTCTTTTTAATACACTTGCTTCATTCTTAACACAACTTTTGAAGTTTATCTTTGCATTCATCATCTAAGTAATCTTTTAATTTTGTATTGTTTTTATTTCAATCTTTGATTTTACTTGACAATTATTTTGGGTGTTATTGATTCTACTTCTCACCATATATGTACATGAGAATTATTTTTCTTTCAAATTTTTATTTGATTGATGTTGTGATTAGGAATTTAAGGAGTTAATGGTTAGTTGGAATTGGTTTTTTCTTTAGAAACTCAAAATTAATAAAGAAGAGTTAAGAATATGTTTTGGATTGTTTTTATTTCATTTTTTTACTATATGATATTCTTTTGTGATTGATGATTTAAGGTGTTAATGGTTATTTTGAATTTGTTATTGTGATAGTTGATCTTATATTCAAGAGATTTTGTAAATTTTCTATTACAAGACTCATGGGATAAGAGTCGTGAACATATACTCAAAGAGTTCTTGACTTGGAAGCTTATTTTCACTTTCGAACACTATCAAATACTATTAGGAGCAAATTGTTTGGCCTAAATATGTCTCCGTAAGGATATTTAGATTGTTAAAGCTCTTTGATTTTCTAAATTTAATGTGCTCGATGTGTAACAACCTGTTTTTCAGTGGTACTAAAAATGGTGGTTTTGAAACCTCATTTTTGAATGACCGAGTCAATTAATATTATTATTTAAAATTTAAGAGTATATTTTAGTATTGTTTCTAATTTTGGTATAATTGTGGTACAAGGACTAAATCGTAAAAGTGGTAAAAATTAATCGCTATAGATTTTTAATTGCTGAAGGGCTTATTTAGTACTTGAACAAGGAATAAAATAAAATCGTAAAATTCGTATTAAAATTTTGTTAAGAAATTTTGAAGTTTACTTAGTGAATTAAGTGAAAAGGACTAAATCGTAAAAGATGAAAAAGTTTAGTTTTATTAGTTAAAAGGGGTAAACGAATATGGAAATGAAAGTAAATGGACTTAAATGGTAATTATACCATTTATAAGGTTAGTGGACAATTGTGTACATAATTTAATTGATTTTTAAAGTTAATGACTAAGGTTAAATTAGTAATTTGATAAATAAAACTTAAAATTAAAATAAAGAAAAGATGGTATCATCTTCCCCAAGCACTGAATTTAAAGAAAGGAAAAGCCACTGTTAGGGCTTCAAAGTTCGGCTAGCTTAGGTGTGTTCATGGAAGTGATTCCAAGCCCCGTTTTTTTATGATTTTTATGTTTCTGAGTTTGTTGTAGCTTAATCTAGCTAGCCCGAGGGTTAATTTGTAAAACTGTTAAAGGTTGAGGGTTATGCCATGAATGTTTTTGAAAGATTTTTTATGTTAAATGATAGATTATGAATCTTTGCTGAAAAATAAACAAGTTTTGTTAAGTGATTTTTTATTAATTTTGGAGTTAGGGACTAATTTGTTAAAGATATAAATTCTAGGGTTTTATTTTTAAAATATTCTAGGGTTTTATTGTGAAATGATGGTAAATATGAGTTGTTTCAAGGTCCCTTTCATGTTTGATTAACATGGATTTAGATTAAAATGTATAGATTTTAAGTTATAAGCTTAAGGACTAAATTGTGAAAAAGTTAAAATGTTAGGGGCAAATTGGTAATTTTGTATAAGTATGAAATGTTGATTAAATTGAATAATCCAAAATGTTTACCCTTCGGCCCTAGCACATAGAATGAACAAATCAATTATATGGGCAATAATTCTAAGCCTCAAAATAACCCTTATAGTAATAACTATAATGCAGGTTGGAGGAACCATCCCAATTTCTCTTGGGGTGGTCAACGAAATCAAAGAGCACAACCACCTCCAGGCTTCCAACAACCTTATCAGCAAGAGAAAAAGCCGAACCTTGAGGAAATGTTGACTAAGTTTATCTCGATGTTAGAAATGCAGTTTCAAAACACTAAGGCAACACTGAAAAATCAATAAGCATCGATTCAAGGGCTCGAGAATCAAATAGGCCAACTTGCTAAACTAATTTCGGAATGACCACAAGGTAGCTTGCCTAAAAAAACTAAAACTAACCCAAGGGAGCATTTTCATGCAATTATTGTTCAAGACGAAGAAGGGTTAGTTGAATTTGAACGAAAATCGAGGTAAAAAATTAGGGTAAACAATGATGAGGTGGTGGACTATAGGAAAGAGCAAAAGTCGGTTGTCAAAGAATATACACCTCGGGTGCCATATCCTAATGCGACGAAGAGAGACAACACAAACGAAAAATTTGGTAAATTCCTCAAGCTTTTAAAAAAATTACATATTAACTTACCATTTGTTGAAGCTCTTTCGCAGATGCCAAATTACGTTAAATTTTTAAAGGAGCTGTTGGGAAACAAAACAAAAGGAAGTTAGACGACTGGTCGACTGTAGAGGTCAATGCAGTTTGGTCAGCCATTCTTCAGAATAAATTACCCAAAAACTAAAAGATCCAGATAGTTTAAATATCGATAATGCTTTAGCTAATTTAGGGCCTAGTATCAATGTCATGCCCTATAAAATGTTTAAACAACTAGGTCTTGGGAAACCAAAACAAAATAGGATGAGTATTCAACTAGCAGATAGAACCATTAGATATCCTAGGGGTATTATTGAGAATGTGCTTGTAAAAATTGACAAATTCATATTCCCCGTTGACTTTTTAGTGTTAGACATGGATGAGGATAGTGACGTGCCTTTGATGAGGATAGTGACAAATTCATATTCACATGATAGGGTGTTTGAAAGCTAAGTTTCTTCTATAAATCCTTTTCCATTTCACTACTCTTGTTAACTCCAAAATCGCTTATTTATTTACTCAATTGTTTTAAAACACAATTCGTTGCGGAAGCTTGAGAAATCATTTAATTTATGAAAAACCGAGTTAATTAGGTAAATCCGTCCATCTTAGAAAAACCCTTTTGTTTTAGAGAAAACCGTTTGTTCGTTGAGTTTGTGTATGTAACACCCCTTACCCGTATTTAACGCTGGAACAGTGTGCGAGGCGTTACCTAACTCAACACATATAAACATACATTTCCAGGTTATAAAATTCTGTTCAAATTTAAAACTTTTCAATCTCCGTCTTAAAATCCTTAATATGGGCCTACAGAGCCAAAAAAAATAATTAAGAAATGGTTCGGCACTAAACTAGACACATTAGAAAACTTTAGAAAATTTTACTATGAACAGGGGCACACGCACGTGTGGCAAGGGACACGCCCGTGTGGATAGACCGTGCGGTCACACACGCCCCTTGTCCCTAGCTGTGTGGATTTATTTTTCTTTTTCGAACTTACAGGGGTTTTCACACGACTTGGCACACGCCCGTGTCTATGGCCCGTGTCCTTCACACGGCCATGACACGCCCGTGTCTCCGCCCGTGTGTAAAAACCTTGACATTCTGTTTCTGACGTCATCAACCCAATAAGGTCACACGGCCAAGGCACACGCCCGTGTCCTTAGGCCGTGTGGCGAATTAAATTCCTAAACTCAGGTGCAAAATTTACACGGCCTGGGCACATGCCCATGTCCTATGGCCGTGTCTTCCACACGGTTGAGACACACGGCCGTGCCTCAGCCCGTGTAGCTACTACTGGGCATTCTGTTTTGCCAACTTAGGATGCAGGGGGACACACGGCCAAATCACACACCCATGGGGCAGACCGTGTGTCACACACGGTCTAGACACAAGCCCGTGTGTCTACCCATGTGGACAAAAACAAGGCTATTTACCAAGCCCTTTCTGCCACCCCTACTTGCACCAATGTAAACCACATCAAGCAACCTACTCTTTCATGCATAAATATACCAATTACTCAACCATACGATTTGCACATTCATAATAAACATCATCATTTTCATATATTGATAATAAGGAATAGCCATATACTATGGCCTTATACAAAAAGAATCCATCTTCAAAACAAGCCAACACATTTGGCCAAAACAATATGACACTTGATAAAAGACTAAGTCCCTATACATGCCATACTCAAAAAGATAAATCTAAATATACCAAAATGTTCCAAATGATAGTGTGATCGAGCCTCCGACGTCCTTTGATCCCCGAGCTAGCTTGGTAATACTATAAGAAAATTGAAAGGAAAGAGAGTAAGCACAAAGCTTAGTAAGTCATAGGTAAATAATTAACAACAATTACCATGAATTAACATGCTCATAGCATTTTATAAACTTGTACATGATTCTCGAATTTATAAAGACATAACTTACTCATTTTTACCCTTGCTAATCATACATCATAATTCGAACTCATTTCTCATGAATCATAATTCGACTTCCCTAATTGGAGGTAATCCGGGCAACTCCTCCGAAAATACATCCGGATACTCACATACCACTGGCACTGACTCAATCTTTACTTTCGACTCTTGGGTATTTAACATAAATGCAAGATAGGACTCATACCCTTTTCTCATACATTTCTCAGCTGCCAAAGAAGAAATCACTACAGGCAAGTTATCCGATTCACCTGATTCAACCCGAATAATATCTCCATTTACACATCTCAGTTCAATAAACTTACTACCACAGTTTACTAACACATTATGAACAATCAACCAATCCATGCCAAGAATTAGGTCAAATTCATCAAACGGTAGTAGCATGAGGTTAGCCGAAAAATAATAGCCTCTAATCATCAATGGACAGTTTCTACACACTTTGTCAACTATCACATGCTTGCCTAACGGGTTTGACACTTTTATCACAAATTCTATAGACTCAACAATCATATTCATGCTAGACACCAATTTCATACAAATATAGGAATGAGTAGACCCCGGATCAATTAAAGCAACAACAGACATATCATGAAGAGAAAAAGTACCCGTAATCACATCTGGTGACAATACCTCTTCGTCAGCGTGAATGGCATATGTCCTTGCAGGAGCTATACCCTCTGACCTCACAGTGGAATCTCTAGGCGTACCTCTACTGCTAGCCCCACTTTCCGGGTTCTTTTGTGGTCTACCCCTCGAAGGTGCATTACTCGCTCGTACTTCTTGCTTTCTGTCTTTTTCTTCCATCTCAGGACAATTTCGAATGAAGTGGTCTAGTGAACCGCACTTGAAACAGCCTTTTTCGATTCCTCGACACTCGCCGAAATGTCGTCTACCACACTGCGAACACTCTGGTTTATTTGGTCGAGCACTACCAACACTCGCATTAGAAGTGGTCTGAGCCTTAGAAACCGAGTACTACTTACTCCTATTTCTACCCGAGAATCCCGCTAAAGCATTTGATCGAGTGGTGAACTCTATCGATTTCTTGGATGAGGACTAAAATGATCTCCCCAACTGTCTTTTCTTTGAGTCACGAGACTCAATATCAGCTTTCCTTTTTTCTTTGGCCAATTCCTCGGCCTTGCAAGCTCGTTCAACAAGCACCAAAAACTCCCTTAACTCTAAGATGCCAACTAATAATCGGATGTCTTCGTTCAATCCGTCCTCAAACCTCTTACACATGATGGCTTTGGTAGATACACACTCCCTAGCGTATTTGCTGAGTCTCACGAACTCACGCTCATATTCTGTCACAGTCATTCGGCATTGCTTCAATTCTAGAAATTCCTTCCTTTTCTGGTCTATAAACCTCTGGCTAATATACTTTTTACGGAACTCTTCCTGGAAGAATTCCCAAGTTATCCTTTCCCTTGGTACAACCGACACAAGGGTGTTCCACCATTGGTGGGCCGAGTCTCGCAGGAGTGACACCACACACTTCATGCACTCCTCAGGTGTGCAAGACAATTCATCGAATACTCTAATGGTATTTTCTAGGCAGAACTCTGCCCTCTCTGGGTCATCATCAATATTTGCTCTAAATTTCTCAGCCTCTTGCTTTCGAATTCTATCTACCAGAGGTTTTTCTCTTCTAATTGTTTCCACTACTTAGGGCGCTCTAGGGGCAGGCTGGGGAATTGGAGGGGTGGAGGAGGTGGAGCGTTCGGGTTTGCACGAACAAACTCCGAATACCATACATTCATCATATGGAGGAAGGCTTCTCTAGCCCCTCCGCCCTGACTCAATGTCACGGGCCCACTTTCAACTGGCGCGATCCCTTCTGCAGGAGCCGGCGCATTACTTTCGACATCATCTGCCACTGCTCCGTCGAGATCCATTTACTATATAAAAACACATTTTAAAATGTTAGGAGCCGTCACACTATCATAATTCATATATGACATGTATAGCTAGACTCATACACATGCTAGGTTAGTCCGAGAATCGACTAAACCATAGATCTGATACCACTAAATGTAACACCCCTTACTTGTATTTAACGCTGGAACAGGGTACGAGGCGTTACCTAACTCAACACATATAAACATACATTTCCGGGTAATTAAATTTCGTTCAAATTTAAAACTTTTCAATCTCCATCTTAAAATCCTTAATATGAGCCTACAAAGCCCAAATCATAATTAAGAAATGGTTCGGCACTAAAGTAGACACATTAGAAAACTTTAGAAAATTTTACTATGAACAGGGGCACACGCCCGTGTGGCAAGGGACACGCCCGTGTGGATGGATCATGTGGTCACACACGCCCCTTGTCCCTAGCCGTGTGGATTTATTTTTCTTTTTCAAACTTACAGGGGTTTTCACACGACTTGGCACACGCCCGTGTCTATGGCTCATGTCCCTCACACGGCCATGACACGCCCGTGTCTCCGCCCGTGTGTAAAAACCTTGACATTCTATTTCTGACGTCATCAACCCAATAAGGTCACACGGCCAAGGCACACGCCCGTGTCCTTAGGCCGTGCGGCAAATTAAATTCCTAAACTAAGGTGCAGACTTTACACGGCCTAGGAACATGCCCATGTCCTATGGCCTTGTCTTCCACACGGTTGAGACACACGGCCGTGCCTCAGCCCGTGTGGTTACTACTGGGCATTCTGTTTTGCCAACTTTGGATGCAGGGAGACACACGGCCAAATCACACGCCCATGAGGTAGACCGTGTGTCACACAAAGTCTAGACACACGCCCATGTGTCTACCCGTGTGGGAAAAAAACAAGGCTATTTACCAAGCCCTTTCTGCCACCCTACTTGCACCAATATAAACCACATCAAGCAACCTACTCTTTCATGCACAAATATACCAATTACTCAACCATACGATTTGCACATTCATAATAAACATCATCATTTTCATATATTGATAATAAGGAATAGCCATATACTATGGCCTTATACAAAAAGAATTCATCTTCAAAACAAGCCAACACATTTGACCAAAACAATATGACACTTGATAAAAGACTAAGTCCCTATACATGCCATACTCAAAAAGATAAATCAAAATATACCAAAATGTTCCAAATGATATTGTGGTCGAGCCTCCGACGTCCTTTGATCCCTGAGCTAGCTTGGTAATACTATAAGAAAATTGAAAGGAAAGAGAGTAAGCACAAAGCTTAGTAAGTCATAGGTAAATAATTAACAACAATTACCATGAATTAACGTGCTCATAGCATTTTATAAACTTGCACATGATTCTCGAATTTATAAAGACATAACTTACTCATTTTCACCCTTGCTAATCATACATCATAATTCGAACTCATTTCTCATGAATCTCATGTAGGTACCTGTATCACTTACAACATAATCATAACTTTTCTCACTTGTGACACAAGCTTTAACTTACCCGTTGAACCAATTGGAATACCAAAGGATATCCGACAAGCCTCACACAAGAGGTTAAAATGTCGATGCCAAGTCCCAGACATGGTCTTACAGTAGCTCACATGTCGAGGCTGATGCCATGTCCCAGACATGGTCTTACACTAGCTCTCGTCTCAATGCTGATGCCATGTCCCAGACATGGTCTTACACTGGCTCTCATATTGTGGCCGATGCCATGTCCCAGACATGGTTTTACACTAGCACACACATCAACGCCGATGCCATGTGCCAGACATGGTCTTACACTGGCTTCCATAATGTGGCCAATGCCATGTCCCAGACATGGTCTTACACTAGCACACATATCACTCAAATGTCACGGCTTGGGTATCTAATCTATTCTAAGGTTCAACCGGGAGTATATCACATCAACTCTAATCATACATTATCATAGCGATAATTAAGCATTTCATGCAATATCAATCGTTTGATGCATAAATTCAATAACATTGTATTATTTACATATAACTTACCTCAATATACAAAAAATGGGCAACTAGATTGAGTTAATCTACTAGCCTAGTTTTCCCCCGGTCTAGGTTCGGACTCCGTTTTTCTTGATCTATATTAATAAAATTCACTCATTTAATCATCACATTAATCAAGATATTTCAAAATTCATACTTTGGCAAAATTACCGTTTTGCCCCTAGACTTTCACATAATTATGATTTTGCCCCTAGGCTCGTAAATTGATTTTTATCAAATTTCCTTATTAACCAAGTCTAGTCGAACCTTAATTACTATTATAGCAACTCACAATTCCAATTATTTCACACATTTACCACCTATTTAATAACCTTTACAAAAAGGTCCATTTAGGTGTTTTCATGAAAACTCCTTTCACAAAAGTTGTTCATTTAATAACTAAGATTCATTTTCTTCCATAAAATTTCAGAAATAAACATGAATACTCACATGGAAAAACCCTAGACTCTCAACCATTTTGCAAAATAGTCCCCTCAATAGCTAGACTAAGCTTTAGGGGTTTCAAAAGTACAAAAATTATAAAAAATGATCATCAAAAACACTTACTTGCAAGAGAAAAGCTTGGCTGAAATTTTGAGCTCTCAAAACCCCTATTTTGCTGATATTTTCGGTGGAAGAAGAAGAAAATGTAAAAAGATGATAGCCTTTCTTTATTTTATTTTATTTCATCAATTTAGTTACCTAACTTCCACCAACTTTGACCAACCTCATTTTCTTTGTCCCTATGGCCTGCTATCACCCTCTAATAGGCCTAATTGCACATTAACGACATCCAATTTAAGGTTCTATAGCTATTTGACACCTTTATCTTGTAGAACAAAACTTTCACACTTTATGCGATTTAGTCCTTTTTCAAAATTAAGCATGCAATCACAAAAATTAATTCACCAAAATTTTTATGCACTCATATAATCATATTATAATACATAAAATAATATTAAAAATAATCTCTCCAGCCTCGGATTAGTGGTTTCAAAACCACTATTCCGACTAGCCCCTAAATCAGGCTGTTACAATTCTCCCCCCTTAAGGATTTTTGTCCCCGAAAAATCTTACCAGTGAAAAGGTTCGGGTATTGGTCTCTCATAGTGTTCTCAGGCTCCCATGTGGCCTTTTCAACCCCATGTCTATGCCATAATACTTTCACAAGTGTTATATTTTATTTCTCAATTGCTTGACCTCTCGATCTAAAATCTTAATCGGCTCTTCACCATAAGTCAAGTCTGAACAAATCTCAACCTCTATTGGTGAAATCACATGTGATGGGTCAGAACGATAACGGCGCAACATAGACACATGGAATACATCGTGGATCTTTTCTAACTCGAATGGAAAAGCTAATCGATAAGCTACCGGTCCAATCCTTTCAGTCACCTCATAAGGTCTAATAAAATATGGACTTAATTTGCCTTTCCTACCGAATCTGAGGACTTTCTTCTACGGGGATACTTTTAGGAATACCTTATCACCGACTTGAAACTCAATCTCTTTTCGTTTCAAGTCCGCGTAGGATTTCTGTCTATCCGAAGCAGTCTTCAAACAGTCATGAATCACTTTTACTTTCTCTTCGGTTTCTTTGACTAAGTCAACCCCGAGTATCTGATTTCCCTTGAGTTCGGACCAATATAAGGGTACACTTATGCCCATACAAAGCCTCATAAGTGCGCAATTTTCAAACTCGACTGATAGATATTGTTGTAGGCAAACTCTACCAACAGTAAGTAATTTTCCCAACTGCCTTGAAACTCAAGAACACAACACCACAACATGTCTTCAAGTATCTGAATTACTCTATTCGATTGGCCGTCGGTTTGTGGGTGGAAAGCTGTGCTAAAATTTAACTTTGTCCCCAAAGCTGCTTGTAACTTTTTCCAAAACCGCAATGTGAACCTCGGATCTCTATCCGAAATGATCATTAAAGGTACTCCGTGAAGCCTCACAATTTCAGAAACATATAAATCGGCCAATTTATCAAGTGAATAATTGGTACGAACCGGTATAAAATGAGCCGACTTTGTTAGCCTTTCAACCACAACCCATATAGCATCTTTCTTCTTTGGCGTCAACAAAAATCCAGACACAAAATCCATGGTAATACGGTCCCATTTCCACTTGGGAACCATCACGGGCTGAAGTAGACCCGAAGGTACTTGGTGTTCGGCTTTCACTTGTTGAAAAATTAAACACTTAGAAACAAACTTTGAGATGTCTCTTTTCATTCCTGACCACCAATACATTTTCTTCAAGTCATTATACATTTTCACACTACCCGGATGTATAGACATACAACTGCTATGTGCCTCACGCAAAATCTTCTGAATAAGCTCTTCCTCCTTAGGTACACAGATTCTCTCTCAGAACATCAAATAACCGTCGGCACCAACCCGAAAATCTGATTCAATACCCATCTCACACTAAGTAATCTTGGCTTGTAACTCTTTATCACATTTTTAAGCTTCGCATATCTCTTGCAAAAACATTGGTTTCGCTCTCAACTCGGCTAAAATTGAACCATCATTAGTCATAGACAACTGAGTATTCATAGCCCTCAAGGCAAACAATGACTTCCTACTCAAAGCATCGGCGACCATGCTCGCCTTCCCCGGGTGATAGTCGATTATCAGCTCGTAATCCTTTATCAACTCTAACCATCTCCGCTGTCGTAGGTTTAACTCCTTTTGAGTCATCAAATACTTTAAACTTTTATGGTCGGTGAATACTCGGCATTTCTCGCCATACAAATGGTGTCTCCAAATCTTCAGTGCGAACACTATGGCGGCCAGTTCTAAATCATGAGTTGGATAATTTTTCTTATGTGGCTTCAACTGTCTCGAGGCATAAGCTATTACCTTGCCTTCTTGCATAAGCAGACACCCCAATCCATTTAAGGATGCATCGCTATACACTACAAATTCCTTTCCCGATTCTGGTTGCACTAAAACTTGGGCTTCGGTCAACAATGCTTTCATTTTCTCAAAGCTCTGTTGGCACTTCTCTGTCCATTCGAACTTGACATTTTTTTGTAGCAACCTCGTCATCGGTGTAGCAATCATGGAGAATCCTTTAACGAATCGTCTGTAGTAACCCGCTAAGCCCAAAAAAACTTTTGATCTCTAACACATTCCTCAACGGTTTCCAATCAACAATAGCCGATATCTTACTAGGATCAACTCTAATTCCATCACCCGACACGATGTGTCCCAAGAATCTGACTTCTCGAAGCCAAAACTCACTCTTGCTAACCTTAGCATACAACTGCTTATCTCTTAGAGTCTGTAAAACCGTTCTCAAATGCTCCGCGTGCTAACTCTCATCCCGAGAATAAATTAATATATCATCGATAAAAACCACAACGAACTTATCCAAGTACTTTCGAAAAATACGATTCATTAAATCCATAAACATGGTGGGACCAGGAACTCATAGTGGCCATACCTTGTCCGGAATGCAGTTTTCGACACATCTTGCTCCATAACTCTCAACTGATAGTAACCGGATCTCAGGTCTATCTTAGAAAACATTGTGGCTCCCTTCAATTAGTCAAACAAATCGTTGATCCTTGGCAAAAGATACTTGTTCTTAACTGTTACCTTGTTAAGCTATCGGTAGTCTATACATAATCTCATCGACCCGTCTTTCTTTTTCACAAAAAGTACCGGAGCACCCCACAGAGAGTAACTCGGTCTTGCAAAACTCTTATCCGTTAACTCTTGCAACTGAATTTTCAGCTCTTTTAATTCCGTCGGAGCCATTCTATATGGGGCAATCGAAATAGGTGCCGTACTCGGGACCAACTCAATACCGAACTCGACTTCCCTAATTGGAGGTAATCCGGGCAACTCCTCCGAAAATACATCCGGATACTCACATACCACTGGCACTGACTCAATCTTTACTTCCGACTCTTAGGTATTTAACATAAATGCAAGATAGGACTCATATCCTTTTCTCATACATTTCTCAGCTACCAAAGAAGAAATCACTACAGGCAAGTTATCCGATTCACCTGATTCAACCCGAATAATATCTCCATTTACACATCTCAGTTCAATAAAATTACTACCACAGTTTACTAACACATTATGAACAATCAACCAATCCATGCCAAGAATTAGGTCAAATTCATCAAACAGTAGTAGCATGAGGTTAGCCGGAAAACAATGGCCTCTAATCATCAATGGACAGTTTCTACACACTTTGTCAACTATCACATGCTTGCCTAACGGGTTTGACACTTTTATCACAAATTCTATAGACTCAACAATCATATTCATGCTAGACACCAATTTCATACAAATATAGGAATGAGTAGACCCCGGATGAATTAAAGCAACAACAGACGTATCATGAAGAGAAAAAGTACCCGTAATCACATCTGGTGACGATGCCTCTTCGTGAGCGTAAATGGCATATGTCCTTGCAGGAGCTATACCCTCTGACCTCACAGTGGAATCTCTAGGCTTACCTCTACTGCTAGCCCCACTTTTCGGGTTCTTTAGTGGTCTACCCCTCGAAGGTGCATTACTCGCTCGTACTTCTTGCTTTCTGTCTTTTTCTTCCATCTCAGGACAATTTTGGATGAAGTGGTCTAGTGAACCACACTTGAAACAACCATTTTCGATTCGTCAACACTCGCCGAAATGTCGTCTACCACACTGCGAACACTCTGATTTATTTGGTCGAGTACTACCAACACTCGCATTAGAAGTGGTCTGAGCCTTAGAAATTGAGTACTACTTACTCCTATTTCTACCCGAGAATCCCGCTGAAGCATTTGATCGAGTGGTGAACTCTATCGATTTCTTGGATGTGGACTAAAATGATCTCCCCAACTGTCTTTTCTTTGAGTCACGAGACTCAATATCAGCTTTCCTTTTCTCTTTGGCCAATTACTCGGCCTTGCAAGCTCGTTCAACAAGCACCAAAAACTCCCTTAACTCTAAGATGCCAACTAATAATCGGATGTCTTCGTTCAATCCGTCCTCAAACCTCTTACACATGATGGCTTTGGTATATACGCACTCCCTAGCGTATTTGCTGAGTCTCACGAAATCACGCTCATATTCTGTCACAGTCATTCAGCCTTGCTTCAATTCTAGAAATTCCTTCCTTTTCTGGTCTATAAACCTCTGGCTAATATACTTTTTACGGAACTCTTCCTGGAAGGATAACCAAGTTATCCTTTCCCTTGGTACAACCGACACAAGGGTGTTCCACCATTGGTGGGTCGAGTCTCGCAGGAGTGACACCACACACTTCATGCACTCCTCAGGTGTGCAAGACAATTCATCGAATACTCTAATGGTATTTTCTAGGCAGAACTCTGCCCTCTCTGGGTCATCATCAATATTTGCTCTAAATTTCTCAGCCTCTTGCTTTCGAATTCTATCTACCAGAGGTTTTTCTCTTCTAATTGTTTCCACTACTTAGGGAATTGTAGGGGCAGGCTGGGGAATTGGAGGGGGTGGAGGAGGTGGAGCGTTTGGGTTTGCACGAACAAACTCTGAATACCATACATTCATCATATAGAGGAAGGCTTCTCTAGCCCCTCCGCCCTGACTCAATGTCACGGGCCCACTTTCAACTGGCGCGATCCCTTCTGCGGGAGCCGGCGCATTACTCTCGACATCATTTGCCACTGCTCCATCGGGATCTATTTACTATATAAAAACATATTTTAAAATGTTAGGAGCCGTCACACTATCATAATTCATATATGACATGTATAGCTAGACTCATACACATGCTAGGTTAGTCCGAGAATCGACTAAACCATAGCTCTGATACCACTAAATGTAACACCCCTTACTTGTATTTAACGTTGGAATACGTACGAGGCGTTACCTAACTCAACACATATAAACATACATTTCCGGGTAATTAAATTTCGTTCAAATTTAAAACTTTTCAATCTCCATCTTAAAATCCTTAATATGAGCCTACCAAGCCCAAATCATAATTAAGAAATGGTTCGGCACTAAAGTAGACACATTAGAAAACTTTAGAAAATTTTACTATGAACAGGGGCACACGCCCGTGTGGCAAGGGACACGCCCGTGTGGATGGATCATGTGGTCACACACGCCCCTTGTCCCTAATCGTGTAGATTTATTTTTCTTTTTCGAACTTACAGGGGTTTTCACACTACTTGGCACACGCCCGTGTCTATGGCCCGTGTCCCTCACACGGCCATGACACGCTCGTGTCTCTGCCCGTGTGTAAAAACCTCGACATTCTATTTTTGATGTCATCAACCCAATAAGGTCACACGACCAAGGCACACGCCCGTGTCCTTAGGCCGTGTGGCAAATTAAATTCTTAAACTCAGGTGCAGACTTTACACGGCCTAGGCACATGCCCATGTCCTATGGCCTTGTCTTCCACACGGTTGAGACACACGGCCATGCCTCAGCCCGTGTGGTTACTACTAGGCATTCTATTTTGCCAACTTTGGATGTAGGGAGACACACGGCCAAATCACACGCCCATGGGGCAGACCGTGTGTCACACAAAGTCTAGACACACGCCCGTGTGTCTACTCGTATGGAAAAAACAAGGCTATTTACCAAGCCCTTTCTGCCACCCTACTTGCACCAATATAAACCACATCAAGCAACCTACTCTTTCATGCACAAATATACCAATTACTCAACCATACGATATGCACATTCATAATAATCATCATCATTTTCATATATTAATAATAAGGAATAGCCATCAACTATGGCCTTATACAAAAAGAATTCATCTTCAAAACAAGCCAACACATTTGGCCAAAACAATATGACACTTGATAAAAGACTAAGTCCCTATACATGCCATACTCAAAAGATAAATCTAAATATACCAAAATGTTCCAAATGATAGTGTGATCGAGCCTCCGACGTCCTTTGATCCCCGAGCTAGCTTGGTAATACTATAAGAAAATGGAAAGGAAAGAGAGTAAGCACAAAACTTAGTATGTAACAGCCCGATTTAGGGTGCCTAGTCAGAATAGTGGTTGTGAGACCACAAATTCGAGGTAGAAATAAGTGTTTTATGATTTTTATGAGGCTTATGATATGTTTTCATGACTTTGTGAAAATTTCATGAGGAAATTTTATTAATTAGTGATCAATTTGTCCATTAGGACTAAATTGCAAAGATTAGAAAATATGAGATTCTAGAAGATTCAAGTATGAAATAGAATTATAAAAATTATTAGAGGTCCTTAATTAGCAATTAGACCAATATAGATTATGATGGACAAAAATAGACATGGGAAGGAAAAATCTCAAGAAAGGACCATTAAGGGCATTTTTGTCATTTGGTAAATAAAAGATTAAAAAGGGAAAAAGAAGTCAAAATTGTGTCCATCTTCTTCTCCCAAGGCTGAAAATCACTGAAGAGTCATAGCTAGGGTTTCTTCAAATTCCAAGCTTGATAGTAAGTGCATCCTAGCCCCGTTTTTAATGTTCTTCGTATTTTTGAGATCCTCGTAGCTCGATTTAGCTATTTCTAGCTATATTTTGAGCTAGGGTTTATATTCAAAATTTTACCCATGTAAGAAATGCATGTATTTTGATGTTTTAAGGAAGAATATGAAAGTTTGATGTATGATAAACATATTTTTCTAAGTGATTTTCATGAAAAATACATAAAGGGACCAAATTGCAAAAGTTATAAAAATGGTCATACATGAGTGAAATAGTGAAAATTGAAGGTTGCTGTAGTTAAGAAAATGAATCGGCTAGGCTTGAAATACAAGGAAGTTGAATAAACTCATTTTACGAGCCTAGGGGCAAAAGTGTAAATGTGAGAAATTTTAGGGGCAAAATTATAATTTTGCCAAAGTGTGATTCATGAGTCAATTTAGTCAATGTGAGTATTAAACCAGTGAAATTGTTATTATAGATCAAGAAACACGAAGCCTGAGCCGAAACCGAGGCAAGAACAAGGTGTTGGACTAAATTGAATTTCTATACACATTTTGAGTACCGAGGTAAGTTTGTATGAAATTAAAGCTATACAATGTTACTATACTTGTAATTATTTTATTTTATGAGAAATGTATATAAATTCCATGAAGATAATTTATCATGCTTCGATGAGATTGAAATGAGGATGTATTAAGTCTAAGTCCCGGTTGAAGATTCGGAATAACGAGGATACCTATGTCATGACATGAGATAAGGAAGGTCCCGTATAAGACCATGTCTGGGACATGGCACCGGCATCGAATGTAGGTCCCGTATAAGACCATGTCGGGGACATGGCATCAGCACCGAATGTAGGTCCCGTATAAGACCATGTCTGGGACATGGCATCGGCACCGAATGTAAGTCCCGTATAAGACCATCTCTGGGATATGGCATCGACACCGAATGTAGATCCCATATAAGACCATGTCTGGGACATGGCATCAGCATCGAATAAGGAAGGTCCCGTATAAGACCAAGTCGGGATATGGCATCGACACCGAATAAGGAAGGTCCGTCAGAAGGTATGGCATCGGCTTGCGAATAAGGAAGGTCCGTATAAGACCATGTGCGGGACATGGCATCGATCGAATAAGGAAGGTCCCGTATAAGACCAAGTCCGGGATATGGCATCGGCACCCTTATGAGTAAATTGGGCAAATAAGGAAGGTCCCGTATAAGACCATGTCTGGGACATAGCCTCGGCACCAAAGGAAGATCTCGTGTAAGACCATATCTGGGATATGGCATCGATATCTATGTACGATCTCCTACAAGACCATGTCTGGGACATGGCATCGACATCGAGTTAAGAGATCCCGTGTAAGACCATATCTGGGATATGGCATCGACATCAAGAGGTGATCCCATGTAAGACCATATCTAGGATATGGTATTGGCATCGCGATACAAGAATGATGAGATTGAGTATCCTCCGATATTCCGAGTAATTCAACGGGCTAAAAGAGTTAAGTATGAAAAGATGGTAAGAGCAAAGCTATACATAGATGACGAAGAGTTACATTTATGTTGAGGATGATAATGATACAAGTTTATGTTCATGATAGCATAAGTGCTACATTATGTGATGAAGTGATACAGGTACCATAAGTAAAATACGAGTTATGAGACCCTAATGTGGTATGTAATGGGTAAGCGTAAGTATGAGTAAGTATGTTAAAGTACTTGAGAACTCGTGTTGTTATTGTTCTATGAGATGAATGATTTTACCTTGAGTATTTATGTTGCTATTTTAATTCATGCAAACTTACTAAGCTATATGCTTACCCCTTTTCTTTTCCCTTTTCCTTGTAGTTTCGCCAAGCTAGCTCGAGGATCGTAGGACGTCGGAGCTCGGATCACACTATCAACTATTCTTTTGGTATAGTAAAGTTGATTCATTTTGAGTATGGCATGTATAGGAACTTGGTCATTTTATGTTATGTCATATTTGAAAGCCAAAGTGTTGGCGATTAATGTTATACACTCATTTTGTAAATGGCCCTTAGAAATTGGTCAATATTGGTCAAGTTTTATATCTTAATGATGATGAGTTCTATGAAGAGTATGAATGATGATTTGTGAGTCTTCATAGTGTATTATTGCCATATTATGTGTTGCTTGTATTGGCTTATATGTGTTTATGTTTCAGAGTGGCTATAGGCTTGGAAAATAGCCTTCAAATTGTCCTCACTGGTAGACACACGGACGTGTGTCTCACACACGGCCAACCCCATGGGTGTGTTGATAGGCCGTGTGTTCCCTGCATCAAATTTTTGAGAATTCGAGTCGCCACACGGGCCAGCACACTGGCGTGTGCCTAGGCTGTGTGCTATTAAGGGTTTGCTGACGTCATAAACAGAATACCCAGGTTTTCACACACGGGCGTGTCTAGGCCGTCTGAGGGACACAGGCATGTGTCTGGCCGTATGAAAACCCCTGTAGGTTCAAAATGAAAAATAAATTTCGAACGGACTGGGAACATGGGAGTGTGTGACCACACGGCCTACCCACACGGGCGTGTTCCATTCCACACGGGCGTGTGGCTCTGTTTTAGATAAAAAAAATTTAAGTGCGCAAAGGTTTTCGGTTTAATCTCGAAACTTCTCGAATGTATGTTTAGGGTCTCGTAGGCCCATAATAAGGATGATATGAATATGAATGAAAAAGTTTAAAGTTGAAAAAAAAATTATAATCGAAAATATATGTTAAAGTAAGATAAGTTCGGTAATGCCTCGTACCCTGTCCCGGTGTCGGATACGGGTAAGGGGTGTTACATTTAGTGGTATCAGAGCTACGATTTAGTCGATTCTCAGACTAACATAGCGTAAGCATGAGTCTAGTTATACATGCCATACATATGAGTATTTTTGTAATGATAGTGTGACGACTCCTGACGATTTAAATTGTGTTTTCATATAGTAAATGGATCCCAAAAGAACTGTGGCTGATGATGTAGAAAGTAACCCGCCAGCTCCCGCCAAAAGGACGGTGCCGAATGAAAATGAGAATAGACCTACGACTATAAGTCAGAGAGGAGGAGAAGAGGCTAGGGAAGCCTTTCTCCACATGATGAATGCATGGTACACGGAGTCCGTTCGTGCGAACCCGAATACACAACCCCCTCCACCCCCACCTATTCCTCAGCCTACCCCTGTAGCTCCCCAAGTGGTAGAAGTGGTAAGGAGAGAAAAGCCTCCGGTTGACAGAATCCGGAAGCAAGGAGCCGAGGAATTTTGAGCTAGTAAGGGTGATGATCCTGAAAGAGCAGAATTTTGGCTTGAAAATACCATCAGGGTATTTGACGAATTATCTTGCACACCTGAAGAGTGCATGAAATGTGCAGTTTCTCTCTTGAGAGATTCCGCTTATCATTGGTGGAACACCCTTGTGTCGGTTGTACCAAGGGAAAGGATCACATAGGAATTTTTCCAAGAGGTATTTCGGAAGAAGTATATTAGTCAACGATTTATTGATCAGAAAAGAAAGGAATTCCTCGAACTGAAACAAGGTAGAATGACAGAAACTGAGTGTGAGCATAAACTTGTAAGGCTCAGCAAGTACGCTCGGGAGTGTGTGTCCTCTGAAGCCATCATGTGTAAGTGATAAACCGTAATAATAACATATTTTAAACCCACATTTAGCATACTTTTGGATGATTTATCCCTTGAATTATGTAATTTGGTGTTCCTAATCCTTTAATTTCATGTTTTATACTCAGGAGAGCACTGGAGGATGAAAAGAACGAGAAACGGGCCTAAAACAGATTAAATGGGCCATATCACGAAATCGACATGGCTTGGGCCCAAGACCACACGGTCGTGCTCCTTCAGCAGGTTCGAACACGGCCTGGCCACGATTCACACGGGCGTGTGCCATGGGCGTGTCCCTGACGTGACAAAGAAGAATTCTATTCGGATTAGGGTACTTAGAGGCAAAGAAAGTCATTCCAAAAGCCTATATAAACACCCTAGAGGCCAACCTTCAAGCGGGCGTCCAGCTAGGCCAAGGAGCAAAGCCAGAGAGGTCAGAATTGTGGGATTTACTCGAAGAAAGCCAGTTGATTCATCTCAAGAAGCCAGAGTCATACTCAAGACGGAAGATCTTCTCTCCAATTCCTTCAGGGGGTTTTAGGGTTTTTCTTATGTTTTGTTTTATCTTTTCTTCTGAGATGTATTATTTTATAATTATGAACCAAACCCTCAGATACCTAAGGGGGATGAAATCTAAGATGAATCTTGTTATCGTTTGCTGAACTATATGATAAATACTTGATTTGTTCTTAATTATGTGTTCTTAATTCTTGCTTTAATATTCCAGGATATTGATTCAAGTACTGATGTGCTTAGGTGGTGGAGCAAAAGTCCCTGCCTAAGAGTAGATCTAGCATAATTAAGCAGAGTTGCTCGCGCGCCTAGACATAGGGTGACGAAATTTTGCCGGATTAGGGTGAAACCTAATATGGGAGTCCATAGATCGAGTTAATGCAATTCTAGGGGTTTTAATTAGAAAGAGATTTCAATTAATCAACCTAGGGTTAGATGTTAGTAGCCTCTACGGAGGTATTAATATAACTTAGGGAATCCTACGGATCAAGTCAAGTGAATAAATCGTCTGGTTCAGAGTTAGATAACAAGTGAAATCTAGGTGGATTCTTCCTTGGGTATTGTCTTAGTCAATTGGTTTTTCTCACGAGTATTTTCCCAAATTTGTTTTCTTTGTCTTAGCATCTTTAGCTTAGTAGTTAGTTAATTTTAGATTAAACAACAAATTCCCTTGTTTCTTAGGCTAAATAATAAAAAGAAAGCTAGTATTAGTACTTCTGGTTCCTTTGGGTTCGACAATCCGGTCTTGCCGCTAAGCTATACTACTATTCGATAGGTGCACTTGCCTCAATCGTTGTCATACTTAGTTTCTAGGATAGATCATTCATTATATAAAATTTTAAGACTCTGACAATAACGATCAAGTTTTTGGCGCCATTGCTGGGGAACCAAAATATTAAGAACACTCAATTTTTATTACTTTAGCCATTTTATCGAAATTTATTTTATTTTTTTATTTTACTTTGCTAATTTTTCTTTTATTTGCTTTTGACAGGTAATTTTAGTTTATAGAGGAGATGGCATTGAATAACTATCACTGGCAATTCATGAGGACAAATCCAACAGAAGCCGCCAGTGTCTTCAACCTCGACGCAGTAATCATGCTATCAAACCAGGTAGAGTTTTTAAATAAAAAAATTGATGGTTTGTATGGTTCTATGCAGGTACATCCTGTAGTACAGTACAATACAAATGGAGGAGGGGTGAACAACACAGAATATCTATCTTACAACCCTAGCACAGAGAACGATCAAGTCAACTATATGGGTAACTATTCTAGTCTTCAAAATAATCTTTATAGTGACACTTATAATGCAGGTTGGATGTACCATCCCAATTTCTCGTGGGATGGTCAAGGTAATCAAAGCCGCAACTTTCTCTAGGTTTTCAACAACCACCTCACCAGCAGGAAAAGAAACCGGACCTTGAGGAGATGCTAACGAAATTTATCACAGTGTCAGAAACCCGTTTTCAAAACAACGAGACAATGCTCAAAAATCAGCAAGCATCGCTTCAAGAGATCGAGAATCAATTAGGTCAGCTTGCTAAGCTGATCTCAGAATGACCACAAGGAAGCTTGCCAAGCAACACTGAAACTAACCCTAAAGAGCAAATTCAAGCCATAACTATTTATGATAATGAAGGGTTAAATGAACCATAACCAAGGCAAGAAAACGTGGCAGATAAGGGTAAGGGTGAGGTGAACCATGATATACCAAAACCAGCAATTACAGAGTACCAACCTCGTGTGCCATATCCCGATGCAATGAAGAAAGACCACACAGAGGAACAATTCGGTGAACTCACACTTCGTGTAGGCGACGAAACGATCACTCTTCATGCTCTTGACTCGGCTAGGACATTGAGTAATCAAGGTTTTCCCATACGGAACAGTCGAGGTAAGTAAACACTACTCGACTCAAACTTTATCATGATATTAGAACTGATAGCATGAGAAAAGATGTTCAACTCTTCAAACCACCCTGATTATGCGAATGAGAGGTAAGTCTAGCTTAAGACTTTAAACGAGCGCTTCTCGGGAGGCAACCCGAGCACTAAATCTGTTACTCTTTACATTTTAGTTTATTTTATTTTTACTTTTATTTCTCCTTTTTAGCAACTAACTATTAACTAAACAAGGTGTAGATTTCCATACCATATGGCCTTGCACACGACCGTGTGGATACTACGGACTTCCGTACTGACATAGCAGAGGTAGTACGAGCCAATGATGAAAGATTCCCAGATCACGGACGAATATAAATTGCCACGGCCGTGTGATATGGCCATGGCCGACACTAAGGGAAGTCACACGGGCTTCGACTAAACACCACGGCCGTGCGATACAGCCGTGGTAGACACTGTTTTACCAAACATGGGCATGGTGACCACGAAACGGGCGTGGGAGAAACGAACGAAGAACAACATGGCCGTACGATATGGCCGTGTGACCCAACACGCCTATGGTGCACGGGCGTGGGGATGTACCAGACATCAAAACTCTATTTAAGCCACCCCCCTTCTTCCCAACTACTCCCCATTCCCCTTCCTCCATACATTCTAAGACCCCCTTCCATATTCTCCTTCCTTGGCCATTTTCCAAACTCTAGATGTACACCATATCCATGTCAAAGAAGCGAAAGGATCCTAGCATAGTCTTCCCCTGTGGGAGACCGATCTACATAAGTTCATGCCGGCCGCTTCATCCACTGACAAGCCAAGGATATTTGAGGCCATTTAGATTTTAATTTTCTTTTTTCGTCGCAATTATTTTCCTTCTCTTTATCTTCCTTGTCCTTAAATAAATAATTAGTTTATTTCAAATTTTTCTTAGTATTTCTTGGCTATTTCTTCACGGGCTACCCAATTTCTTCATCTAGCGCAATAATAGCGGGCAGCCCCTATACCACCACCAGAGACACCTCCTCCAACTTATCTTTCACCTCTGAATCAAGTTTCCACACCTCCAACTCAAGGAATCCATCCAAATTCAGGAAGTTTCATCTCTCCCTATCTTTTATGAATTTCTATCTATCTTTGTACATTGAGGGCAATGAACATCTTAAGTGTGGGGGGTGAATCTTAAAAGTGCCAAACTTTTTGCATTATTCTCAAATCCTTAATTATGTCTTGTTCTTAAGTAAAATTTCTCATATTACTGTTAAAATGAAATTTCCTGTGATTTATGATTTTTATTGATATGTTTTGGATTAAGTCATAGTTAATTGTACATTGATGATTTAAAATTTAAGGGACTAGGGAATCAAGCATGATAAGTTTATTTTCAAAAAAAGTAAAATTTTTTTAGGTTGTCTACCTGAATTTAAATATTACCTCGAAGTTTTAAATTTACGAGGTTGACATCAAAAGCCATAAATTTTGTGAGATTTTGAGCCTTTTAGAGCACATATCCTTTTTCTTGCTCACTTTATTGATTATGAGTGTGTCAACATTGATTTGTTATTCTAGAACTTGCTTCGATTATACATGTCGAGACCACACCTTTGATTTGACATACAGAGATGATAAAGGCACCTAGGATTTAACCCACTTACTCCATAAAAAGCCTACCTTCACAATTAACCCCTAGTGAACCCCTTTGATCCTAACAACCCTTTTTATTGACTCACCCACTAATATTAACCCAAAACCCTTTGTATTTGTTATCACCATTCTTCTTGACTACCCCTATATCGAGATTTGATTTGATCGATTACTTAACTATTTTCTTTATCAGTTGTTAAATTCTATCTTATTATTACTTGATTTGTTCTTTAAAAAAAATGAAGTATATTCATTATTAGTTCTATGTTCTATGAGCTTAAAACAGTTAAAGAAGCTCGTGATATTATTAGTATTATGAGTTTTCAATTGATGTAATTATTTACTATCAGTTCGTTGTTTCTAGTTAGGTAATTTGTCAGGTTAATCTCGATTCTAACCCTCTAATTTAGCCTTTATCCACACCTTTAACCCAAGCCCAAGTACAACCTCATTAAAGACCTTTTGATTTGTGTATCATCTCATATTATAGTGGTGGAGATTTGATTTTCATGCAAGCCTATGGGATTAACTTTTCATGTTTGACTTATGAGTGCTTTTTCCTGAACCTTAAACACCTCAAGTGATTTGAGTGAATCTTTAGTGGGGATGTCAATCCTTGTCGATTTTGAATCAGAGGTAATTATTTAGATGAGGGGAAACACCTATGTTTTCATGCTACAAAAATGTATGACTTAGATTGTTTGAATCTTTAGGACTCTATGAGTTTAATTATCCATGTATAAATTATCTGTGAATTATGACAAAACATTATTGATGAATATTATGAATCGAGGAAGTTTGGCTTAATTGTGAGTTGAGAATTTTGCTTGAGGACAAGCAAAAGCTTAAGTGTGGGGGTATTTGATAAACCGTAATAATAACATATTTTAAACCCACATTTAGCATACTTTTGGATGATTTATCCCTTGAATTATGTAATTTGGTGCTCTTAATCCTTTAATTTCATGTTTTATACTCAGGAGAGCACCGGAGGATGAAAAGAACGAGAAACGGGCCTAAAATAGAGTAAATGGGCCATATCACGAAATCGACACGGCCTGGGCCCAATACCACACGGTCGTGGTCCTTCAGCAGGTTCGAACACGGCCTGGCCACGATTCACACGGGCGTGTGCCATGGGCGTGTCCCTGACATGAAAAAGAAGAATTCTATTCGGATTAGGGTACTTAGAGGCAAAGAAAGCCATTCCAAAAGCCTATATAAACACCCTAGAGGCCAACCTTCAAGCGGGCGTCCAGCTAGGCCAAGGAGCCGAGCCGGAGAGGTCAGAATTGTGGGATTTACTCGAAGAAAGCCAGTTGATTCATCTCAAGAAGCCAGAGTCATACTCAAGACGAAAGATCTTCTCTTCAATTCCTTCAGGGGGTTTTAGGGTTTTTCTTATGTTTTGTTTTATCTTTTCTTCTGAGATGTATTCTTTTATAATTATGAACTAAACCCTCAGATACCTGAGGGGGATGAAACCTAAGATGAATCTTGTTATCGTTTGCTGAACTATATGATAAATACTTGATTTGTTCTTAATTATGTGTTCTTAATTATTGCTTTAATATTCCAGGATATTGATTCAAGTACTGATGTGCTTAGGTGGTGGAGCAAAAGTCCCTGCCTAAGAGTAGATCTAGCATAATTAAGCAGAGTTGCTCGTGCGCCTAGACATAGGGTGACGAAATTTTTCCGAATTAGGGTGAAACCTAATATGGGAGTCCATAGATCGAGTTAATGCAATTCTAGGGGTTTTAATTAGAAAGAGATTTCAATTAATCAACCTAGGGTTAGATGTTAGTAGCCTCGACGGAGGTATTAATATATCTTAGGGAATCCTACGGATCAAGTCAAGTGAATAAATCGTCTGGTTCAGAGTTAGATAACAAGTGAAGTCTAGGTGGATTCTTCCTTGGGTATTGTCTTAGTCAATTGGTTTTTCTCACGAGTATTTTCCCAAATTCGTTCTCTTTGTCTTAGCATCTTTAGCTTAGTAGTTAGTTAATTTTAGATTAAACAACAAATTCCCTTGTTTCTTAGGCTAAATAATAAAAAGAAACTTAGTATTAGTACTTCTGGTTCCTTTTGGTTCGACAATCCGGTCTTGCCGCTAAGCTATACTACTGTTCGATAGGTGCACTTACCTCAATCGTTGTCATAGTTAGTTTCTAGGATAGATCATTCATTATATAAATTTTTAAGACTCTGACAATAACGATCAGTAAGAGGTTCGAGGACGGATTAAATGAAGATATCAGATTATTTGTTTGTGTCCTTGAGTTTAAGGAATTCATTGTGCTAGTGGATCGGGCTTGTAAAGGCGAGGAATTAGTGAAAGAGAAAAGAAAGGCTGAGATAGAGTCTCGTGAATTAAGAAAGAGACAATTGAATAAGTCATTTCAGTCCTCATCCAAGAAGTCGAGAGACTACCCTACCTGATCAGCTACTTCATCCGGGTTTTCAAACCGAGGTAAGAGTAAACAGTATTTGGGGATTAAAGCTCAGACTACCTCAGTTGCTAGTGTTGGGAACACTCGACCTAATAGACCAGAATGTACACAGTGTGGTAGACGACATCCCGGTGAGTGCCGAGCCCACGAGAGAGCCTGCTTTAAGTGTGGTTCCCAAGATCATTTCATTAGAGAATGCCCTGAGATGGTTGAAAAAGAGAAAATTCAGAGTGCCAAATCGGGAAGCACTACTAGAGGGAGACAACAGAGAAACCAGGGAAGTGGAACGAGTAGTAAGAGTACCCCAGAGAGCAGACTGCAAGATCTGAGGGTAGAGCGACTGCGAGGACTTATGCCATTCGTGCTCGCTAAGAGGCGTCATCCCCTGATGTAATTACGGGTACATTTTCTGTCCATGATACTAATGTTGTTGCTTTAATTGATCCAGGATCTACCTACTCATATATTTGTATGAAATTAGTATCTAGTATGAGCATGCCCGTAGAGTCTACAAAGTTTGTGATAAAAGTGTCTAATCCTTTAGGCAAAAGTGTATTAGTTGATAAGGTATGCAAAGATTGCCCATTGATGATTAGAGGTTATTATTTTAAGGCCAATCTCATGCTATTTCCATTTAATGAATCCGATATAATTCTTGGTATGGGCTGGTTAATCACTCATGATGTGACAGTAAATTATGGAAAGAAATACATTGAATTAAGATGTGAAAACGGGGACACCCTTTGTGTTGAATCAGATAAACAAGACAGGCTGCCTGTAATGATCTCTCATATGTCTTCTCAGAAATATGTAAGAAAGGGATACGAAGCATATCTTGCCTTTGTGATGAATGCCAAAGAAACTGAGTTAAGAATTGAATCAGTACTGATAGTATGCGAGTACCCAGATGTATTCCCAGAAGAGTTGCCAGGGTTGCCTCCGGTGAGAGAAATTAAATTTGGCATTGAGTTAGCCCCTGGTACTACACCTATATCGATTGCTCCGTACTGAATGGCTCCAACTGAGTTGAAAGAATTGAAGGCACAGTTGCAAAAGTTGACAGACAAAGCCTTTGCACGACCGAGCTATTCTCCGTGGGGTGCTCCAGTGCTATTTGGGAAAAAGAAAGATGGTTCCATGAGATTATGTATAGATTACCGGCAGCTTAATAAGGTTACTGTGAAGAATAAGTACCCATTTCCAAGGATTGGCGATTTGTTTGATCAATTGAAGGGAGCCACGGTGTTTTCCAAGATAGATTTGAGGTCCGGTTATTACCAATTGAGGGTCAAGGACTCAAATGTGCTGAAAACCGCATTTCGGATAAGGTATGGGCACTATGAATTTTTAGTCATGCCTTTCGGTTTAACAAATGCCCCTGCTGTGTTTATGGATTTAATGAACCGTACTTTTCGACAATATTTGGATAAATTTGTTGTGGTTTTTATTGATGATATACTGATATGTTCTCGTGATGAGAATGAGCATGCCGAGTACTTGAGGATGGTTTTACAGATTTTACGAGATAATCAATTGTATGCCAAGTTTAGCAAGAGTGAGTTTTGGCTCAAAGAGATTGGATTTTTAGGGCACATTGTCTCGGGAGATGGAATCCGAGTAGACCCAAGTAAGATTTCAGCTATTGTTGATTGGAAGCCACCAAGAAATGTATCAGAGGTTAGAAGTTTTCTGGGCCTAGCTGGCTATTACATATGATTTGTCAAAGGATTTTCTATGATAGCCACTCCGATGATGAGGCTATTACAGAAAGATGTAAAGTTTGAATGGACAGAGAAATGCCAACAGAGTTTCGAGAAATTAAAGGCATTGTTGACTGAGGCCCCAGTTCTAGTACAACCTGAATCGGGAAAAGAATTTGTGATCTATAGTGATGCATCCTTGAATGGATTGGGCTGTGTGCTTATGCAAAAAGGCAAGGTGATAGCATATGCCTCTAGACAGTTGAAACCGCATGAAAAGAATTACCCGACACATGATTTAGAGTTGGTTGTCATTGTGTTTGCTTTGAAGATATGGAGACACCATTTGCATGGTGAAAGATGTCGGATATTCACCGATCATAAGAGCCTAAAGTACTTGATGACTCAGAAGGAATTGAACTTAAGGCAGCGAAGATGGTTAGAGTTGATAAAGGACTATGAGCTGGTCATTGACTACCACTTGGGAAAGGCGAATGTAGTCGCTGATGCTTTGAGTAGAAAATCTCTATTTGCATTAAGAGCTATGAATACATGGGTGACTTTGTCAGATGATGGTTCCATTCTAGCTGAGTTGAAGGCTAGACCTATGTTCCTTCAAGAGATTTATGAGGCTCAAAAAGATGACAGCGACTTGCAAGCCAAAAGAGTTCAGTGTGAGTTGGGAGTTGAGTCTGACTTCCAGATAAATTCTGATGGATGTTTGATGTTCAGAGATAGAGTTTGTGTACCGAGGGATGATGAGCTTATATGAAAAATTTTACACGAGGCACATAGCAGATGTCTATCTGTACATCCGGGCAGCACAAAAATGTATAATGATTTGAAGAAATGGTATTGGTGGCCAATTATGAAGAAAGATATTTTCGAGTTTGTATCGAGATGCTTAATTTGCTAGCAAGTGAAGGCTGAACACCAAATACCCTCGGGTCTACTTCAGCCTATTATGGTTCCTGAGTGGAAATGGGACCGTATTACGATGGACTTTGTAACGGGTTTGCCGTTGACACCAAGCAAGAAGGATGCCATATGGGTTGTGGTAGACAGACTTACGAAGTCTGCCCATTTCATACCGGTACGTGTTGATTACTCACTTGATAAGTTGGCAGACTTGTATTGTAAGGCTTCATGGAGTGCCTTTGTTGATTATATCGGACAGAGATCCGAGATTCACATCCCGATTTTGGAAAAAGTTGCAAGAAGCTTTGGGAAAAAAGTTGAGTTTTAGTACGGCTTTTCACCCACAAACTGACGGACAGTCGGAAAGACTAATACAAATACTTGAGGATATGCTCCGGTGCTGTGTTCTTGAGTTTCAGGGCAGCTGGGAAAAGTATTTACCGTTGGTAGAGTTTGCATACAATAACAGTTTTCAGTCGAGTCTAAAAATGGCGCCTTACGAGGCTTTGTATGGGCGTAAGTGTCGAACGCCTTTGTGTTGGACTGAACTCAAGGAAAATCAGATTCACGGGGTTGATCTGGTTAGAGAAACCGAAGAGAAGGTAAAAATAATCCGGATTGTTTAAAAGCTGCTTCTGATAGACAAAAATCCTACTCGGACTTGAAACAGAAAGAGATCGAATTTCAAGTTGGTGATAAGGTATTCTTAAAAGTGTCACCATGGAAGAAAGTTCTCAGATTTGGCCGGAAAGGAAAATTGAGTCCGCGTTTTATCGGACCATATGAGATTACCGAGAGGATAGGGCCGGTAGCTTATCGATTGGCTTTGCCATCTGAGTTGGAAAAGATACATGATGTGCTTCACGTGTCGATGCTACGTCGTTATCGATCAGATCCTTCGCATGTGATTACACCGACAGAGGTTGAAATTCAAACCGACATGACATATGGAAAAGAACCGGTTAAGATCCTAGCACGGGAAGTTAAACAGTTAAGGAATAAAAGTATAGCTCTCATGAAAGTATTATGGAAAAGAAATGGGGTAGAAGAGGCTACATGGGATCTCGAGGAGGCCATGAGAAACCAATACCCAAACCTTTTTACCGGTAAGATTTTTAGGGACGAAAATCCCTGAGGGGGAGAATTGTAATAGCTCGATTCAGGGCCTAGTCAGAATAGTGGTTGTGAGACCACAAATCCTAGGTAGAAATAAGTGTTTTATGATTTTTATGAGGCTTATGATATGTTTGCATGACTTTGTCAAAATTTCATGAGGAAATTTTATTAATTAGTGATCAATTTGTCCATTAGGACTAAATTGCAAAGATTAGAAAATATGAGATTCTAGAAGATTCAAGTATGAAATAGAATTATAAAAATTATTAGAGGTCCTTAATTAGAAATTTGACTAATATAGATTATGATGGACAAAAATAGACAAGGGAAGGAAAAATCTCAAGAAAGGACCATTAAGGGCATTTTTGTCATTTGGTAAATAAAAGATTAAAAAGGGAAAAAGAAGTCAAAATTGTGTCCATCTTCTTCTCCCATGGCCGAAAATCACTAAGGAGCCATAGCTAGGGTTTTTTCAACTTCCAAGCTTGATAGTAAGTGCATCCTAGCCCCGTGTTTAATGTTCTTCGTATTTTTGAGATCCTCGTAGCCCGATTTAGCTATTTCTAGCTATATTTTGAGCTAGGGTTTATATTCAAAATTTTACCCATGTAAGACATGCATGTATTTTGATGTTTTAAGGAAGAATATTGATCGCTGTAAATCAGAGTTTTAAAATTTATAAAAGAATGATCGAACCTGAAAACTAACTCTGACAACGATTAAAGGCAAGTGCACCTATCGAATAGTAGTATAGTTTAGGCAAGACCGGATTATCGAACCCAAAGGAACTAAAAGTACTAATACTAACTTTCTTTTTATTATTTAGCCTAAAACAAGTGAAGTTTGTTTATTAATCTAAATTAATTAACTACTAAACTAAAGACTCTAAGACAAAGAAGAATGAATTTGGAAAATAACTTTGGAAAAACTCAGTTGATTTTGATGATACCCTAGGAAGAATCCACCTAGACTTCACTTGTTATCTAACCCTGAACCATACGATTTAATTACTTAGTTTGATCCGTAAGACTCCCTAACGTATATTAAACCCTCTCTCGAGGCGAATAACGTCTAACCCTAGGTTAATTAGTGGAACTCTCATTCTCTTATAATAACCCCCTAGAATAGTAGTAAATCGATCTGTGGACTCCCATATTAGGTTTCACCCTAATCCGGAAAAATCTCGTCACCCTATCTCTAGGCGTGCGATCAACTCTGCTTAATTATGTTGGATCTACTCTTAGGCAGGGTCTATTCCTCCTCCACCTAAGCACATTAAATTTGGATTAAGCTCACATAATTAATAACAAACTAAGTATTTATCATATAATTCAAATAATCAAATAACAAGATTCATCATAGGTTTCATCCCTTCTTCTGGGTATCCAAGGTTTAGTTCATAACAATAAAGGAAAACATCTCAAGAGAAAAGATAAAACAAAACATAAGAAATCCCTAAAACCCCCTGAAGGAATTGAAGAGGAGATCCTCCGTCTTGAGTAGAATTCCGGCTTCTCGAGATGAATCAACTAGCTATCCCTGAGTGAATCCCCACAAATCTGCCTTCTCTGGCCTAGCACGACGCCCTAGAAAAGCCCCCGCGAGAAGGCTTCTGCCGAACTCTCTTGACAAGTTGCCCCCTTGGGTGTTTATATAGACTTTGAGATGCCTTACTTGACCCCAAAGTATCCTAATTCAAGCAGAGTTCCTACTAGGGTGTTTGAATAGGCTTTGGAATGCCTCTCTTTGTCTCCAAGTATCCAAATCCGAGTAAAATTCCTCTTTCCCGCGGTAGGGACACGGCCATGGGACACGCCCGTGTGAATCGTCTTCAGGCCGTGTTCGACGTTGTTGAATGAGGAACGACCGTGTAAGTCGTGGTAAGGCCGTGTTCTAGTAGAAATGGGGGCACGACCGTGTGGCTTGAAGTCCAGGCCGTGCTGATTTCGTGGATTGGCCCAATTTGGTCCGTTTTAAGCTTGTTTCTCGTTCTTTTCGTCATCGGGTGCTTTCCTGAGTATAAGACATGAAAAGAAAGGATTAAGAGCACCTTTTTACATAAATTGGGGCTTAAATCATCCAAAAGCATATTAAATGTGGGCTTAAAATATGTTACTTTTACGGTTTATCAAATACCCCCACACTTAAGCTTTTGCTTGTACTCAAGCAAAATTCTCAACTTACAATTAAAACGAACTTTCTATAATTCATAACAGTCATTGATAGTGTCTCATCATAATTCAGGGATAATTTATACATGGATAATTCAACTCAAAGTGTCCTAAAAATTCAAACAGTATAAGTCATAGACTTTGTAGCTCGAAAACATAGGTGTCTCCCCTTATCTAAATAATTACCTTTAATTTGAAACCGACAAGGATTGACATCCTCACAAAAGATTCACTCAAATCACTCAAAGTGTTTAAGGTTCAGAATTTAGGCACTCAAAAGTCGAACATGAAGAGTTAATCCCATAGGCTTGCATGAAAATCAAATCTCCACCACTGAAATATGAGATGAAACACAAATCAAAAGGTCTTTGTTAGGGTTGTAAAGGGGCTAGGGTTAAGGTGTGGAGTAAGGCTGAATTAGAGGGTTAGAATCGAGATTGAATTGACAAATTACCTAACTAAGAACTAATGAACTAATAATAATAATTACATCAATTGAAAACTTAATAATACGAGCTTCTTTTTTCGATATGTGGATTTTAAATGTATAAGCTCATTTAATTACATAACTAATAATGAATAATGGATATACTTCATTTTTTTTTAAGAACAAACTAAATACATAATAAGGGATAAATTACTAAAGTTCATAATTAGGCAACTAATCAAATCAAATCTCGATATAAGGGTAGTCAAAAGGAATGGTGATAACAAAAACAAAAGGGTTCTAGGTTAATATTAGCAGTTATGTCAATAAATAGGGTTGTTAGGATTAAACGGGGTTCACTAAGGGTTAATTATGAAGGTAGGCTTTTTAATGGAGTAAGTGGGTTAAATCCTAGGTGCCTTTATCATCTCTGTGTATCAAATCAAAAAAAAATATGGTCTCGACATATATAATCGATGCAAGTTCTATAATAACAACTCAGTTTTGACATACTCATAATCAATAAAGTGAGCAAGAAAAAGAATATATGCTCTATAAGGCTCAAAAACTCACAAAAATTATGGGTATTTTGATGTCAACCTTGTAGAATTCAAAATTCAAAGTAATATTTAGACTTAGTTCGACAACCTAAAAAAAAATTTTTATTCTGAAAAATAGACTTATCATGCTTGACTCTCTAGTATCCTTCAAATTTAATCATCAATGCACAATTATCAATGATTTAATCTAAAACATATCAATAAAAATCATAAATCATCAAAAATTTCATCCTAATTAGTAATATGAGTAATTTACTTTCAAACAAGGCATAATTCAGGGATTTTCAAATAATACTATAGTTAACCCCCCACACTTAAGATGTACATTGTCCTCAATGTACAAAGGTAGATAATATCAAAATAATCATAAAATTGTAAGATGGGGAGAGAAGGGAAACTTCCTGAATTTTGGATGAAGCCAATGAAAAGAAACCGGATAGGATTGGAGGTGAGCGTGGGGAAGCGTCTCGAACTGGTTGAGTCCTCGAAGCAGCCATCCTAATTTCTTTTGTATCATAAGCTAAATCTAAATGGAATGAATAACAAGAAGAAAATAATAAAGAAAATAAAAGAAAGGAAATAAAAATAAAAATGAAAATAAAAATAAAAATGAAAATAAAAATGAAAATAAAAATAAAAATAGAAATAAAATTAAATATTTAAATAGTGATACGGTCCACGCCCTTGTTCGAGTTTAATCAGTCTGTGTTTTTCGTGATTTTGAATTTTGGGAGCGTTTAGGTGTTTTACCACGGCCGTGGGTCTCGTAGCACGCCCGTGTATTTTTCACTCTTTTAGAACGGGCGTGTTTAACCCGTGCTCGTCAAGTCAGTAACCTCGCACGGTTGTAGGGCATAGCCGTGTCTCGCCCGTGCTCAATAAGTCAGTAACCTCACACGGGAAGTCGGCACGGGCGTGGCTTTTTATCACAGCCCATGTTGGGAAAAGAAATCATTCTTTGTCATGCACGGTTACTAGCACGTCCGTGGTTTGTCCTTCTGGCTTCCACACGGCCACGGCCACGACCGTGTGCAAGGCCGTGTGAGCATGGAAATCTGTACTTTGGTTAGTTTATGGTTAGGTGCTAAAATGAAAAATAAAAGTAAAATAAAAAATGTAAAAATTAATAGGGTTAGTGCTCGGGTTGCCTCCCGAGAAGCGCTCGTTTATAGTCTTAAGCTAGACTTTACCTCTCATTCGTATGGTCAAGGTGGTTTGAGGAGGTGAAAATCCTTTCTCATGCGATCAACTCGATTTTTGATATAAATTTTAAGTCTAGTAGTGTTTACCTCAAAAGAACTGAATTTAGGATTGCTTACCTCGACTGGCCCGTATAGGAAGACATTAAGTACCTCAAAAGTGATTTCTTCGGTTGTCTTGAGGTCTGAATTGGCGATTCGAGGGTCTTCCTTATTCAACAATACCTGATCCCCTATTTTGAAGTGATTTGTTGTTCCTATCAGCTCGTCTGGGGGTTCCTTCAGTTTTTCTTCGTGCGATTTCGGCTCCTCTTTAAAGTGTGTCTTCCCCTCTTTTAGTTTGTAGATCTCAAGGCTTCGTTCCTCATATGCTTCTTCTTTGTTGGCACAAGGTTCTGTTTATTTCAGTTCGTAGTTCGTGGTTATTCTGCGGTGAAATTTGAACAGATTGATTATCAACTGATTTTACTTTCTCACCTTCATCAGTCGATGTTTTGGCCGAGTCAAGAGCTTGTAAACTGATTGATTCGTCACCTATACGAAGAATGAGTTCTCCTATACCAACATCAATTTTAGTCCTGGCAGTTGCTAGAATGGGTCTTCCTAAAATTAAAGGGATCGAATTGTCCTCATCCATGTCTAAAATGACAAAGTCTACTGGGAATACGAATTTATCAATTTTGATTAGAACATTTTCAATTATACCCCTAGGAATTCTGATAGTTTCATCAGTTAATTGAATGCTCATCCTGGTTTGTCTCGGTTTCCCTAGACCTAGTTGTTTAAACATTTTATAAGGCATAACATTGATGCTTGCCCTAAATCAGCTAAAGCATTATCAATAGATAAACTACCAATTAAACATGGAATTGTAAAACTCCCTGGATCTTTTAATTTCTGTGGCAGTTTATTTTGTAGAATTGCTAAGCACATTGCGTTTAGCTCCACATGTGATTCCTCGTCTAGCTTCCGTTTGTTTGTCAACTGCTCTTTTAAAAATTTTCTATAATCGAGTATCTGCGAAAGAGCTTCGAGAAACGGTAAGTTAATATGTAATTTCTTTAAAAGTTTAAGAAACTTACCAAACTGTTCCTCTGTGTTGTCCTTTTTCATTGCTTCGAGATATGGTACACGAGGATGGTACTCTGTAATTGCCGATTTTGGTATTTCATGGCTCACCTCAACCTTACCTTCACTTACCACAGGATCTTGCCTTGGGTCAGATTCCACTATTCTTTCACTGTCATGAGTTGTTATAGCTTGGATTTGCTTTTTTGGGTTAGTTTCAGTGTTGCTTGGCAAGCTTTCTTGTGGTTGTTCTAAGATCAGCTTAACAGGCTGACCTAAATGATCCTCGATCCCTTGAATCGATGTTTCTTGTTTCGTTTCTATATTTTGGAGACGTGCTTCTGTGTTTGCTATGAATTTTGCCAGCATCTCTTCAAGGTTTGACTCATCTTCCTGTTGGTGAGGTGGTTGTTGAAAATTTGGAGGAAGTTCCTCTCTTTGGCTGCCTTGATCGTCCCACAAGAAATTTGGATGGTACCTCCAATCTGTATTATAAGTGTCATTATAAAAATTATTTTGAGGTCAAGAATAGTTACCCATATAGTGGACTTGTTCGTTCTGCATGCCATATCTGTAGGGTGGGTACTCAGGATTCGCCACGCCTCCTAGATTTGAGTCATATTGCATAACTGGATGTACCTGCGAGAGACTACACAAACCATCAATCTTTTTATTCATCATCTCTAACTGGTTTGATAGCCCGGTTATGCGCGTCGAGGTTGAAGACATCGCGCGCTTTCGTTGGTGTTGTCCTCAGAACTCACCACTGATAGTTATGTAGTGCCATCTTCTCTATAAACTAAAATTATCTGACAAAAACAAATAAAATAAAAATTAGCAAAGTAAAAAATTTAAACTAAAAATAAAATTAAATTGCGAAAAATAAAAAAAGAATGGCTAAAGTAATAAAAATAGAGCTTTCTTAATATTTTAGTTCCCCGGCAACGGCGCCAAAAACTTGATCGCTGTAAATCAGAGTTTTAAAATTTATAAAAGAATGATTTAACCTGGAAACTAACTTGACAATGATTAAAGGCAAGTGCACCTATCGAATAGTAGTATAGTTTAGGCAAGACCGGATTATCGAACCCAAAGGAACTAAAAGTAATAATACTAACTTTCTTTTTATTATTTAGCCTAAAATAAGTGAAGTTTGTTTATTAATCTAAATTAATTAACTAGTAAACTAAAGAATCTAAGACAAAGAAGAATGATTTTGGAAAATAACTTTGGAAAAACTCAGTTGATTTTGACGATACCCTAGGAAGAATCCACCTAGACTTCACTTGTTATCTAACCCTGAACCATACGATTTAATTACTTAGTTTGATCCGTAAGACTCCCTAACGTATATTAAACCCTCTCTCGAGGCGAATAATGTCTAACCCTAGGTTAATTAGTGGAACTCTCGTTCTCTTATAATAACCCCTTAGAATAGCAGTAAATCGATCTGTGGACTCCCATATTAGCTTTCACCCTAATCCGGCAAAATCTCATCACCCTATCTCTAGGCGTACGATCAACTCCGCTTAATTATGTCGGATCTACTCTTAGGCAGGGTCTATTCCTCCTTCACCTAAGCACATTAAATTTGGATTAAGCTCACATAATTAAGAGCAAACTAAGTATTTATCATATAATTCAAATAATCAAATAACAAGATTCATCATAGGTTTCATCCCCTTCGGGTATCCGAAGGTTTAGTTCATAACAATAAAGGAAAACATCTCAAGAGAAAAGATAAAACAAAACATAAGAAATCCCTAAAACCCCCTGAAGGAATTGAAGAGGAGATCCTCCGTCTTGAGTAGAATTCCGGCTTCTCGAGATGAATCAACTGGCTATCCCTGAGTGAATCCCCACAAATCTGCCTTCTCTGGCCTAGCACGACGCCCCTAGAAAAGCCCTGGCAGAAGGCTTCTGCCGAACTCTCTTGACAAGTTGCCCCCTTGGGTGTTTATATAGACTTTGAGATGCCTTACTTGACCCCAAAGTATCCTAATTCAAGTAGAGTTCCTACTAGGGTGTTTGAATAGGCTTTGGAATGCCTCTCTTTGTCTCCAAGTATCCAAATCTGAGTAAAATTCCTCTTTCCCGCGGTAGGGACACGGCCATGGCACACGCCCGTGTGAATCGTCTTCAGGCCGTGTTTGACACTGTTGAATGAGGCACGGCCGTGTAAGTCGTGGTAAGGCCATGTTCTAGTAGGAATGGTGGCACGGCCGTGTGGCTTGAAGTCCAAGCCGTGCTAATTTCATGGCTTGGCCCAATTTGGTCCGTTTTAAGCCTGTTTCTCGTTCTTTTCATCATCGGGTGCTTTCTTGAGTATAAGACATGAAAAGAAAGGATTAAGAGCACCTTTTTACATAAATTAGGGCTTAAATCATCCAAAAGCATATTAAATGTGGGCTTAAAATATGTTACTTTTACGGTTTATCAAATATGAAAGTTTGATGTATGATAAACATCTTTTTCTAAGTGATTTTCATGAAAAATACATAAAAGGACCAAATTGCAAAAGTTATAAAAATGGTCATACATGAGTGAAATAGTGAAAATTGAAGGTTGTTGTAGTTAAGAAAATGATTCAGCTAGGCTTCAAATACAAGGAAGTTGAATAAAAATCATTTTACTGAGCCTAGGGGCAAAAGTGTAAATATGAGAAATTTTAGGGGAAAAATTAGTGATTCATGAGTCAATTTAGTCAATGTGAGTATTAAACCAGTGAAATTGTTATTATAGATCAAGAAACATGAAGCCTAGACCGAAACCGAGGCAAGAACAAGGTGTTGGACTAAATTGAACATCTACACACATTTTGAGTACCGAGGTAAGTTTGTATGAAATTAAAGCTATACAATGTTATTATACTTGTAATTATTTTATTTTATGAGAAATGTATATAAATTCCATGAAGATAATTTATGATGCTTCGATGAGATTGAAATGAGGATGTATTAAGTCTAAGTCCCGGTTGAAGATTCAGAATAACGAGGATACCTATGTCATGACATGAGATAAGGAAGGTCCCGTATAAGACCATGTCTGGGACATGGCATCGGCACCGAATGTAGGTCCCGTATAAGACCATGTTTGGGACATGGCATCGGCACCGAATGTAGGTCCCTTATAAGACCATATCTGGGATATGGCATCGACACCGAATGTAGATCCCGTATAAGACCATGTCTGGGACATGGCATCGGCATCGAATAAGGAAGGTCCCGTATAAGACCATGTCTGGGATATGGCACCGGCACCGAATAAGGAAGGTCCCGTATAAGACCATGTCTGGGACATGGCCTCAGCACCAAAGGAAGATCTTGTGTAAGACATATCTGGGATATGGCATCGACATCTATGTACGATCTCGTATAAGACCATGTCTGGGACATGGCATCGACATCGAGTTAAGAGATCCCGTGTAAGATCATATCTGGGATAAGGCATCGGCATCAAGAGGTGATCCCATGTAAGACCATATCTGGGATATGGCATTGGCATCACGATACAAGAATGATGAGATTGAGTATCATTCGGTATTCTGAGTAATTCAACGGGCAAAAGAATTAAGTATGCAAAGATGGTAAGAGCAAAGCTATACATAGATGAAGAAGAGTTACATTTATGTTGAGGATGATAATGATACAAGTTTATGTTCATGATAGCATAAGTGCTAAATTATGTGATGAAGTGATACAGGTACCATAAGTAAAATACAAGTTATGAGACCCTAATATGGTATGTAATGGGTAAGCGTAAGTATGAGTAAGTATGTTAAAGTACTTGAGAACTCGTGTTGTTATTGTTCAATGAGATGAATGGATTTTACCTTGAGTATTTATGTTACTATTTTAATTCATGCAAACTTACTAAGCTATATGCTTACCCCTTTTCTTTTCCCTTTTCCTTGTAGTTTCGCCAAGCTAGCTCAGGGATCGTAGGACGTCGGAGCTCGGATCACACTATCAACTATTCTTTTGGTATAGTAAAGTTGATTCATTTTGAGTATGGCATGTATAGGAACTTGGTCATTTTGTGTTATGTCATATTTGAAAGCAAAAGTGTTGGCTATTAATGTTATACACTCATTTTGTAAATGGCCCTTAGAAATTAGTCAATATTGGTCAAGTTTTATATCTTAATGATGATGAGTTCTATGAAGAGTATGAATGATGATTTGTGAGTCTTCATAGTGTATTATTGCCATATTATGTGTTGCTTGTATTGGCATATATGTGTTTACGTTTCAGGGTGGCAATAGGCTTGGAAAATAGCCTTCAACTTGTC